>JAXQQM020077841.1:0-141809 GCA_034641835.2 Pinus albicaulis
CAACTTGGTTCTTTCTCCTTTGGAACATGTACATATGCATCAAAGACAAATACCCTCAGATGTGAAAGAGAGGGTTTCTTACCAGTCCATACCTCATGTGGAGTATTATCCTCCAACACTAATGAAGGTAATATTTTAACCAGGTAACATGTAGTCTCCATTGACTCTGCACAAAATTATTGTCCTAACACGACTCCACTGAGCACGCTTCTTTCCTTTTCCATCAATGTCCTGCTCATTATTTCTACAACTCCATATTTTTGAGGTCTATATAAAGTAGTCCTCTATCATTCTATACCACACTTCTTACAGAACTATTCAAATTCCTTCTTGCAGAATTCTCCACCATTATCTGTCAGCACCTTTATCTTCTTCTCTGTCTAGTTTTACACGATAGCCTTAAATTCTAAAAATCTGTCAAAGACTTCAGATTTCATCCTGAGTAAATATATCCATGTATTCCTTGAGAAGTCGTCTATAAATGTCACATAGTACACAGACTTAGCCAGTGATGGAACTGAAACAGGTCCAAGCACATCATTGTGCACAAGCTCTAATATCCCTTTCACCCTCTTAACACCAGAGGGGAAACTCATCTGATTCTGCTTCCCATATACACAATGTTCATAGAAATCTAAATCCATAGAGAAATTAGACATACCTTCTACCATACCATTACCATGTAATATTTGAAGGCCCTTCTCTCAAATATGTCCAAGCCTTTGATGCCACAACATGGTCTTTTCTCCAGAGACCACAAGGTTTTCAGCTTCACTTTCAGGAACCGTAAAACTATTGCACCCATCAATAACAGTGCTACCTAGAAGCTTGTACAGAGTTCCAATCTGAACTCCCCGCATCAATACCAGTGCTCCCCGAACCATCTTGCAAGTATCCTTCTCGAACATTGTTTTTAGAACTGCATCATCCATCTTGCTTACATAAATCAGATTTCTGGCCAATGCATGAATATGCAAAACACCATGATGTGTTCTAATCCTTCCACCTTGCAACTTCAGCTTGACTTTTCTGCGTCCAACAATTTTTTCCTTCCCATCATCCCCTAAGAAGACATCACAACCATCATATTTCTCATACTCATAGAACCACTCCCTATGGAGGGTGACGTGAAAAGATGAACCTGATTCAATCAACCACGCCTCATGGTCTAGATGTGTGCTTGAAGAAGAAGCCAAGTACACATCCCCACCTTCATCTGAGGTGGTTTTCACCTCTGCAAAAGGAGCATCATCGTATCCCTTTCCTTTCTCAAGAGATTTATATACACCATCCTTTTTGAATTACCCTTCAAGTTTCTATATTTCCAACACACTTTTACAGGTTTTCCTGGAGATTTAGATCTCCCACTCGAGGAATTATTTTTTTCCTATTCTCAGACCATCCTCATACATACAAGGCATCTCCATTCCGACCCTCCATATTTTTCTGTCTCATCTACTCTGACAGTAAGGATGAGACTATTTCATCAAACTTCAAGGTAGTTATATTGCTACCTATTGCAACAACCAAACTATCCCATGAATCTGATAGAGAACACAACAAACTGATGTGGTTATCTTCATCTGATATTTGAATATCAACAGATAAAACTGGCTTACCATAGTGTTAAAGGCATTTATATGCTCTATCACTGAGTCTCCATCCTTCATCCTCAGGTTATACAACTTTTTCAGTAGGAACACTTTGTTCACTAGAGACTTAGATTGGTACAAAGTCCCTAAATTTTCCTACAAAGCCTTCGTCGTAGCTTCCCCTGATGCATTCAACAATACTGAATATGAGATACACAATTGTATTGTGCTCTTTGCTTTCTGATCCAACTTACCCCACTATTCATCTGACATTGTCGTTGGCTTGGTACCCGGATCTACTACAATCCAATGATCTTTGTCCACCAGCAGATCCTCCATCTTGAGCTTCCACAACTCAAAACTATGACCATTAAAGTTCTTGATCTCTATATTTCCACTACTCGCCATATTCTTTCACCGCAAGAATAAGATAGAATCGATCTCTATCTTATGATGCCTATCTTGAAGATGCAAGAAAATGCCCAAAATACTTGTGAGGAATAGATAGCTTTAATCTTAGTGGAATGAAAATTTTAAACACCAAGACTAAAAAAGGAAATCAAAACATTTGGAATTATGCATGTAAAAAATTCTTCATAATATGTACCTCATGATAAGAATGGGAAATATGGTTCACCGAGTAGTTTATCAACTAGCACAACCATATAAATTAAATGGTTGGTGAACATCGATAAACATCAATTCATAGTAAGCATCAAAACACATACTTCACGATACATTTTACATTACCAACCAAGATTAAAAATAAAATCATAAAAAATAACTATAATATAATATTATTATTATTTTACAAAGTCGGTTATTGTGATATCTATTCCAAAAATAAAAGGAGAAAACTCCCATTACAGGGAAGGTTTAAAGAGGAGCAGGCTTAAAGAGATAAAAGCAGGAGCGCAGTCCCGGTTACCTAAAGCCTTGTTTCCAAAATTTCCCGAATTTCATACTAAGTTTTTGAAATACTGCCTTACAAACTGAAAAAATAGAGAAACACATTTACAGAACATAATGGAAAAGGATTAATATATGCCAAATGAAGATCCTTCTTTGTATTATGAGGTCTACTAGTTATTGATTAGAGAATTTGTCCCTGTGTTGTGCCCTTGTTGTGCTCTTGTTATGCCCTTGTTGTGCTCTTGTTGTTCCCTTTTTGTGCCCTTGTTGTGCTCTTGTTGTGGCCTTGTTGTGCCCTCAGGCTGCCTATTCAAGGCAAAAATCTATGATATTACCTGAAACTTCAATTCTTTGATTGTATCTCTTACTTTTTCCATCATTTCTTTGTTGGTTCTGCTCAAGACGCATCTCTCATTTTGAGAGGTTCTTTCTATTGATTTCATATCCATTGTTGCTTGCTGAGGAGACTTTTGGTCGATCTGTTGATGGAGAGAGGTAGAGTGATGATCCCTCTATGCGTTGGAGACAAAAATATTTGGTTTTAGTGTGAAGTGTTGAAGAGGAATGTCTGTATTGACACGAAATTATTTGATCTAATATTTGGAGAGGAAATAATGAGACATGGAGAGCGTCGCAGGCCAGAATAGATAGCACATGAGAGATATGACTGGCGATGAACAAAGAGGAGGAGATTGGAGAGGGAGAGATCTTCCAAGTAGCAAGGCATGAAGGGGGAGAAATGAATGAGGGGCAGGGTCGGTGAAGTGGAATAGAGGAAGCGCAGAGTTTGATGATCGCAGGAAAACAAGGCCAAGGGACATGAAGGCAAAGGCCAAGTCTAAGGAATATCTGGGAACAAATGCAATCGGGGATTTCAGGTGAATTGAGGAGGGTGACGCTTTGGTTATTATATAAAGACAGGGAGCCCGTCGATTGGAGAGTCGCGAGAAAGAGGAGAGCTGAGAGTAGAATCTAAGAATGATCGATTTGGATCTTGTTGGTACAAGAAAATATTTGGTTTCCAGGCTTGTTAAGGGTATCGTTGATTTTGAAAGGGATTCCTTCCTACATGCTTGATTTCTAATAGATTTGCTTAATCATGGGATTGGTATTTTGACAAGATCTCTGTTAATACTGGCTTGTCCCATTGTTCTATCCACTACCTTATTTTCCTGACTATCTGCACTTTTATTATTATCCCTTAAGATGTGATAATTGGTAATTTTCCTAATTTGCTATTGATTTATCCTTTCTAGAATATGGCGCAGTGCTGCATTTTTTGAACTATTTCCATTTACCATTGCTTGTATAATGATCAATGAATCTCCAAAGATTATTGGATTCATTATCCTTCTTTCTTTTAATATTTTGACCCTAAGGAGAAGCCCATAAGCTCTCGCTCTGTTGTTAGACACAATACCTAATCCCCAATCATACGATATGGTGCTTCTCTTATCGTTGGTGAGTATAAATCCTTTGACCCCTGCTTTTCCAAGATTCTATTTTGAAGCCCCATAGAAGATGAGGCTGGGTCTGTTGATTGAGCTAATCCATTTCTGCAAGTATTCTTCTATGAGCCTTATTTTCCACTTTAGTTTTTCCTTTCTGGGCATGGGAATTGTTGCAAAATTGGGTCTGCTACTTGCAAATCTTGCCCACTCTCTTTCTTCTACTTGAAGTTATGCCCAATCAATTCCTTTTTTTCCTTTATCATAATAGAATTCAGAGACTTTCCCCCATGTTTTGGATATTACCCCTTCTATGATTGGCTTTTTATCCTTGAAAATCTTGTTTTTTCTGGCTAACCAGATATGGCAGCATAAAAATGAGGGAATGCTTGTCCAGCACCTTTGCATAGTGATTTTATTTTTGAGAGAGTAAGGATAATTATTTTTCCAGTTAGCCAGAAACTCATTGAGTGGGATGGTGTTTTTTAGGTTTGCTTCTATTGGAGAGGCCACATCCTTACAACATTATTTGAGGAAGTTACATTCTATGAACATGTGTTTAATTTTTTCCTCCTCTTGTAGACAGAATGGGCACTGAGAGGGCCCAGAAATTCCTCTTTTTTCAAGTTCTTTGCAGTGATATTTTTTCTATTTAGAAGAGTCCAAATGAATATTTTAATTTTAGGTAAGCTTTCAACTTTCCAAGAAAGTTTCCAAGGGTGTCAATCTTGTTGCCCTTGTTGCTCTTGAAGCACTGCATATCCTGAATTGAAGGTATACTCCCATCTTGTAGGATTCCAAATGTGTGCATCATGTTTCCTTTGCTCCAATGGGGTTGTGCCTTTTAACAGGGAAGTCAGAACATCCCATTTCATTTTTAATTCTTGTCTTAGATTAGGAGATTTCCATTGTTTCCATATTCCATCAGAGTCCCACTGTGATATTTTTCCCAAGTTGGAGAGGCCCTTTAAATTCATCCAGTTCCTCAGTCTTAAAATTTTGTGGTTGTTACATAATGGCTCACTTCCCATTATGTTGTTTGTCCACAAATTAATGTTTTTTCTATTTCCCGACATTCTTGAAATGTTGTTTTTTATTAGCAGTAGCACCTTCACAATGAGCTTCCATATTTGAGTACAAGGTCTGAGAGGTGCATTCATGTCCAAGATGGATATCCTTGGAGCGCTTAAGAATATAAAGCATGATTCCACCAATGTCTTTCCCCAGTAATGAATCTCCATGCAATATTCGATCAAAGTACCATATTCATCAAAACAAGTATTCTGACATAGAGACCTCCGTTCTTATATTGCGTCGTTACTTGACTCCATTTGATTAAACTGAATTTCTTGGTTTCTGTTTTTCCTCCTTGCCATAGAAATCCTCTAATTATAATTTTTATTTGCTTATGTATGCTTGCAGGGGTTGAGATCATGGAAAAATTATAGAGGGGAAGGGAAGAGAGAATGGATTTTATAAGGATGACTCTTCCCGCTTGATTTAACCAAATCATTCCCCAAGAATGGATTTATTTTTCATCTTCCCAATGTATTTATTCCAGATCTCGGTTTTCAGATTTTTCTTGGTAATTAGCAGCCCAAGGTATTGGAAATGATTCCAGTTGGCTTGGAAAGGAATTTCTAAGATTTGAGAGATTCTTTGTAGTTTCCAGTGAGGAGTGTTCCAGCCAAAGATGTTACTTTTTTCATTGTTCACTAGTCCTCCAGAGACATCCATAAAATTTTTAAGGATTGTTTTGAATCTTCTTGCAATTACACAAGATGCTCCTCCCATGAGAAGGGTGTCATCCGCAAATAGCGAGTGATGTGTACTTTTAACCCCTTTTCTTATTGACATACCAGTCAAGGTGTGATTTTTTCTACAGTGCTCCAACTTTCTACTTAGAGAGTCAACCATCAAGATATAAAGAAAAGGAGACAGGGGACAGCCCTGCCTTTGTCCCCTAGAGCTCTGGAAAAATTTACATGGTCTTCCATTGACTAGAGGAGCTATCCAAGGCTCATTGGTGCATGATTTTATGATGTCAATGAACTCAGTTGAAAAGCCATTTTTTTGTAAAAATGTTGAAAGGAAAGACAAATTAACTCTATCAAAAGCATTTTCCATGTCCATTTTCAAAACGAATCCCTACTCTTTGCATGAAATGCTGGAATGTAAAGCCTCTTGTACTAGAATGATGTTGTATACTATTTTTCTGCAAGGGATGAATCCACCTTGGTTTTAAATACAGATTTAGAGAATGAATTTAAGGAATTAAGTCATAGATTTGCCAAAATTTTTGATATTATATTTATAGGCATTACAAAGGGATATTGGTCGAAATCTACTTAGAGAGGAAGGGCAGACATCTTTTGGAATAAGGGCTAGGTAGGTAGATTTTGTGAATCCCCCATCTTCTTCTTTTTAAAAACATATCTGATCATCTTTAAGAAATCCTTTTTTATCAATTTCTAGTAGCAACGATAGAATGAGATGGAGAATCCATCCAGTCCAAGGGCTTTATCTGGGTGGAGACTCAAAATGGTTGTCATTAACTCTGCTTTTGTGACCTCTTGGGCTATCTCATTGTTATTTTCCTCATTTATTATATGCGGGATGTGTTTTAAGAAATCTTCCGCATCTACTTGCCCATTTTCTGTTGTTAGCATAAATTTGAAGAGATTGTACACCTCTTTCTTTATATCTTCATGTCCTTTCCCACTCCTATATTTTTTTCAATGTTTTTTCTAATCATTTTGGTCTTTGTTGAATTGTGAAATAAAGTTGTGTTCTTATCCCCTGTTTGGTTCCACAATCGTCTCGACTTTAACCTTCACGCATCTTCTTCCATCCTATTGTTTTTGTATATATTCCAATGCAACTCTTTTTCCCTTATCTGATTTTCTTTTATGTCCTCCATATTTTCCAGTTTCTCCTGAGTTTTTACCATTTCTTTTTGCAGCTCCTCCTTTTCATTTTGTGGTCCCTTGTAACTTTTTTTTGCCCATTGCTTAAGGCTTGTTTTGACACTCTTCAATTTAGATTCCCATATGAAGTTGGGAGAGCCATTTATTTTTTGCTTCCAAGATTTTATGATTAACTGCTTTGCCTCTTCATTGTTGTTCCATAGTTGGTTGTACCTAAATAGGAGAGGCCAGAAGTTTTTAGTGGAGCCCAAAACAAGAGCCACCAATTTATGGTCAGAGGCTACTCAGGGAATGACCTTAGAGACTACCAGATTGTAGTTAGATACAATGTTGTCATTAATTAAAATTTTTTCCAATTGTTCCTTTATGTTATCCTTGCCTACCCTCTTATTATCCCAAGTGTCCTTTCCGTTCTTGGGAGGAATATCCAATAAATTGCAGCTCTCAATGATCTCTTCAAGAGTGTCATGAGAGGGATCTGGATGGAAATACCCCCCACTTTTTTCATCATCATTTAGAACTAAATTTAGATCTCCTCCAAGAATGAGGTTTTCTTCTTTTTCAAGCAGCATATTTTCTTTCAATGATTTCCAACATGTTTCACTATCTTTATAATGATTTGGGGCGTAGACATTATAAAGGTTGATTTGTCTTTCCGTAGTTTTACATTTTAACTTTGTCTTTATCTAGTATGCCTCCATTCTCTGATTTTTGTAATTCCCATTTTTCTTTGTGTCAAATTGTATTGATTCCTCCCGATGCCCCAATGGTGGACAATGTTGTTCCTTCATAGTTTCTCATTTCTTGTATGATGTTTCCCATTTCTTGATTGATGATTTTGGTCTCCTGTATCATTAGGATATCTAGCTTTTCCCCTGATATAAGATCCCTTATTATGTTTTATTTTGAGCATGTCCTAATCTCTGCCAATTCCAAGAGACCATTATCATTATTTATTTTGGTTGATGCCAAAGACCTTTCTCGATGATTTTGTTGACATCTTTGCTTCAGGTCCTTTTTCAAGGTAAGTTTCCTTCAGGGTTTTTGGGTATAGAGTAAGCTCCTTTGTTGTTGCCTCATCCCTTTGTTCCTTGTTGATTTGCTTCCAACTTTCTTAGAAGTATCGGCGAGATGCTAAGGATTGTTTTGGTGATTTCGGTGAGGATCATTTCCGATAAATGGTGGGAGGACTAGGGAGGGAGGGAGGAAGCGACCAAAGAAAGGAGGACTGGGAATGCAAAACCGGGTGAGGAGGGGGGCGAGGAGGAGAAGGTAACCATCGGGGGCTTTCTTTGGAGAGGAGAATATGGGAGCATGGGGAGCATAGAGGAGGGTCGGAGGGGATGTCGAGCGATCAAGGGATTCGGAGCCAAATAGAGAGGATCTAGGGGGAAGGAGGAGGGTAGGAGGATTGACTGAGGAGGAAGAGGGGGTTGTGGTTGATGTAGGAATAGGGACATGTGGTGTTTTATTTGTTGTATTTTATTTTCTCCCATTTTTTGTTCTTGTTCTTCTTCGGTTTTATTTTCTAGATCTTCTTTATTACTACATCTATTTGCAAAATTCACATTCATGACATATGTTGCACTTGAAGGGTTTTTTCCCCGCAATCTAGCTACTGTATATGTGTCCAATTGTTTGCTTTGAGCTTGATAGCTTCCGGTAGCCCTTCTCCTAAGTCAACTTCGGCACAAATCCTCACACAACATGTTTCTTTTGGCTCACTCCTGTGTTATGTTTTAATAGTGATTCCAATAGTTTTGACGATTCATCTCCCCAAAAATGCAAGGGGAGATGTGATGATCTAACCACGTTGGGACACCATTAGGGACATCTAGTACAATATCAAAGTGCGGAGTCCATATATTCGGATAGAATCCTCTTGTATCCATCAAATATGGTCTAGCTTCTAAAGATAAGCTCTTTGTCTTCCTTGTTTTCGAAGTGAAAGGTGAAGTATCCTTCCACGAATCGATGGCTATTTTCCCTTGTGTCACTTGAGACCGGTTTCTCTCTACCCACTTGAATATTTTTGGAGAGGGCCATATTCTTATGAAGCTGTCAACTAATCCCCTTTTCTAATAATGAGAGGCGGCTGCGTGGGAGAGTTGGAGGCGGTGATCTTAGGTATTCACTTCGAGCTTATTCACAAATTTTGATATTGGGGTTTGTTCGCAGAGGTCCCATTAAGGAGACAGGGTTAGGAAAGTGATTCCCCACCGGATTGGAGCTCCGGGGGGCATGTACGTGGAAGGGCGATGGAGAGGATCATTTCGACGCCTAGGTTAGGCGACGCACGGCATAATAGTCCATAAACATAACTTTATTATTATAATAAAAGGTATATATATATATATATATATATATATATATATATATATATATATATATATATATATATATATATAACCATAACCATGGAATTCACCCCCACTTTTACAAGGACATTTTTACCTTGTGAATAGGTTTTGTTACGATACCATGAGCCACTATCATGGCTTATCAATACCACATCAATAAAAAACCATAACTAATTTCATATGACACATATCAATGTGACATTTTTTTTAATTAATCGATTTAATTAAAAGGGAAAATATGAGAAAATCTCGATCTTTGATATGTGATGAGTCTATTTTGTTTTGTAAGCTTGATGGGACTACATCTTCGTCATGTCCAATATATCACCCGATCATGGGCGGGAATTGAACCGACGACACCGCATCGACGAGTGTCTTAACACAACACTTGATTGTCGTCTATCCAATACCTCATGGACGTGATGCATTTTTTTATTCAACATAAATCACACAATTTTTATTTCATTTGTCACCATTATTTGATCTTTGTTGTTTGCTCCAACCACTATCCATTTCTTTCATGGTGCTTCCAAAACAATCTCTACTATCTACCACAAATACTATCACTTGTTTCTCACTCTCTCTCAGTTGTATAGCAGAAGATATCTCTTTCCTCCCTAGTGAAAAGTCATCATTCCCCTCCAAGAATTCAACCTACAGCAATTTTGGTTTTATATAAGCGAGAATAATGTAGCTCACTTACATGTTAAAGTTCCCATGTTCCTCCTTTCATTTGAAGAATTTTCATTATGTACCAAGCGAAAATCAAACACACCAACATGTTACAATTTTAAAGCTAACATCAATTTGACCATGAATATTGGGTCATTGATCATCGTACGGACCTACTTCATATGCTAAGATACATGGGTGTCATCGTTCTGTCTTTGACAATTATCTAGTTAAGTATTCTAGATAGAGATGTATTATCTCGGTCTTACATTCTCTACACGTGCAAAACGGGTCTTATAGTAGACCACTTGCCAAACAATTTAAAGGAGCAAATCTCATAACTAAAAGTCATTTTTAGGCTACAAAACTTTTCACTAAGTAGACTCAAGAATGATTTTTACAACACAAAATCTTTGTAGCACTAAATACATCGGCAAGAATACACACATAACATAATGGTATTATTTTACAAAAAAAAAAAATCATCATAGGCTTCTTTGTCTTCATCTTCAACATCTTAATTCAAACTTGGATCTTTATGCTCCTATCATTTGTTATAGTGGCGAATTCTAACCCAAAAAAATAACTTTACCTTGTGAAATTTTCTTGTTTGGTGTGGCAACAATGCCATATACAAAGCCCAAGGTGGTCCCATTAATAGCGGGTTCTCACCAATGATCTATGTTGATCCTACAAACTCCACCTGCACCCAAACGCGGCAATGGACAACTGCGATTCTGCGTTAATCGTCCATGTTTTATCCTCCCTTTCCTTCAACATTTGAAAGTGGAAAACATATCACCCCTCTAAATAGTGAATGTCATAATCATGAACACCAAAGGCTACACTTTTGTTTATGAATTCAATCCCTTCTTCTTTCTTGAAAGTATCCATAAACAACTCTGTTATATAAATTTCTCCCTTCCATGATGTTCTTTTAAACGGAGAAATTTCTCCCTTCACATGATATTTGCTTTAAATGGAGAAAACTATGCGAGACACCACCAACTATGGTGCCACATAATAATTGTTTGAGAGCGAACCTATCGACATGACCTACAAAGGGTGTGTTGGTGTATAGCAATTACCTAACTAACAATAAAGCCATACATGTGAAAAATATGGAGACTTTAGAAAATGATTAGACCTTATACTCATGTATTTTATGGTTTGATGATTTTCATTTGATGAAAAGCATATTACAAAATTAAAGATATTGTAAAACAATAACATAGATTATTAGAAAATGTAGGTTTAGTTTGCTTAATAATTTGTAGGAAAAGGTAAGTAAATAAATGTGAAGTGATTTATAATATTTAAAATTATAGAATTAAAATATTTAACAAATAATGTGGATATTGTTGAATTGTTTGGTTGAGTGAAATTGAACATTGACGATTTATTTGGTGAAAGTGGGCATTGAGGATTTATTTTTTAGTTTTTTTTTTTTTAATGTATGTTATAAATTTGTAAAATGACAATACAAAAATATTAGAAAATATAGAGATATATTACAACATAATAAAGTCCTTTAATGTGATACATTCCTAACTTGAAGAGGTGTAGAATTTATTACTAGTGAAAAGGAGATTATGTAGGAATTGACTTAATGCATGTTTAACTCCTTTGTGTTACAACATGGAAGGAACTAAAACCTTTTAAGGAATTTAATAGAAATTTAACCATATATCTAATTTAAGACCAAAAGGTATCCAAAAAAGTCAACATTTAACATACATAACATATGGAGATTAACAAAAACTCATAAAACAAATTCATGAGTGCAACAACATAGAATGAAAATTTAAAATAAATAAATAAAATGTTGTTAAACCATTGGAAGAATGCGAGAGGTAGCTCCTTTTGGATACCAACCTCCAAATAATCTCAATTCCTAATAATATGGGGTCTACTTATGACTCCAAATATAACATTTCAGGTATGACACATGTTTATTGATACTATTCTCAAGAATATAATAGATGAGTAGAAGCAACAATGCTCTAGAAGGTTTATTTAACTTCAAATTGCATGTGGATTGATGGGTTTTATGCCTTGTGTCTTGCTGTTTATAATAATTTGTTTCATTCTTGGCCTTGAAACATACCAAAGAGCAACAAAATATAACACTTGCACTAAAGTCTACATTTCCACTATATGTATTTGATCTCCATCGGACACAAGAGTTGCATTTCATCCTATCAAGTAGGCTAGCAACCATTTGAATTCAAGCATAGTAATTATACTAGTTTGTCATGCAAAGTTGATAGAACATCTCCACTACATGTATTTGATCTCCATCACACACAAGTTGCGTTATCCCATGATGCAGCCTAGCAACCATTTGAATTCAAGCATAGTAATTATACTGGATTTATGCATTATCCCAAGGTGTGATAGATTGATATTAGCTTGTCGGGGAAGAAAAGTAAACAGTCAGGAAAAAGAAAAACATAAAACATAATCAATTATGTGCAATCATTTGACAAGCATAAACAGATTTAGGGACAAAATGTAAAAATCAATCATAAATGTAATTTAGCCTCAAGTGTTGGTTGAAAGGTGTACACAACCGCGAAATAATAACGCATACCCCTCAAAATGCTACATATGGTGTTAGCATGAATGTCATAACCATGATAATTTTGTGTTGGAGCAGTTCAACATTTCAACTCTATAGATCAACATCTTCATCTGTATTTTGTGTAATAAAAGCATTTGTGATGGTTTCCCTATCTACAAGCTCCAACACTAAACTTTGACAATATTGTAAAGTTTGACAAAATGTGATATCTTTTTGGATAAAGGTAAGTTACCTTTTCAATGTGCTCCCTGATAGCATAGTTGCAAGCAATGGACAAGTTTCAGAAATATCAGGTCAGCTGAATCCATGTGTAGACCAAGCAAGAGTTGCAATATCAACATCCTTTTCAACGTGTGGTTCCACTACTATGCTTTAAAATCTATCTTTAAGCAGGAAGCTTCATCAAATAAACGTTTGTATATTAATTAACCAAGGAGATAGAAGTTGTAATAAAGCTGGATCATGTCTGGTAACCACTTTGTTTTGGAGTTATGCCATCCATCTCAGGCAGCAACTAATTCCAAGAAACTGTCTGCTGCACCTCTAACATCTACCACCACTACTACCACCCTGCAGCACAACTCAACATAAGGTTACAAATCAGTAAATTCTATAACAGAATTGACTGGCTGTAACACCAGCTCGAAAACTCCAACTCAGTTCCAAATGCTCATAATGTTTTCTGGCACGGAATATCTCACTATGTAAATTACAAATTATATCCTAAATAGAAATAACACAAAATGTGTAGGGCGTAGATTGTGACTTTCAGAAATTTATAATACTTTCCTCGGTAGCAATTGAATCAAGATAGTCGAAAATAGCACACAAGGTTTTGAGTACTAGGCCCTTTTAAAACATCATACACAATGGATTCAAATTCTCCAATACATACTCCAGCTCGTCTAACCAAAGAGGGAAAGTGCCTCCAGCAAAGCTCTTGTGCCCCTATCTCGCCTAATCTTGTGGCAAACTTCTTTAACATAGATCGTTCAAAGATCTGTAAATTGCCTTAAATTCCCAGGTTTGTACAGAATTTGAAAGCTCTTCCTTTACATTTAAACAATTTCAAAAACTTGCTCTCGGTTTCAACAGAGACGACGTTACCAAACCAAATCTTTCATAACCACTAAGCATTTCTCCGTTGTTTCAGCAGCTTCTTTAAACGTTTCAGGTTACCCAAACCTTTGTTCGAAACCACTTTTCTGCATCACTTCTTCCTCATTCTGTTGGCTAATAAAGTTGCAAGCATTACAATTACCTAAAGGTTGAGATGCAAGCTTTTGATATTGCAATTACCTAAAGGTTGGCTTTGATAGGTTAGTAGGAATTTGTTGAATAATAAGTTTGAGTTATGAATTTCTTCACAATTAAGTGTTGAGTAATAAAGTTGTAAGCACTACAATTACTTAAAGGTTGAAATGTGAGTTTTTGCTATGTTAGTAGGAATTTGTTGAATAACAAGTTTGGGTGTGAACTCTCCACAACTCAAATGTTTAAGAATCTTTATGCTGAATCTATATATCAAAGTATGTGTGAAAAATACATTTTAAACAATAAAAAAATTACAATTTAACCAAAAATTGTTTTGTGAATTACTAAATTTCACCCAAAATTTTGAACTCAAAACCTATAAGAGTCTGAAAAGAAGGATATAAACAATTGAAAACCAAAAAGGATATAAACATATGAAATCCAAAGGGTAAATCTCCGAATCTAGGAAGATCTCTATATGAGATACTGGTTGCATAAAATTGCTGGATGTTTCATTTTGTTTGAAGTTTCTTTTTGTCTGTAAAGTTTATATAACATATATTTTGATAAGTTACAGGAAGTAACGGAGATATATATACATGATTTTAGGTTTTAATTTGTAAGACAATATCTTTAATTTGTGAAACATTTGATTAGTTGTTTTCAGAAAACCAAAAGGTAAATCTCTGAATCTAGGAACATCTCTATATGAGATATTGGAAGTTTCTTTTTGTAAAGTTTTATATGGTATATATTTTGATAAGCTACAGGAAGTAACAGAGACATATGTACATGACTTTAGTCATAAATTTGTGAAACACTATCTTTAATTTTAAGTTTTTTTAGTAAGAAAACATTTTGTACAAGAATCAAGTTGTTTTATGTTCTAAGCTATAGATTTTAGATTTAATGTTATTTGAAGAAAACTCTGTGTCTTTTAAGATGAAGGATAACAATCCAAAATGTATATGAAAAATAGCCATCCAAGATGTATGTACTACTTTTATTAATATATGAATAGTGTTTTTTCTACGGAAAAAAAACTCTGAATCTAAGTATATTAAATCTAGGGTTTGGAATCTTACCAGATTTATGAATATGCAGGTGGCCTTTGGTTGGGAGACCTCTTAGCCCCTGGCAAAAACTTCCTAATCTTCAATGGATTTTAACCGAGAAGCTAATCATCTTGCAATTTTTCTGCTTTTTAAGCAAACATTCTCTCGTCCACAATGGCAATTTTTCCAAAGACAAAGGGAGCAACCACTTATACAAAGCACAATCTCACAGACTAACATGGTAGTTGCCTCTGGAGTTCTATTTTGCATTCTTTTCAGTGAATAGAGCCTGCCATGTGCTCTCTAAAAAATTCTGACTACATGCAGAAGCCTTTCATACTTATACACAAGCTTGGACATTCTCTCCTATGTTTGCTGGTCAATTTCCTATATTATAAGGAAAACCAAAATAGCAAACAGCTGGGTAACTCTTATATTCCATCAAATCGCCCACTTTATTGTCAATATCTCTACAAGTCCCATTTGTGTACAGTTTATTCTAGAGATTGTAAAAGAGGAGCTAAGGAAAACAATTAGCCAAACTATTCTGAATGAGTAACCCCATAATTGGAGCAATAACTTACAAGCATTAACTGTCCAAGTAACCAGGCCCATCAAAGAAGCAATTTCACATGTTTGTCCATATCTGAAAGCAAAGTGGTGA
Organism: Pinus albicaulis; assembly: GCA_034641835.2. Taxonomy (NCBI): domain Eukaryota; kingdom Viridiplantae; phylum Streptophyta; class Pinopsida; order Pinales; family Pinaceae; genus Pinus; species Pinus albicaulis. Next base: position 15,469 of record JAXQQM020077841.1, read on the forward strand.
TGTTTTCAAGCAATAGCATCAAGCAAACCTTGGTATTATGTACTGTAATCTTGCTATTTATATCAAAGACCAGATTAAGAGATGCCAACTCTTTCCTGCAGTGAAATGCAATGTTGAAGTGTAGGGTGGTTTTCCATGTCAATAACAAACTCGGCAAATGTAACGCCAATATTGTAGGTGATTGCCCTTGTCAATGGTTACCCAACTCACACTGACATGTAACGCAAATATGGTTGGTGGTTACCCATGTCAATGCTAAACTCACGCTATGTATAAATAGCGAAGAGGATACAACTTACCAGATCTTTGAGAGATATCCCAGCTCTTTCTTGCAGTTAAATGGATTGTTGATGTGGCAAAACATTTGGTGGAATGCCATGTGGATGCCCAACTCACACCAGTATATAACACCATCCCTCTTATCTATATACATGCAAATACTCAATACTGACTCTGCAATACTAATCAAGACTTAGGGTTGAAGTTTATTTTAAAAGTAGTTATAATTATTAGATGGATGGTAGGATTTTATTTACACTGAAAACAGAATATTAGTTAGAGATAGAAGGCATTAGGGTTGAAGTTTATTTTAAAAGTAGTTATAATTATTAGATGGACGGTAGGATTTTATTTACACTGAAAACAGAATATTAGTTAGAGATAAAAAGGTTGGAAATTTATCTGAAAAAGTAGTTGTCTTTTTTGCTTTTCAATTTAATTAAGAAAAATATCACTTTCTAGAGTGTCAAATTCAGTTTCCATTCAGTTTTTATTTATGGAATTGAACTCTTATTGTTTATTATTGCTTTACTTTGTTTTTCTTACCGCGTTTTTTAAATGGATATGTGTTGGCTCATATATTAATTTTTTAGAATAAATAACCAACATAATCTTAACCTTGGATCTATAGAAGCTTTTAGGTGCAAATTTCTTTTACAGTGAAAAACTTGGAAGGTTTGTTCAAAATATTTGATCCCCCTTGGTTCATACATATACGGGCATATAGCTCTTGAAGTGCAAACTTCTTTTAGAGTGAAAAACTAGAAAAATGGTTTGCACCTCAATGAATTGATCCCTCATAGTTAGCATATACATGTACCAACTTCTTTTGGAGTGAAAAGCTTGAAAAAAATTATGCACCTCAAGAGATTTGGATTCCTCTTGGTTCATATATATATACACACTTAAATACATTTAAACCCTCATGAAGCTTGATAGATTCGAGGAGTTTAATATAAATTCCATGCTAAGCATGGAAAGAATTACAAGTCTTATTTATTTTGAGCAACACATTAATAAAAAATTTGGCAATTAGATCTTCTTCATATTGTAATTTTTCATTATTTAAATTGCATTTTTAATGTATAAATGAATTCAACTATTTGAAAATCTAATTAGGCATTAAGTTATGCCAAGTACACAACTTAAACTTGTATTTCAATTACTCTTATTTCAAGCCAAAAAATAAACATGAAAAAAAGCCAAAGAGTAAAATAGTTAGACTAAAGAAAAATATTAACTATAAAAAATTTTACTTAACATTAACATTAAAATATTTTTTATTTAGGGTTTATATTGAATTCTTATTATTATCAATATATTAACTTCATGTTAAAAATTGTTTTAAATGTTACATAATAATTTTATGCTAAAATTTAGCTGAATTAAAAATCTCATTTTCTTTTTATCATGAAATACTTAATTTTTTAATTTAAATTATTTTTATATAAAATTATTTGATTTAAAATAAATATTAAAATATATTAATTAACCTTAATATTCAAATATTTTATTTAAAATTTTTAAAAATATATAATAATACACCAAATTTAAATACTAATACTAGGTTGTCACTTCTCCTCAAAAAAATTCAACTTCTAACTTGTGATCAATATACATTATCCCATTTAACCAAAAAAAACATGTCTAACATGACCTCCAAAAAACCCATATAGCGAAAGATTATAATCAAAATAGACTTTGCCTTCGAGCTTGTTTCTTATTCCTATATCTCTAACTTGACCATCATCTACGCTCTTTCCTTTCTCTCCAATTAACCATATTTGTTTCTTAATTCATTATCTATCGCTTTTAAAGTTCTTTGTTTATTCTAATTATACTAAATTTGGTTTAAACGACCTTCAATGTTTGAAACAAATTTTTAATAAAAAGAGATTATGTCAAATTTATTTCTAATGAACTAGGTTTTTACTTAAATAATTTGTTCTCAAAAATAGAAGTAGCAATCTTTGAAGGTTAAGGTCTACAATGTTTTTAATCCATTTTAGAAATATTATATGAACTTTGATTTTTAATTATAATTTGACTGCTATATATATATATATATATATATATATATATATATATATATATATAATTTATTTTAATATTATTATTTTGTTAATAATATAACTATATATATAACTTCATGTTTTCTAACACAATGGAAAATATATCATATCAAAAATAAATTTCAAACATCTTTTAAAATCAATAATGAGTATAGAAATTAAATTACTATATATCATATCTAAAATAAATTTGAAACATCTTTTTTAAGTCAATAATCATAAAGAAATTACACTATAATTTACCATATGTTCTGAAAGGAAACAACGTAAGCATTAACATAGGAAATAAAGTAGTATAGAATAAATGCTTTCACATGAATAAATTAAATATATTGGGTTATTATATATCCAAAATTATTGTTGGGTACGGACTAACACAAGCAAAATTTGACTTAAAAATCACCATAAATTTAACTAAATGTTTACATCATAATCTAGTTAATTAATAAAAATCAATATTAATTAATTTTAAACATTAGTTAGAAAAATAATTAATAAATTTATATTTTCTCAATATTATATATATATATATATATATAATTATATAATTTTGCCTTTGACATTTTCAAAAAGAATATTTAAATTGGTAACCTGCTTGATTTTCAAATGTATATAAGGTATGAAATATTTGACCTTTTCAAAGAAAATATTTAAATCACAGTAGCATAATGATTTTTTCCAAATACATTTAAAATTATAAAATAAGATTTTCAAATATATATAAAATTATAAAATAAAAGATATTAGCATGATATGAAATTTGCTACAAGTATTTTCCAAAACCTCTTAAAATCACCCAACAATAAATTAAAACAACAAACCATTTAATAAGCAAAAACCACGTAATTTTTTGAAAACATTTTAAAACACCCTTAATTTAGGAATAGCATCTCGTGCTGGACATGTGATGAAGTAGTTTCATTCATTGCTTCTGGTTGTTTGGAATAATGTAGGAAATATTGTAATTTGATAAATAATAAATAAGACTTTAAAAGGACATTTTAATATTGTCGTAATATAACGTCGTTCTACATTTTCTATAAATTAGGGATGATGTACAATGTTGAATTCAAAATTGTAATCATAACTCACCTTAACGTACAATGTTGAACTCAAATTTTGTCTATAACTCACCTTTCAGTAGTCGTAGAGCTTAAATAAAACATACTCACTGCTTCCTGCCAGTGGTCATTTTCAAACTCATACTTACTCGGTCGCTAATCATCCTCGTGTGACATTTTGGTAGAGCCCGCGAAGTTCAAACACCTCGAAATACCATTCCTTCGTCCCCAATAACGGGAAGTTGGCAAACTCTAAAATGATGGAATATCTGTTGTACGCCTTACGGTAAAGCTTTAATGTCCTTGTAAATTCCACTTATTTTGGTGACTCGTTTTGTAAAATCGTATTCATTTTTGTTGAAGCCTTTAGGATGATGAGTTGTTGCAATACGGCATGTTAAATTTGAGATATCGTATTGGTGATAATTTCGGTTGTAATGTGCATTCATTTATCAAATGCGGGCGTGGACTCCTCAAGCACAAGGAAATCAACAAAAACGTTTATGTGAGCTTGTCGAAAACACTAAATATGAGGGAATTAATTAGCTGTGTGCGGGGGGCGTGGACTCCTCAATGCGGGAAGTGGCTAAAAAATTTTATAGGCTGTGAAAACACTAAATATAAGGAATTAAGGAAATCAAAAAGAAATCAAAAAAGAATTATGAGGATGGTGAAGAATTTGCCCAACAAATATATGGATGCCGGAGGCTGATAACTCTTTAAAAGTTTATTCGGTACCAACATTAAGTTCAAAGAATCAAGGAAATCAAAAGAGAACTCAATGAAGAATCTTTGAAAGAAGTTAGACCCAAAGAATCAATGGATGTCAATGTTGATAACTCTTTAAAAAGAGGCTTCAATCGAGGAGGATACGGTGCTATAGAATTTCGAGTTAATTGGTCATATGGAAAACCGTTATCATGATTTTGACGATGATTGGGAAGTGATAGACAAATCGAAGAGAAGTTGAGGATGATAGATATGTTAAAATAGATAAGAAATTACAAAATTAAAATGAAAAATAATATGTTAGATTTCGACAAAATTTGTAAATGACGGAAAACAGTTAGTGTTTGGTTTTTACATTAATAAGAAACAAAAAAATGCGGTTATGTTAAATTGTGATTTTGGAATTTTTACATTAATAAGAAATTAAAAATCTATAAAATAAGATCACAAAAAATACTAAAGATAGAAAATTATTTGAATATCAACAAATGGAAAGTTCTTTGAATATTAATGTTGTATAATATGTAAAAAAAGAAAAATAATAAATATTTTAAAATAAATATTTATCATTGTAAATAGGCATTAATAAAACGATTTCGATATGATGTATTATGAAAATTGCAACCAAGTTTTTTGTTTCATATGCTACAAGTATCTCAAATACTTAAGTATTAGCGGATGTGAAACCGATGGCCCAGCATTAATACCATGACGGTAACCCAAGAGCTATGATGAGTCGATGAACTTTTGGTCTCTGTTACTCTTGTAGTTGAAAAAAAAAATGTATATATTAGGAGAATCTCTACATAAAAAACATATATATATTCTTGCAAAATCTTAGTCGGATCTTAGTGTTTCATCTTCAGAAGTTCCGGTTAAGAGAATAAAAGGATAAAAAGAAGCACTCGATTAAGAGAATAAAAAGGTTAAAAAGAAGCACTTGTCCCAAATAAGTTGTATTCTTATCATTGGGAAAAACTTACCACGATGGTTTCCCAAAAGATCCTTGACTCTCCTTTGAACTCCTCATGTAATCGGTGTAGCATTGGACGGGCATTCTTCCCTTCAAAGCGGGAGATCATCACGACTCAACGAAATATACTCATAGTTTCGCCTACCCCAGCAGTCTTGTGTAGACTAGATCATTATCTCGGTTTATTTCTTCAACAACCCCACTTAGGCAATGGAATCTTGCTAATCACAAACCACATAAATATTCAAGTCCTGAACCATTCTCGGACATAAAAACGGCATGATTTCCACTTGAATAAATTGGACTTTCACGGAAAGAAATAATGACTTTTAGACGGAAAATTTAACTTTCATACTTGGCAGAATCCCCACCATTTCCCCCTGCTTGGTGAAATGACATTCTGACTGGTTACAGTACTTGGCTCTTCACCATTTCCACCCGACTCTGCGTATCCGGACCATTTATCACACTTGCTTTGGAGCCTCTCGTTCAATAAGACCCCACCAAACATCCATCATAACTCCCTCAACACCGGCCTCTTGAGGCTGAAGACTAACGTTCATAGCCGAGTTGTCTATGGATGCTATTGTTATGGTTTATGCTATCCGGAGGAGCTGCTCGACACGGGGACTCCCCAGCTCTATGCATTTTCTCGGCACCCACGAGGCAATGCATGCACTTTTTCTTCATAGCTCACTCGGAATTTGGTGCGAGTCCGGCTTCCAATAGGTGCCAGCGAAGCGATCGGAGGTTTGGGACTCAATTGACTTGCGAGGCCACGGATAAATCGGACCGAATTCGGCCATTTTTCCCTCTTGGGCTGCGAATAGACCTTCTCCACTCATCATTGGGAGGAAGGAAGAACTACATGGTCTTTCAACGGAGGAAGAAACTTGCGGTCGGTGAATATCAAAATCTACTTTAGCTGCGGGTTTTGCATTTCGGACACCGGAAAACGGGCTTCCATTGGTGCTATAATTCTTCCCGCCTCATACAGGTGACTATCGAGAAAAATGCCTTCGAATATAAAAGCTTTTCGAATTTCTTTAAATACTTCCACTGCACCGAGGAACCACTTTGATGTGGCATTCCCATCGATATCTTGACAAATTTTGAGTGCCAGAACAAAATCCACTTGAAAATAACGAGAGCACAAAACAATCAATACCGCAAATATTTGTAGCCGATATTATCATCACATGAGTGCGAGTGACGAGTCAAAATCCATTCACATGACGCAAAAATGCCAAGAAGAAGAAAATGAGGCGGCGGCCATCGAGAGGAAAAGAAAATGAGGTCGGTATGAGAGAAGAAACCCCACTTTGATGTGGCATTCCCATCGACATCTTGACAAATTTTGAGAATTGCAAAGCAAAATCCTTTGAAAATAGCAGAGCACAAAACAATCAATAGATCATTATCTCGGTCTGTTCTTCAACAACCCACTTAGGCTTGATAGAATCTTTTGCACAATCACAAACCACATAAACATTCAAGTCTCGAACCATTCTCGGACACAAAACAACATGATTTCTACTTTAATAAATTGGACTTTTACGGAAAATAATGACTTTTAGAGGAAAATTTAGCATTCGTAGCAGCGAGTCCCAACATTTTCCTCCACAACGGTGAAATGACATTAGAGCCTAGACTTTCAATCATGGCTCTTCACCATTTCCACTGACTCTGCGTATCCCGAGGGCAGGTTATCTTTGCATTGGAGCCTCTCGTTCAACAGAATCACAAACATCCATCATAACTCCCTCCCAACACCGGCCTCTTCGAAGCAGGCGGCGTTCATAGCCGGTTGTCTATGGACGCTATTTTTATGGTTATGTTATCTAGAGGGAGCATAACAAACACGGGGACTCCCCCGGCTCTATGCATTTTCTCGGCACCCATAGGCAATGCATGCACTTTTTCTTCATAGCTGCAGCTCAAATTGGGCGCCAAGTCCGGCTTCCCAGCGAGTGGCAAGCGGTTAGAGTTTGGGACTCAAATGACTTGCGGGCACGGACAAATCGAATAGAATTCGGCTCTTTTTCCCTCTTGGGCTATGAATAGACCTTCTCCACTCATCATTGGGAGAGGAAGAACTACATGGGCTTTCAACGGAGGAAGAAACTTGCCGGTCGAGTGAATATCAAAATCTACTTTAGCTCTCTGGGTTTGCATTTCGGACACAAATGAGGCTTCCATTGTTGCTATAATTCTTCCCGCCTCACCTAGGCGACTATTAGAAAATGCCTTCGAATAGCAAGCTTTTAATTTGCTAAAATACTTCCACATGAGGAACCACTTTGATGTGGCATTCCCATCGACATGCGCAACAAATTTTGAGAATTGCGAATAAAATCCTTTGATAGCGAGCCTGAAAACAATCGATACCGCAAATATTTATGTCTGGATATTATCATCACATGGGTACGGTGACGGTCAAAACCCCATTCACACATGACGCAAAAATGTCCGAATAAAATGAGGTGGCAGCCATCGGAGAAAGAAAATGAGGTTGAGGTATGAGAGAAGAAACCCTCCTTTGAGTTCCCTCATGCACATACGATATTGGTTATGTTGTATAAGCGATTAAAATAACAAAATTTAATCCTAAAGTAGAGATCATTTGAATCATTAACATTCAAATCAAAGGTGTAATGCACGTATTCATTTGGGAAATTTGTTTTCAAATAAGTACGCTTTCCGAAAGCATAATTACTTTAACCAAACATAGTACAAAATTGCGAGTGGTTTACTAGATTGGAAATCAGACTAGTGCAAATAAGCAGATCTTAATACCACTTTTGTCCATGAAAACTATTAAGTTCTCTTGTTTCTTGTACCATTTTAAAGACTCAAAACACATCTTTTGTTGTAACTATAGATTCTATAAAATTGACCTAGATGGTATCTTTTTTCACCTTGATTTACGGACCTACAATTATCCAAAAAATATTATCCTGCATATTCAAATTGATATCTAAATAGTCTATAGAAAAATTAAACTAGATGAACACATGACTTCCACATTCTCGAACCTCAATCCACGAGGCATTTTTTCGGTCATAAGTTTCGTTGAAGCCACCGTCGGGGGTCACAGCCACATAAGGTTCCCGGCACCATCGACTTCACGAGCCTTGTCCTTCCATAGGTGAGGTGGTTCACCTTTCACTTCCCCAAAGTAATATCTATGTTATGATAATAGCACAAATAAATGGTGAACATAGTGTTCAAATCACTTATGTGATCACCCTGAGCGTCTCGATGTTCACTAGCGTCCTCGGGATTGATTCAATCTCTCCCGACCATTGGTTGATGACACTCAATTGTGGCTTAAGGTGTCAATTAGCCCTTTCACTCCCTTCCCCGCTAAGCTTTAACGACTTTTTCCTACCGAGTCTTCACATGACATACCATTTCTAGGGTTTTATGGTAGAGGGTCGCCCAAGTCCTGGTTTCTGATATCGTGATCTAATCGACTTCCTCCTCCACTTTTATATGTAAAATAACCCTCCTTTGCTAATGAATTTACTTCTCCCACACATCCACCACATCTTTTACCCTTTTGTGGGATTGTAGCATGAAGTGCATCTGTTGCTTCCCTCATAGCCTTTTACGTGTGAGTTTGTTTGCTCTTTTGCTTTTCGCTCCTTGTGCCTCCACTGCGGGTCTACCCCTCGACTTACCCATTGAATACGACTCATCCCATCTTCAACTCGGATACCCTCTCCAACTCCAAAAAACTTCTCACCTTATCGAGCGCTCTACTAATCCACAATACTCGATTACCATGCATAGACGGTAAAAGAGAGCACGACCTAGATTTTAAAGCTTTTTATGTTGGGATGTTCGTCTTTAGATTTTCGGTACTTTCCATCACCATTCTCTCACCCTTCGATATGTTAGCGACAAGATTGTCACTTTGTGTGAACCTGCATCATACCTCCTGTCATTTTCCGAGACACTACAGATTATGCTGATTCATTATTCCCGTTTTCCACCTCTCATACATATCGATTCCTCAACTATTATTGTACCTACACTCTTCTCACTCACCTCCTTATCATTTATGAAACAACACATGGTGTGCCTTGATGGAGGTGTTCATAACCTTCTCCACCTTTTTTACGCACATCTTTCCATGCATCTTTTCCAAGTTTCCATTCTCTTATCGATTTTTGCTATTACGCTCCACTTCCATTATCTAGGATGAATCGATCGTGTGAGTAAGTGGATCTCTGCCCAAGCCTAGCACCTTGCTTTGCGGTGGACTCATTGCCGACTATCGTGGAGTTGTCTTTTTCGGCCAGCTTTCGACAATATTCCTTGATTTGTCCCTCCTAGAGTTCCATTCATACCACGATAGTAAGCAAACCTCAGTGAAGCTACCCCCTCATTCGCTAGCATGTCCACGGCCGCATTCAACGATCTCAGGACGAGGCTAAATTCATTGTTATCAAAGTCTCCGGTGGTGATGTATGCACCGGAGTGAAAATTGTGAAACGCCAATTCCTCGTAACCTTCCTTACCTACAAGCCACAATGTAGCCTCCTTGTTGCTTAGATGGCTTTCATCGAGGTCTCTCTCCATAGTGACGTGACAATTCTTTTCTCGAGCCAAGATTTACAGCCTTTTTTTGAGGGCTTGGAATTCATCTACATTGTTAAAGGCATGTCCCAAATTTATGAAATATGTCTGCAAATTTTCCCTATCCAATCTTGTATAACCCCTCCTGCAACACCAGCTACCGGGGTTTCTTCCGACGCCCCATCAAAATTCAACTTGAAGAAACCTTGGGGAGGAGGAATCCGTCAATGAACCCGCTTGGATTTGGGAGGTTATTTGGCTTGGAACACCTACATACCGGGGTTACTGCTCTAATATATATAAGACTCGTACACTCACGTAGATGAGTACTCATCGGGAGACTTTGGCTCATTTGCTAATTATTATTTCCTTTAGTTGGCTCCTAATTAATTCCACCTGGATTTAACGGGGGAGCTTCTTTCTAGAATATGCATCGATTTTTATCCTTCCATATTGTCCATAAGATAAAACTAGGAACCAAGCACTTGGTGAGGTTTACCACTTAATTTTTAGTCTAATTGCCTCACCATTTCGTAATAGTATTTTTTATATATTCCCCGATTCTGTTGTTTTCACTGAAGATATAAGTCATCCAATCCCAAATAACGAGAGATGTAGCTACAGTGTTTAAAAGGTGATTCAAATTTTCCTCCTTGCTTTCGCGGGGAACAACACCATGAAGCCCCAATAAACCCCTCTTCACCAAATTTTCCCATGTAAGAACTTTCTTATGCAACACGACCCTGAAATGTTTCGATTTTCAACCAATGGTGTCATGACCATATTTTATTCCACACTTAATCGAGTTGCCTCGCCTTGGAAATATTCAATATAACCTCTTGCCTCTTTGAGATTAAATTTTCGCTTTCTTTTTTCCCCATCTCGGTTGATCCTATTCCTCATTACATAGGATTCTTCTCTTTCTCGATTCATCTTGATTCTTGGACCACCTATTCATTACGGCTGCCTCACCAGAAAAATGCTAAGTTTCCACCTTAGACATTTATTGCACTCCATCCCTATTCCCAAAGGCGGGTACCCCTTCCACCTTGGCCCCGGTTCTGCAGCAGATAATTATATTGAGCATCGGGCTTCCACAACTTAAACTAGGTTTCAGTGCTAGCATCATCCCAAAACAAGGTTGACCTTCCATTTTCGATCTCCCAAAACGGTGCTTTTGTATTACCTCTATATTATCCCATACCATTCCATATCGTTGTACCTTGAATATACTACATCTTTACAAACAAGATCTTGCATAGTCCGATTGGGGGCATATTTTCTCTCCCGATTTGGGCCCATTGATGACCTCCACCCCATGCCTTACCAAATTTTAGCTCCCTCTTTTCTGATGACAACCTGCGATCTTGTCAGCCAGGACACCCAAACCCTTGGGGTTTATATATCGTGTTCCGGACTGCAATTTACATTTCTTTTACCGTTAAGCTCCTCTCCATCAAAAATTCCTTTGAATTTCTCTGGTACTAACGGAGAACCCCTTTGGGAGCTAGGATTATAGATAACATATACCTTGAAATCGCTTGCAAGACAACTTAAGTCAAGACTAGCCTACCTACAAGGTTCAATGTTATAAAATTCATCATTTTACCTTATCTTACCCAGCTCAAATAACCTTCTCCCAATTCAATTTCTTCTAGGCTTAAATGATTGGGATCCCCGGATAGTTGGAAGGAAGATGTATCACTTTTTGATCCTAGGATAGCTATCAGTTTATTTGTATAGCAATATGTGTATTAAAAGAAGAAAATCATATATTTGGAGGTTTATCTCCATACTGAGAAGTTGTGGAAAAAGTATAAAGGATAGACTTGAATGATCGATATTCCTTAACTATAGGGATACCATATAGGTCATATCATTCTATTTGTTGATGGGTAGTTGGACACCCTTCATGATATGAATATGGACAAACTAGTTTTTTTGTGCTAGCTTCCTCATCAATATTAAATGAAAGTGTGCTTATGAATCATCTCAAATAGCAAGTTATAAGAGGGTTTATGTGTCGAATTTATGTGTCTTTTATGAGCAATTCATTAAGTAATATATTTAAAAAACACATAACAACAAATAGAATTTTAGAGAATACAATACGCAACAAACACATAACACGGAACGTCAACAAAGTTCACCCTTTCTGGGCTACATCTCCATGGACTGCTTGATGGCTTGGACCTCTTTGATTGTGGTCAATTATCTGATTACATGTACTACGATTCTCAATATCTCTACAACCATATCCAATGGACTCAAAATACAACAACCCTAGGTAGCCTCCTTTGGCCGCCTATAAATGGTCTTCGGGTGATCTAGGCACGACCTCCCTCTCATGGTGGCCCACAAGCATATTACTCTTAAAAGTGGAAAAATCACCCATAAGTGCTCCTCTCCCTCTTCAACCTACACCATCATGCTTAGAGCATCCAAATCATCTAGGATTGACTCTTTACGAGCCTAATTTGGTCGAAATATACCCAAAAGTTATGGCTTCTTCGGTATTTCCTATAAAAACTCCACTAAAAGTGGAGCAACTCTAATTAACCTGTCATTTGGAGTTCACCGCCGAAATTAGCGGACTACGCAATTAGTGTTAATGCAATTAAATTAAAGCCAAAATTAATTAATGGTTAAAGCAAGAGTTAGGTGTTATTTAATGCGCTAAGTGCATTTATGCAAATGCGTATTAAGGCTGGATTACGTTCATTTAAAGTGAATTAATGGTTTTAATAAAGTCGTGTTTAGTGCTAAAGCTCTGTATTAGCATAATCATGCCATCAATTCTGGAGCATGGTCACGTGGTAAAGGGTTGGCCCTTCTGCAACTGAAACCTTTGTATGAACATAAATACATTTGAATGACATTGTATATTAAGGAACATTATATAGCAAATATGGTATGGCATGTTGTTAGTGTGGGGGAGGTCATGGGTCGAGCCCAACCTACGGAAACCACCATCTAAATTTTTTCCCGACCATATAATATGTGAAATTCGACTATACATGACCAAAACTTTCAGCATAGAGGGGCACATGGCGGCCTCAAGGCTAATAACGTGTCAACATCCTTTGGTTCTCCAAAAACAAACCAAATTGTGCCAACGAACCATAAATTTGGGCCAACCACCATTCGACACTTTTCAACACACCATTGGCTGGATAAAACCAAAAAATTGACCCCTTTGACCGTTGTTTGACCTTTTTTTTTTCAATTAAGCACGGCAAAATGAGATACTTCGAGCTCTAACTTTCTCATACGGTCGATTTTTGATGAAATGAAGTGCATCAGTTCACGGCGACGAGACCTATGCGGTACGTTACGGACTACTTGTGATTATGAGGAGTTGGAATTTTAGCAAATTTTTGCCCCCAATTCAATTCCTGATCACTCCCTTCCCATTGACATGCTTTTGGACCCCACAAAATATGGCTATACGATGAGATTTTGCTCTTCTATTTCCAAGTTCTATCGAAAGCTTGATTCTACTTGGAAAAATCTCCACATGACAACCACTTGGGTTCAACGGCATGCCTTGCCTTGCAAATGTCTTGGCACTTCAACCAATGTCATCCTTTTGTTTTTGACCCAATCTTGTTGAATGTTGCAACAAGGAAAGCAGTGAAAAGTAGCATCCGAAAACATCATTCCTTGATCCTAGTAGTCATCACCTAAACTGGTGGGACCCCACAGAGCTATTTTAGGTGTATGTTTGTTACCCAAAATGGTAGGCATATTCTAAAATTAGTAGGATGTTGATTCTAGATGGTCGAAAAATTATATCTTTGGATGAATTTCTATTTTAGAAGATGGACGAAGTCTATTTATAGATATGAATCTAAAAATAGAATGCATGTTGATTATTACTAGCCCTTAATAATAATCGGACAATAAATAGTAACTTATTCTTGAGCCTTTATTTCGGTAACGGATGTGGCACATCGGTGGGCGTTTAGAAGGTCGCAAATTCTAGGGTGGTTGGTGAATCATGCATGGAGACTTCGTTATAAGCGAGTGATACAAAGTTGTAATAGAGTTGGAAGAGTAGTTATGTGAGTTGTTATTTAGTTTAACTCAATTCGGTGAGTTAAACTCGGTTATTCATAGTTGTAACTTAATATACATAGTGAAAGATGAGTAGATTAATTAGTTAATTAATTCACAAGTGATCTTACTTGTAAATGAACAAATACAACGAGTTAACTACTTGCATGTCGAGATCAATGGAGACCCGGTGGAGAGATGGAGTGAGGGTGAGATGGAATATCGATTTGTGACTATAGTGATGCATTCAATGCATCTACACACACATTGGAGATTCTTATGAGGATTGCGTAGTCAAGGAAAAGGCAAGGTCGAATTCATTTAAGGGTCTTCTTCGGCGCGGGGGATTGCGCGGTGGAGAGGCGGTTTGTCGGGAGGCAAAAGTGGTACTTAGATACTTTTAAATTTCTGCAAGGCAGTTTGTGACGATTGTGTATTGTCTTGAGAGCTCTATGAGTTGAGCTTTATATGAGATTGTTACATGTTCCATTGATATACATAATATGTGATAGTTGGGGTTTTTAGGTTTAAGCTTTCTGGTAAAACATCTTATTATGTGTGATTGATTTTTCTTCATATGTTTTGTAATTGGCGATTTAATTTCATAAAGAATTAAGTGGAAGGATTATGTATTTAAGATAAGTTAATTTGTTGATCAGGAGAATACGTAAATACATTATTATTGTGTTTATAAATTTCTACATGGTATCGGAAGCATGAATTGCAATGTTGAAGCGATGTTGAGATTTTGTCTTCGGTGGACAATTCCCGAATTTCTTTGCCAAGAATTTCTTGGTGCGACGATTGAGTATACAATGAAATGGATTTCAATGGGTTGCGGTTGGAGTATGCACTCGAGCGGCTCGAACTATATAGCCTAGAAGGACAAGATGGAAACGGTGCTTGAAGATAATGGCTTGAAGGGTTCTGTCGATAGTGATGTTCCTAAGCCCACTTCGGTGGATCTTTGCGGTACTTGACGCATGGAAAAAGAAAGTAGCAAGGGAGAAGGAGGATTCTGTTGGAAAAGTGTGAAAGATACCTTGTGTCAATCCTTCATGGGGAAATCACTCCATTTTCAATGTGGAAAGGCTTTGAAAAATCTTTTCCAAAGCGACGGCGACCATAGGAAGTTGGGCGCTGAGAAAGAAACTCCAAAAAAAAATCAAGATGGAGAAGAACGACATATTCTAGTATACTTGAAAAGTTTGCCAATCGAGGGATGAGCTTAGGAGTGTAGGAGTTAGTTTTACGGATGATGACTTGGTGAGCTTGGCTCTCCTTGGGCTTAGAAGAGTTGGCACGGTTATCAAGACTCTGTCAATGGGTGGGAGCGCCGGATTGGGAGCGACTTTGGTCGGATCTAGTGCGGGAGGAGATAAGGCGGAGTACCAGAGATGGCTCTTCATCAATGCATGATGATGAAGCGGTTGTGCTTTGTTTGCCAAGGCAAAGAAGAATAAGGGAAGAAATTCCATTCTAGATGCGAGGCCGAAGAAGATGGCAAGGAGCACAACATGTCCAAAGTGAAGTGTTTTCTTGTCCTGAGTTTGGACATATTGCCTAAATTGTCCACATAAGAATAAGAGCAAGATGGTTGTTGAATTTTGTGGTGGTGAGGCCCTTGCCTTGCAATTTGAGCTTGACTTCTCATTGATCACATGCATGGTTTCTAGTGCATTGGGATCGGGGTGGTACATTGATGGCGGTGCTTCTTTTCACATGACGGAGATGAAATTGTTCGGCTGACTTGGTGGAGAAATATCTCCGGATGCATGTTGAGTTGAGCGATGATGGACAAAACGGTGCGACCGGCATTGGTACCATTACCTTTCGAGAGGGTGTTAAGAGTAAACTCTTTCATTTAAAATATGGTGTGCATGTTCTAGGTTTAAAGAGGAATTTAATCTACAGTCGCAATGTTAGAGGATAGAGGCTATGATGTTGCCTTTAGTGAAGGAAAAGTTTCTGACGACACGAAGCAGCAGGGGCAAGCGAAGTTTGGGATTCGAGTTAAGAGTCTCTATAGACTTGAAGTAGATGGGATTTCTACGGGAGCTTCCTACTATTAGAGTGTGAGAAAGACATGCAATTGACCCTTGAGAGGGAGCTGGATTTGCATGCGAGTAGAAGTGAACCTCGGGATGTGGAGTAGCCACAGGATGAGGATCATGGAGTGGGAGCAGCCACTCATGTGAGAGAAATTCCGTGCTAGATGGGAAGAGAGGGAGTGCATGCGGCTATACCACCCGGTGAGAGGTGGGGGCGACATGCATTAGTAATCCCCAGAAGATATTTATGGGCGGGATTCATTTGAGATGGTGTGGATCTCATGAATTGAACACGAGCTACGAGGCGCCCACGAGCAACGGTGGCGTGATCGTTGGATTGATGCGGTCGAATCAAAATTCTGATGTTGGATGCGGAGCGCGGTTCGGAGTTGAACGCAAGTGCGAGTGTATGGTGTAGAGTTCAACGATGCGATGGTTCTAGAACATATGGAGTAGCTAGCGGTAGAAGACTTTGATGACGGATACATTATCTTTGATTGAGTTGTTTGGAGGCTATTCATTTTCGGAAGTGTTGCATGCAAAGGTTGCGGGGCGAATGCATGAAGTTTCATGTCGCTTGCAAAGGCAGGTCTTTCTTGTTGAGAGGTAGTGTTGAATGTTGCAGCAAGAAAAAGTGAAAGTGGCATCCGAAACATCATTCCTTTATCTGATGAAAAATAATCACCTAAAATAGGTGGATCCCTAGGAGCTATTTTTAGGTGTATGTGTCTGAAGATAGTGACATATTCTAAAATTAGCCGGATACGATTCTAGATGGTTGAGAAAATTATATCTTTGGATGAATTTCTGTTTTAAGAGATAAGGTGAAGTCTATTTATAGATTGCAAATCTAAAAATGAATGCTATGTCCGATTATTATTGTACCAATAATAATCGGACAATAATAAATATTATTCTTTTCGAACTTTATTTCGGTGAACGGATGTGGCACATTAGTGGGGTACAGAAGGAATTCTGTAATTCCTAGGGTGGTTGGTAACTCATGCATGGAGAACTTCATTATAAATGAGTGATACAAAGTTGTAACGAGTTGGAAGAGTATTTATGTGAGTTGTTATTTAGTTTAAACGGATTCGGTGAGTTGAACTAGGTTGCGTAGTTATATTGAACATACACTAGTGAAATATGAGTGAATTAATTAGTTAATTAATTCAAAAGTAGTGTCTTACTTGCAATTGAACAAATACGGCGGGTTAACTACTTGCATGACGGAATCGATGTGGAGACCCGGTGGAGAGATAGGTGAAAGGGTGAGATGGACTATCGATTTGTGACTATAGTGATGCATTCAATGCATCTGCACACATTGGAGATTCTTATGAGATTTCACGGTCAAGGCAAGGCAAGTTTTGAATTCATTCAAGGATCTTCTTCGGCGAAGTTGCGCGGTGGAGGCGGGTTGTGGGGAGGCAAGAGGTGTTTTGTAGATGTGCAAATTTACGCAAGACGATTATTATGTGATGATTGTGTATTATCTTGAGAGCTCTATGAGCTCAACTTTGTATGATATTGTTACATGTTCCATTGATATACATAATATATGATAGTTAGGGTTTTTAACTTTATGCTTTCTAGGTAAAGCATCTTGTTATGTGCGATTGATTTTTCTTCATATGTTTTGCAATTGGCGATTTAATTGCAAAGAATTAAGTGGAAATATTTTGTATTTAACATAAGTTAATTTGTTGGATCGGGGAGAATTTGTAAATACACTATTTTGTTTATAAATTTCACCACAAAACCAACACTTGTTATTTCCCTTCTTGGTGATTAAACACCTTGTTGTACCAGCGATCCTTTGTGCTTGGAAAGCTAATGATGGCCTTGCAGAATCTTGTTCCTCTTTTTTACATACATTCGATGCAAAGCTTATCATGAAACCACTTTTCCAAGTTAAGCCCATACGAGTGAACTATAACAATGAGTTCCAATGTTAATAATCACAAAGAAAAATAAATAACCATTCCTTTTTTACCTCCATGGTTCCAAATTCCACATGGAAGAATGCATTCACCATCTGCTAGCTTCTTGGCGTCAACACATAAAATAGTCTACAATGGTTGTTGTTTGGTGCCAGGAGTGGCATCTTGTCCACTTTCCTTCTTGATTCCATCATCCTCTAGTATTAACATGTTGCTCATGCCATGATTTGAGAATAGAAGGCTGATCATGAGCCTCCCACTCAAGAGTGGACCTTCCAAAATCCACAGGGAACATCTTGTCATAAGCACAACCATTAATTGTGAAAAACACATCATGCAAGAAACATAACTTGATGACCTCTTTCTTTTGCTCCTTCAAAGCAACAAATGTCACATCTTGTAAACATCTCCGTGCATTCTTACATCTTGGTTTAAAACTCATCGACCAAACACAAGTCGACTTAAAATATGCCTCTTCAAACAACTAACTCTCAATTCAAACAAAAGCATGTACAAAAACTTGATGATTATTTTCCAAAACAACAAGAATTTCACATCTTATGAAACAATTCGTCAACATATCCCTTTCATCTTTGGAGACAATACCAACTCTCTTCCAAGTCGATATGACATCTCAAAGTAACATGAAATCGACCAACACAAAAGTGAAACACTCATTCATGTGAAAATGATCAACATTTTCAAGTTGTCGAACATACATGCTAAACAAAGCAATCAACCAACACAAGGAAATGACTCATGCATGTTCAAGCACAATGAAACTATCAAAAATTCCACTTTTCACACACACACGAGCTCTCATGCATGTCTGATGCTAAACTCTCTCACAAGTACAAGAATCCCATTGGTAAGTACAAGTACTTAAAGAGATGAAATGACCAAATTTTGATCCAATTTGACCTTCAAACTCGGATGACATACTCCACTTTCAGACACCTTCACGGCGTAAACATGCAACATGCATTCTAGAGAAAAAGAAATGCATTCACATGCGCAATTGCAACTACAAATTGCCAATTTTTACAACGCATCTAAGTGAGTCAACATAACTACTTTTCCAACAACTTGCTTCATGCAATATACGTATACTTTCAAGAGGAAAAGGTGCATTCAATTGGCAAAGATATGCATCAATAAAGGCAATATTTGCATCGATCACATAAAAAGAAATGCAAGGCCTTAATTGGTTAGAAATCTAACCATCTCTTTCCAAACAAATTTAATAGGCGTTTCTTTCATGTTTGCACTTCATCATGTGAATCATCACGACCCACATCAATTATGGTATCCTCTTTTCCATTCTTGTCAGGAATCTCTTTCCACCTTCTTCAAATGTTGTAGATGAATTGTTGGATACAAAGTCCAACACTTGTATGCAAGATGGCTAACATCGCCAATGAGTGCAAAATATTTGCATCTTCTTTTCAACATGGTGTGCATTGTCAATGGACCTTTGGCTTTCTGTCTCATACTTTGTTTTGAAAGTTTCTTGTGTATGGCTATCTTCTTCCAATATCTTGAAATAGTACGATTATTCAAACCACAAAAGAACATGTAAATTTTCTCCAAATATTATGTGAGGATTTACCATGTTGTCATAATCCAAAAGAAACTTGATTAAAGGCAGTTATAACTTGAACATTCACCTTTGTCGCCTTCTTGAGGAGGTGAATTTGATGAGGTAGTGGCTCTCTTAGAAATGCCAACAATGTTTGCAATGACTTTAGTGCTTTCAACATCCTCTTGTTTGGCACTTCCATTGGTTGCATGCTTATGAGCATCTTCTTGCAAAGTGGGCATAAAAATTTTGCATTCCTCAAGAACACAAACTTCACAAGCTTGAGGTAATGAACAATTATTAAAGTATTTCTTGGAACACCTTCATGTTCCTCCTTGTCTTTAAGACATTATCCATGATGTTTTCCATAACCAAGACCCAAATACCTAGGCATTTCCTACGACAACAATTGGCTCAACTATGCCATACATCATATTTGCCTAACCCTTTACCCTCTTAGCCCATTTTCATCAATAATTTGGACCCTATTCCTCTAGTGTGTCTTTCAAAAACACAGAGAAACATTCATATTGAGAGGAAATTGAAGATAAAATTGAATTGCATGCCTCTTTTTCATGCACAAACTTGGCTAGAGTTTCCTTTGCGGAATCGAGTTGAGTCTCCATCTCGTGCATCTTTTCAAGAATCTCTTGTTTCACCTCCTTCATGGAAATAAAATGCTCTTAAAGTATAGTCCTCTCCTTCTTATCTTCATACATCTCTTGCACCATATCTCTCATGATGTAGAGCTTTTGCAACATCTCTTTATCAAAGAGATGTGCTAAGGAAGATTGGTTAGAAACAATGCTTGATGAAGCCTCCATCACGCTTGTAATGCATAAAAGCTTCTTTATTGTGATTTGACGAGTTGAGTCCTCAATATTTAACTTCTCCTGTCTTCAACTTACACATAAACTTGCTCACGGTGAAATTCTCCTTGCCTGAAATACAAAACCAATAACTATTTTCTAGCTAACCTTGGAAAACCATCTCGGAGACTAAAATGAGTGAGAATTGTGCTGCGATACCAACTTGATGCGAATATGGACAAACTAGTTTTGTTGTGCTAGCTTCCACTCCAACGTTAAATGAAAGTGTGCTAATGGATCGTCTCAAATAGCAAGTTATAAGAGGGTTTATTAATGATTTGTGTCATTTATAGGAAATTCATTAAGTAAATTAGCTTTTAAAAAACACATAAAAGAAAATAAATTGCATAGAATACAATACACATCAAGCACATAACACGGATCTAATAACGAGTTCACCCCTCTGAGCACCATCTCCATGGACCTCCTTGATAGCTTGTACCTCCTTTGGATTAATGGTCAATTATTTGATCACATGCAGCTACAATGCTCCAATGGCTCTACAACTAGCTCAATGGACTTGAAGACCCAAAAAACCCCTAGGTAGCCTTCTTGGCTTTCTGTGAAATGGTCTTCGAGGTGATCTAAACATAGCCTCCTCTCTGGTGTCCCTCGACATATTTAATCTTCAAAGTGGAAAAAATAACTTTTCGTAGTGCTCCTCAACCTCTACAACCTACACCACCATGCTCGAGAGCATTCAAATCATCTAGGATTCACTCTTTTTGAGCCTAATTTGGTCGAAATATGCCAGGGGTGCCAAGCTGTCGGTATTTTCTAGAAAAAATCCACTAAAACTAGAACAACTCCGGTTAACCTTGCCACATTTGGAGCTCACCATCGAGTGCTTGGAGACTGCGCAATTAGTGTTAATACGCAATTAGAATTAAGCTGGAGATTAATTAGTGGTTAAGCGGGGAGTTAGTGGTGGTTTAATGTGCTAAGCGTGTTTATGCAAACCGTATTAAGAATGGATTATGTGCATTTAAGTTTGAATTAATGGTTTAATAAAGTCGTGTTTAGTGCTAAAACTACGCATTAGCATAAACTTCTCTATCATCGGTTCTGGGCGTGGTCTCGTGGTAAGGTTGGCCCTATGGGGCTAATGACTGTGAAACCTTTGTATGAAAATCAATACATTTTGAATGGCATTGTATAGTAAGGAAAATTGTATCGCCAGAGATATGGTATGGCATTTTGTTAGTGTGGGGGAGCTTGCGGGGTCGAGCCCGACCTCCGCCCAAAACACCATCTAAAATTTTTCCCAACCATATAACATGTAAATTACGACTATACATAGCCAAAAATTTCAACCTTGGAGGGGCATTTGGCGGCCTTGGGGCTAGCCACGTGTCGACATCCCTTTAGTTCTCCGAAAACCAACCAAATTGCACCAACGAACCATAAATTCAGAAGCCAACCCACCATTTGACATTTTCGGCCACACCATTGGTACAGGAGAAAACTAAAATTTGATCCCTTTGACCCTTTTTGACCTTTTTTATTAAATTCACTCGTTTGGCAAAGCAAACAACGGGCTCTAACTTTCTCATACGAGTTGATTTTTGATGAAACGAAGTGCGCTGGATTCCTGGCAACAAGATCTATCCGGACGTTTTAGTTTTGGAGTGATTAAGAGCACTTTGAATTTTTTAAGAAAAATTCCCTTTAATTCGATTTAAGTCACTTCTGGTTGAAGGCATCTAATATCCCCATCCCTGGGGAGAATGATGAAATATTATGCTTGTACTCTCCATCATTATGACAAACAAGAAGGGTGACTGGGTATGCAAGTCCTTGTGAAGGTAAAAAGAGGTTTTGCAAGAGCCCCATTTAGCAAAATCAAAGAAAGTTGGGAGAAGTGACCAAGGCCATTATCTAGTTGATCCATATATTATCAAAACCATAGGCCGTTAAATTTCCTCCATGTATTCCCGAGTTGGCTTTATCCCATACGCCTTCGAAAGGTCAAGCTAAATTATCATGTCTTACTTGCCAAGCTCTTTAGAGAATGTGAAATATCATGGGCATGTATAACATTATCCAAAATTTCCTCCCCTCGAGAAAGCACAGTTATTCTTACGAGATAAAAATAGGAAGCATTGTTTTGATCTAGTTGGCTACCACTTTGATATAATATTGTACAACACATTGCAATGAGAAATTGGTCGAAACTTCTGAGAGGTACTTTCATTTTCCTCTTTCGGAATAAGAGTAATAAATGTAGAGTTAAGAGCATTAAGGATTGTAGTTGAATCATGGGAGTCATCCACCACCTCAAAAAACATTTTCCTTAATATTTCCTAGCATGCTTTGAAGAAATATATGGTAAAGTCATCACGATCCTAGCGCCTTACCATTTGGCATCTCATTTACTTCTGACCTTCTTCCATGGATATTGGTTTATTTAGGATTTTATTGTGCTCATTTTTTATCACGCTTGGGATATTCTTAACTATCCTTTGAATGGCATCTGATCTATCCATCGAGGCTCCTCCACAATCTTATGAAAGTTTTGAATCAATACACACTCCAATGTCTCGGTGTATTACTTACAAGATTGTCCATTTGTCCTTAATCACGAGATTTCTATTAGAGTTTTTGATGTTTTATGGTTGATTTGTGAAGAATTTGGTATTCCTTTCACCTTCCTAGATCCATAGGATTATCTACTTTTGTTTCCATAAGAATTTCTTCTGGAGGAATATTTCTTCCCATTACTTGAGAAGCTTTGCTTCTCATTCTTCCCCTCTCCTCATTATACCCTTCTTCCATCAAAAATTTATGTAATGCTCATTTTAGGTTCCAAATCCCTTTTACTTGGAAGATATTTTCAAAAAATTTACTCCATTTCCTTAGTTGGGTTTTGATATATCTAAGCTTGGATTACAATCTAAACATCTTAGACCCCTAGATTGGGAGAGGATCTACCCACCATTTTCTGATATTCTTCATAAATGAGGGGTTATTAATCCGGAATGACTCAAATGTTTGAATGGTTTTTTTTTTTAGCTATACCCGAAGCATTACTGTTGTTAACACCAGCGGGTGTCAGGAGCCCCACAGGAGAATATTGGCCTCCATATCAACCCTTGCATCAACATATACTATGATATTAATAATTTGTCCAACCTAGATGAAACTTGATGCTCCCTCTGCGTTCTTGTAAGTAATGTTTCCATTGTGTGTTTACGCTGTTTGTAAGGATTTAATTCTTAAATGAATCATTTGAAGGTCTCAAAATCCCTATCAATTTTCCTTTGACCACCCTTCTTTTATGCAAGAGAAGTGATCATATTAAATTCTACCCCTTGAATTAGGGGGAGGTGATGTTTTTCTTTCTATAGGATGAAACTTACTTTCGTTTTATTCTCAGAGGAGCATACACATTTGTGAACATAATTGACCCAAGGGACTCCTATTATTTGCATCTCCATCGATAAGAAAAATATAGTGCCTTATGCATCTACTAAATTCATAACTTGTGGGTTCAACTAGATAGCCAACCCTCCTACAACACTTTGGTCTTCCACCTCTAAGTATGCAAATCCCCTACCTTATCTCATAACTACCTCCTTAATCTTCTCTATTGAGCATTTCATTTATTTCGGAAGGCAACATCTCACTTTTCCATTTTATATTTTCTTTAACGGTATTTGTTTTCTTAGGTTATTGAGGCCTATTGCATTCCAAGTTACAACTTTCATTTTTAACTATGGAGGTTAGGTGGTGAGCTTGGATTTCTCATCTTAGGAGTTAATCAAAATTGCACCCAATTATTGAGCTACACTATTCGACTTCCTTCCTCATTTACTTTGTGTTTTCTTTGGTGTTGCGAGGGTCCTGATTCCAGGGCATTGACGCCCATCTCTAAATTTTTTCGTGTAATATTTTATGCCCTCAAAAGTTTTTCTTCCTCCTTGCATCAAGTAGAGGTATTGGATTTTATCCATACGTTACTGCTTTAGGACAACCTCCAAACCCTTTTTCCTCCATTTCATTCTACCATATTTCCTAGATCAATCCCTTCCCATTCCACTATCTGAAGATCCAAGTCCTCTGTTCCAAATTCACTTGGAACCATTTCCTCATCCCCTTCAAAGTATTTCCCTGCTCCCAGTATCTCCATGTTTTTAACGAGGGTCCTTTGGGACTTTCATCATTCCTTCCTCCTTATCCTTCCTCACGATTTTCAACTTTATATTATTCATTGTTGTTATCCTCGGGGGTTTGATCCCGAAGAATCCCGAAACTATTTTCAAGTGCTTCTCTCCCTCCTTGATTCCATTATTTGTTGTCTCCTGTTGGATTTGTATTTACAAAACCTTATGTGTCTCTTTGCTCTTGGTATTTTCCCTCCTCCTCGAGACCTATTTAAGAGGCAATCAACGAGCAGATGCCCATGCTCATGGCATGGTCTACATTTGGAAAGGGAATATTTTCACTGGTAATTGGTTGCATCGATATTTCATCTCGAAAGTTTGTGGTGGTGCTCATCCATGCAAAAAAATCTTTGAATAAAGTATATATGCCTTCTAGAGTTGCATTGGAATTATTCGGAGAAATTTAACTACTTCAAAGTCGAGGAAGCCAATATTCCAAGTGTAGGGAGTACATCCTAACTTATAATGGAACATTGGTAAATGTTTCTTTTTATGGGTGAAATTTATCTTTCCATGACCTCATGTAAATTCAGGTATATGCAAATAAATAGGGACCTCCATCAAAGACTCGGTCCATTTTATCCTCCAAATTAGCAAAGGTACGTTATAAAAAAATATTCGGAT
Organism: Pinus albicaulis; assembly: GCA_034641835.2. Taxonomy (NCBI): domain Eukaryota; kingdom Viridiplantae; phylum Streptophyta; class Pinopsida; order Pinales; family Pinaceae; genus Pinus; species Pinus albicaulis. The sequence goes on from JAXQQM020077841.1 coordinate 40,452, forward strand.
GCTAAGTAACTGATCTCTCCATTACTTCAAATGATGCTTGATCCAATCACATAAAGCTTTCTCTTGGGCCATAACCCCATGAACTTGCATATGATCACATACATAGACGTGTTCCTGAAAGCTTGAGTACGGGATATGTGATTAATGTCATTGGGATTACGGTCATTTGGGCTTGCATGACCATTCCTATTAGCCCCTTTTGACTTTTGTTGGCCACTTGTTGTAGCTTCATCCTCATCTCTTCCTCGACCATTCTGCCTTGATTACCTCCTCTTGTTTCTCCTTGAATCGTGTAATAAACCATTCCAATGAAATTTTAAACCCTACCTTAAAACCTTTCCTTTATCAATTACCACATTTCTATAAAAGGGAGCACTGCTCTCTCCCTTTAAACACCATTTAAACCATAACCTACACAACTTCTCAAAAATACCTTAACTCACCTCACTCGCTTCCCCAAATTTCAAACATAATTCAATCCACAAACTTTATACAATTATAATATCTCAAATTTTTTAATAATCAACATACATTACATATATAATATTAATCCATATTTTAATAATACTACAGCAAAATATACCATATCCAAAATAAATCCAACTATCTTTAAATCCTTAACCTTTATGAAAGTATAATACCCTCAAACTCAAACTTTATACAAGCATGATATCCTCAAACTCTATATAATAAATAAATAAATAAATTTGATGCTAACGGGGAAAGAATGGATGTTATTCTGTGTGGAGTGCGTATCGGCTACTCCTCCACACTTGCCTGTCTGAGTTTTCGGGCTATTGGGAATAGCTTAGGGACCTTTGGGCAGAACATGTCTTTCCCTGGAAATCCTACAGGGCACACGGAACACGGCGCGCGTTACGGTTCATACGGCTCTAGAGAAGGGCGTGGGAAGGTTACTCATGAATGTTGGCGGAGTCATGCTATTGAGCAGCAAATTGACTACGAGCACCTACCCTTTAGGTGCCATTGTTGTCACACTTTGGGCCATTTTGGCCGGGATTGCCCTCACGGGTTTAAGAAGATTCAAGAAAATAAGGGGTCCTCCACGGTATGACGGGGCTAGGCGGGGCTTTTCGGACGGGGAAGACCACTACTATTGAGATACGAAGGTTGTAAGTGTCCGGACTTCTCGGTCGGTTTCTTCACCCCCGATGGGGGATGAGATTCAAGTGGATAATGCGGTGGACCGAGGGCCACGACGGCGGTCTTGCTACAAGGGACATACGAGAGGCCCGAGAGACTGAAGTACATATGGATGTGGATTTGAACATGGACGAGGGCATACCACCATGTTGATCCACCGTGATTTAGTGGGTACTCACCCTTGCCCTTCATCTCCTATATTAAACTCTTTTGATTTTCTATCTTGCATATTTTTGATAAGAATGGTCCCTCCGGGCTTATCTCCTCACAATATATGAGTGTTATTAATCTGTCACTAGCCATGGATAGTATCATTACCACCATTCCTAATTTTTCCATTGACACTGTACCCTATAATGCGAGACCGAGGGAAAAAAAATTTTCTTGAGAAAAAGTGTTGTTTGGGGGTTGGGTAAGTCACCTTTAGTGGAGAGGTAAAAAACCACAGGGGAAGGAAGATAGATCTGTCCAAAGCCCAAATCAAATCTATGATTGATATAGTGTATGGGAAATAATTTTCCCTAAAAGGGAGTGCTTAGAGAAGTGATTACCCGGTTATGGGTTCCAAATGATTGTACTCTCTTTCAATTGTTGTGGGTTAGCAAGTGAACCCAAAAAACTTGCTCTCAAAAATCTTGTACATTCTCATCATCCTTTGATATCATCTGCTCCAGGAGACCTTAGGCTCGGAACACAAATTTCATCTTTTTTATATCTTCTTTCCTCCCACAACTGGACCTTCATCTCTTCGGATGTCGGGGTTCGTTACGGGGGAATGATGATGGAGCTAAAAAATAACTCTCTAAACTTGGTCAATTCTTTGGACCTCTAAGTCGGTGATTGGGGTGGGAAGTTTTCTCCTCGTAACTTGGAGCTATTCTTACGGTGATCAACATCTATGGATGGTGTGTGGAGAAAAAAAAATTGTTGGCTTTCCTTAACAACTAAATCTTTTATAGAGAGTCACTTTACTAGTTGTGGGGAGGGGATCTTAACTTCTCGAGAGGTAGAGCGAGCTTGGGGGTCGAATGCACACATCGATCCTATGGAATATTTCTTTACGAGGGGCCGAGGGGCGGGTGCCTTTTCGACCCCACACCTACTAAAATGACTCCCGCTGAAGGAACAATAGAGTGGGCGATGCATAGCAAAGAGAGGCCCGGATCATTTTCTTCTCGGTGATGATTTTACGGATAACCTTTGTGGGTTTCCATCGGTGGGTTGGCTCGGGGGGATTTCGGATCATTCACCCATTTTCTTAGAACTCAAAGGCCCTTTCGCAAACCTCACGCGCTTCCAATTAAATTCGAGATGGCTCAAGGAGGAGGATTACTAACCTCCTAGTAACCAACCTATGGAGCCGGGGATTGGAGGCAAAAGTTTACTCATGCAGCTCCTCATTGAAAAATTTAAAATTATAAAGAAGGCCACCATCAATTGGGCAAAGAAAAGCCTGAAGGATGCGAGAAGCCATTATCCATATTAATGAAACAACCAGGGGGACTCTATGAGTACGGGGATAGAAGCTTCATGAATGAGGAGGCCGGGAATAGAATCAAGGAGTTGGAGGCTAGCAAGAGGAGAATTCTAAGGGATAGAGAGGATATGTGGTCCCTTCGGAGCCGCGCAATTTGGTTGAGCGAGGGGATGAAAACACTAAATTTTTCCACAATTATGCAAAAGGAAGGAAAAACACCAATACTATTTGGAGATGGAAGTCCAGGGGAGTAAAAGTGAACTCCTTTAAAAGATATCTCCATGTTTGAGGTGATCGAGGAGCTCAAGTACGAGCTATGGAAAAAGCTCAAAATTGAAAGTGTTCAAAATGACACCTTTGAACGTAGAATGAGCCTCGTCGATACAATCCCGATGTCATGAATGGCACTCAAATCCGACCTTGTATGTAGAAAGTTATTCAAGTTTGAAAATTCACAATTTCGGGCAAAAATGACTTTGACCAAGTTTGACCTTCAAATTGGAAAAATTAAAGAATATTCCAAGGAATATTCCTAGAATATTCCTCAAAATATTCCTTGAATATTCCCTAGAATATTCCATTCGGACCAATCCGATTTCGACATGTGGCAAGTGTAGGTTGGTCGGTGGGTTGACTTTGGAAATTTTGGCCAATCATCGAGTGCCACGTAGCAAGCCTAGAGGTTTGCCACGGCCCCTGGCTTTGTGGAGAAATTTCGGCAAAGTAAAAAATTTGGGACTATCGAATTTGAACCCCTAACCACATGCCAAATAGCACCCGCGGTTGCCGTTGGACCATGAGAGTTGGATTTCTTTACTTATGGAATTCATTGCACATAATTAAAGTTTATGAAGGTTTGAAATGGGGTGAAAAGGGGCCCAGCCCTATGCATAAGACCTGAGTCCAAAAACCGAGGGATATATACTGCGGCGGTTACATATAATATCGCGATAAACTTGAGTTCACATATTTGTTGGCAGCCTTTTCATTTAAGAATTAATGCTATGGTTTATTAAATCGTTGGATCGATGGTTAAGCCGGCGGTTTTCGGTGGGTTCTCCATGTGGCCTTTGGACATTTTAATGCCAAGTTAAACCATCCGCCAATTTTGGAGTGGATTCCCGTTAAATTCGGAGTTTGGCCAATTTTAGTCGGACTATTTGCAATTAGCCCACATTTTAGTGGGATTTTACTTGACATTGGAAAAAAGATTGTTTTGGTCATAACTTCTAATAGGGAGAACCTTTTGGAACTATATATATATATATATATATATATATATATATATATATATAATTTTTTTTTTTTTTCGGGTATTCAGATCATTCTAAAACCATTGGAATAGGTTGCGAGCCATTGGAGTTTTTCTTGAGTCCTTTTGCTTCGGGGAAGCAATGAAAGTCACTCCAAGGGCCAAGAGGGAGTTGGAGGCTGTGTTTAGCTATGTTTAACCATTTGAGGTGACCCAAAAGTCATTTTCAACAATTTCATCATTCCCAAGCCATTGGGATAGGTCCAAAAGGCGATGGGGTGTTCTACGGCCATTTTAGCTTCAAAGAAGCTTTTTTGAGCCATCGGAGCTGGTTTGGTAATATAGTTGTATTGGGTTGTACCTTTCTGTTGAGTGGTCAAAAACCATTTTCAGCTATTTCCACACCTTCTAAACCTAATGGAAGAGGTTTCAAAACTGTTTGAAGACTTTATAGGCTGAAAACCTTCGGGAAGAGTTTCCCAGGTCACTGAACATTTTACAGGGTTGGAGTTGTTTGAGTTGTACCTTTTTGTTTAAGGTGATCCAAGATCATTTTCAGCTAATTTCAGTGTACCGAACCTAATGGAAGAGGTTTCGAGACCTGTTTAAGACTTCTGACCGGAAAAGCTACGGAGAGGAGTTCAAAGAGCCGTAGGGCCTTATTGAAAAATCACTATTTATGGTAATTCTTAGAAATCTTCTTCGGGTGGAAAGCCTTCTTAGCTTTTTCATGTCTTACGAATCGAGTATTTGCATTCAGATTGTCTATTGGGATACCTTTAAACTTGTAATATCATTTTGAAGCATTTTAATATAAGAGGGTTAAAGCTCATTTTGGGAAGCAGTCAATGTAGGGAGGGAGTGAGCGCTCACCAAAAATTTGTGTCATGTGTTATCTTGAAGTTATCTTATTTGAACATTTCTGATTTAATATGTTAAGCAGCCATAAATTAACTTTCCTTCACACATAAACTCTTATACGGTAACCAAAAACACTTTGTTTCAATTGCAAGACATGAATAATGGTTTGCACATATAATTTTATGGAAATAAGATCATGAGTGTTAACTTCTACAAGTTCTAAAGACGGAGTCTATAAAGGGCAGGTAGCCTGCGGATCTCATCCTTTTATCAAAGTGAAAACATATCCGATGAAAATGCCCCTACGGAGTCAATCTCTAGAACAGATCTAAGAAGTTGCATTTTCAGATTAGTTAAGACATGGATAATTTTGCACACATTTAATTAATGGAAATGGATACCTTGCACACATTTTCAAGTACTTCCATTTTCAGATCAGATGGTATCAGAGCTTGGGTTAAGCTTGGTTGTGCTTAGGTTGTGTTGAAGCCTCGAAAATCGCTGCAACAACATTGGGGGATAACCACCCGGTCCGGACCTTAAAGCAGCTCCTTTTCCGTTTGGTGGTGGCACTAAGAAGCTAGGTTCATAGATCCAGATTGCCTTCTCCCTATTTGCTATTGGTTTATAATGTGTATCTTCCTTACCAATAGACGGGGATATCGAGATCACTTCTTCTTGCGATCGAGGCAAGAGAATGACCCTTGGGCGATTTAGGTTGACCAAGCCACAACTAAAATTTTGCCTCTTTAAGGAGAGGACTTAAAAGAATGTAGAATTTTACTCTAAATGCAAGCTTATTCTATAATGTAAGCAAAAGAAACTAATCTAAATCCTATCTCAATTAGGTAGATAGAAAATCAACTTAATAAGAACGAATGATTAAATAATGAGAATTAAAATATGTCTGGTTTTAAATTAATGTTAAGCTAACGAAGAAATTCAATTAGCTCACATTTGTAGTGCAAAACACATTCTATTGAGACCATTTGACTGAAATAATAAATCAACAACATTAGGAAGAAATTAAAAATTGATATCAATTATCATGTCAGAGTCAAACTAATAATTAAACAATAACATGTGGAAGAAATTCACAACACATTACTATTTAATAAATCGGTGTTATAAGACGATTTCGAGTAATGGTTACTCGAAATCAGAGTTTAATTCATAAATGAGAGATACTTAACAATTTAAGACAAATTATCCATATCAACGAAATGCCAAAATATGAATAAAATGGGCTCATAAATTTTATTAACATAAAAATATTTGGTATTTGATCTGAGAAATGCCAAAAATACCGATTAATTGAATACGCTTCTCTGATCCTGGTCTCTAACGATTACTTTGTTCTTGAATTCTTTCAGGAAGCTAAGTTTTGCAGAAATACAAACTACGCCCATCATGCATAATAAAAGACATAAAGCATAAACCCTCGAAATAATGTTCGGATACGAAACTTTCTCTCCTCCCCATCTACAATTCTAAATTCCTATTACGAAATGCTAGAAGTGCGGAATTTAGGAAACGACCTCCATTTACATTTTTGCAATACGCAATTTATAAAAAATCTTCCCAAAACTATTTTTTAGAAGAGAGTTTGTTTGAAGAAAAATCTGCCCAATCCAACTTTAATTGTTCAAAAATTCCAATATTTAATTGTTGGAGTCTTCTCATTGATTGAAATATTTTTTTCCTCCATATCTCTTCTATTTTCTACTGTAAAGAAATTAAAAATCATTTTAAGAAGCAAAAATAAAATCCAAATATTATTTCTATCATTAAAACAAATCTAATCAAATTCTATTTAAATAAATAAAAATGAAATTTGAGCTTCTTATTGATACTCATAATGATTTTAATTAATCAAGGATATTATTGATGCATGAATGCCAATCGAAGAGGTGGACAAATGAAAATGAAGAAAACAAACTCGAGAAAATTGATTTTATTTTTTAGAAATTCGGAGCTTGATTTTACGCACGATTTTTGACCAATAAATGATCAAATACATTATTGAAACCTCCTGAAATGTTCTCCTTGATTTTCTCTTTTCAATGGCTAGTCATGGGCCTCATTTGGCCAAGTAAACTCAATTTATGAGCTTCAAAGTTGATAAGTCAAATACGATATAGTGCAATTCGGTTGCTCCTCGTGACTCAATCGGATCGGAAGTTTTGAACATTGACTCAATCGGATCGGAAGTAATGAGCTCAATCGGGGCTGACAAGCTTAATCGGATCGGAGGTAATGAACTCAATCCTTGTCGCATAATTTCCAATGTGACTCAATCGAATTCGGAAGTAATGAGCTCAATCGGGGTGAAACCAGAAGCTTAATCGGATCGGAGATAATGAGCTCAATCGCATCGGATGAAACTAATGAGCCTCAATCGCATCGGGAAAAATCATTGCATCGGGGTTTTTAAAAGGATGTTCGCATGAATATTTCCGATGCGATGTGTTTTATGCAAAAATTTAATTTAATTTTTTGTTTTTTATATATTTGTTTTTAATATAAAATTTTAATTAAATTAAATTAATTATATTTAATATAATAATTAATTTAATTAATTCAAAATTTTATGTTAAAAATTAATTTTTTTTTTTTTTTTTTGATCTTATTTTAGAGATGTTAAATTAGACTACGAATTTATCTAAAATGATGATTTACCTAAAACAACCATTTTGACATTTTGGATTTTTTCGAGATTAGAAAATTTATTTGAAAATTGGAAAATTGGAATAAATGTTGAAATCCAGATGCTTTATGATTTGGGCGTATAAGTAAAAATAAAAATTGTTAGTAATAATTAATCTAGGGGTTAATATTTAAACTAAATGCATTATTAAAATCCGCAATTTTTTAACCGGAGTGACATAATTGATTAGACTTGAAAAGGAGTGCTATTTACAAACCGATTGACCAAATGAGACGAAACAAGCGTCAACGAGCTTATAAAAAAGCGATTTCAACCAAGCAATCAAAACAAGAATCTAAAGAAAATGAAAAATTAACAAAATCCTAAGATAATTGACTTAATAAAATCATAAAAGGTGTTTTGATAAAAAATTTATAGAAAGGGTCCCCATTATTTGATGTGAACAAATTCAAAAATGGGGGGTTGTTGTACGTACAACAATTGGCGATTCAACTGAAGAAACGATTATCTATGTTTGATAAAAATAGAATTTTCCTAAAATTAAAGTAAAAATAATTAAAAGAAGAAAGAAAATTATTTTTGGAATGTTTGACTAGGTTCATTAATGCAGATAAAAGCAACAGTATATACTTTACCTTAATTTTCTAGAAATTCCTCATAAATTAAAATATCTCATAACTCTATATCGAGTCCTTAATTAGTTCTAGAGATAAAGCGAGGGGGTCACTTTACGGTAGGGCTTTTAAAGTGTGCTCATTTGTCACGAGGTAGAGCCAACGCGCCGGCAAACATCTATAGTCTCGACGGGGTTACCTTTTAATCATCAATGATTAGATCTATCTATTTAAGAATTATTGACCTAGAGATAAATCCATTTATATATGCTTATTTTTTTATTTTTTATTCTTAAAAGCCATTGTCCTGGTTTGGTAGCCGGATAGTTGACAATGCCATTCCCTTTAAGTTATAATTGGGTGAACAATTTTGGCCGTGATGAGACCCCTTGTCTTACAATTGTTTGAAATTATAAACCATTACTGGTTTGTTTAGCGAGTGTTGGTAATGTCGGCCTATTTTTTCCCCTATGATCATGGTAAGCGAGCTCATGATGAGACTCTTATCTTTTAAGTTTTAAATATATTTTTGGATTACACTCTAGAAAAATAAAACTCTTTTTAAATAGGGAGAATCATTAACTCCTTAAGAGTTCGAATGACAATTTCAGAGTTAAAGAGGTGCTTTGTTGTAAAGTGTCTTTACTTGGTTAAAAATAACTTTTCTTGTTGATAATAGAATCTTGAAAGATCTTAATAAAGTATTGAAATCTCAAAATAATTACAATTTTGATGAAAAAAGAAATTTTCAGTTTCACGATACTTCGTCAACTTTTCTTGTTTTGTAATCTCTGCTTAAGTATGTCTACCTTTATAATAAGAAAAACAAATTTTGCTAAGAGATTTTAAGAAAAAGCTAATAGGAGACTATTAACAATTTTTCCTGTATGCCAACCATTGTTAAGTAATAAAACGCCTTCCATATAAAACATAACAAAGTTACCAAAATCAAAATTGAAAACCAAAGGAAAAGAATTCTTAAACTAAAGTGAGAAAAGAAATCGGCAAACAAAATTAAAAAATGAAGCAAAAAAGTGGAAAAAGAAAAAATCCAAGCTTTTGAAATACAAACTCTAACAAAAAAAATGTTTATACCAATGTCTCAACAACATGAAGTAAAATAAAATAATCATGTAATCATTTCTTCTTATGTCGAGATCCATAAAATTTATACCTTGCAAAGGTTGTAAATGCTTTAGGTTTCGAATGGCAGTGATGATAAAATTCAGCCACGATGAAAAATTTCTATTTGATGTCCAATCTTGTCATTTTCAAAACATTATCTTAATCATTTTCTAAAAAAAATGCTTTAAAGAAATAGATTAAAGTTTCGAAACTTCCCGGTCTTAATTTGTTTCAATGAAGACTAACGTTGCTTCTTGAAAATAAAACCGAGAAAAAGAGCATAGGGCTTCCAAAATATGATTTAGCGAGATGATTGAAAGTTTTTATGAAGGAAATTTTGCCAAAACGATTCAAATATCAACATAATTTAAAAAGCAAAAGCGGAAACCAAGTAATGAAATGGAAATTAATGAAAGTGGGTACATGAATCTTACCATTGGATGATTGCATTTGATCTTACACGAAGGTATCAATTTCTCAATACTATTTGACTTCTTTACCCAGTTTGACATTAAATATGGAAGAAGGAAAACTATCAAAATCCCATAACCCCAAAATCATTATTTATTTAATTTAATTTTAAAGCAAGCGATAAAATGTAAAAACGAAATGCTTTGTGTTCAAGGGAATTGAAATTAAAACAATTGCGATAGCGATGATCGATTTTTATAATAATCGGTGATGAACGAAGAACGATAAGCGATGAAAAATCGGCGATTAGTGAAAAGTGATGACCTTTATAAGCATTTGGCGATTAATAAAAAGCGATAGCGATAAGCAATTGGTGATGAATTATTGCATCACAATTTTTAAAATGAGCACACACAGGATGTATTCAATTTTCCTCCCGATTTGCGATTTGCGATTAGACTTGTTGCATCGGAGGTCTTTCAAAATTAATCCTTGACCAATTTAATAATTTGCGATTGCGATTTGAACTTCATCGCATCGGAGTTTTTGCAAATGGATATATCAAAATGAGGTCTCTGCGATTTGCGATTGCCGATTGGGTTCATCGTATCGGAACGTTTGAAATGAATTAACCTTATGTTAAATGTGATATGCGCGTTTGCTATCCATTTCATCGCATCGAGAACTTTTGTAATGAAAAACAAACCTTTCAATTTATTCCAATGCGATATGTGATTTGATATTTTATGAAATTGAATGATGTAACACATCGAGATCTTTCATCGGAAATATGAAAATCAAGTTGGAACATTTACGATATGAATCTTCAAATCTTGTTTTTAATTTCAATTGGATTTTTAAATGAATGAAAGCAAAGTTAAAGAATGATCAAATTCTAATGAATAACAAATAAAATTTCCTTTGAACACATTTGCAAATTTGAAATGGGTTCTACTGCTTACTTTATGTTTTGAAGAAATAAAAACCTGCCAAAATAAAAACGAACACAAATCAAAAATAAACTAAGGAAAAAATGAGCCCAATAATGGATGAGAATAAGTTGTAAATGCGTACACGAAAAGGAATTTATGCAGCAGAAATTTTACCTCATAAATCTTCAAATTCTTCCTTTGATTAAAATCATCTCATTATTTATTTTTTAAATCTAAGTGTGCAAATAACTGAATGAAATCAATCATTCATGTTCATAAAACATAAAATTTACCGAAATAAATATAAAAAATAGACTCTCCTTTTGAATTGAAACAACAATTTATTATCTCTTGCTTATTACGAATAACTTGAGAGAATCCGTATTATTGTGAGCACATTCAATAATGTCTTTAGTGAATGAATATGATGCATATTGCAGCATCAAATAATAAACTAAAGATTAGAATGGGATAAAGCCACTAATTGTAAAAAAATATCAACAGAGATTTGAATGTGTGCACTTTCAGCCAAAATTGACATCCTTAAGGTCGAGCTTTAGCAAATTCAAAGGAAGATAATATGAACTTCATATGATTATCGTGAAAAGGTTAAATCGACTACTAATGATTGAGTCGGAATTAAGCTTATCATAGACAATCATACATTTCATGGGATAATGAGATCATGAAGCTCTTACATCTTCAACCTTTATTATATAAATTCCAAAAGAAAATCTTAGAAGGAAATCTCGAAATGAAAAGTGGCTTTGGGCGATGTGCAAGTGCAACCTCAATTGAATTTAATCAATACATTATTCAAAATAAAAGCGAGGAGTAGAAGTATTGATGCAAGAAATTAAAAGGAGAAAGCAAAATTAAAACTTTCTGATAGGAGAAAATGTTTAAATTGAACATGCATGAGAAGGTGATTGCTTTGTTTTATTTTTTAATCTACAAAACTGTTAAAACAAATTAACTATACAAAACAAACAAACTAAAATTAATTCTACTCCTATTCTAACCATATACATGAAAATGACTAGGTATGATCATATTTCCGGTGTAGCCATTTTCATTTAATTCTTTTGCGTAACGTATGGGTTCAAATGTTAGTAATAAAAATAAATCTAACTAAAGGCGAGGGAAAATAAATCTGAAATCAGAGATGTACGGTTATTGTTAGCAACAATTAAAAATCTCTTTCTCTTGAAATTTCCTTTCTAATTGGATATTAATTGGATCATAGAAATGCGGATGGATTTCTATTAAGAGTGGAAAATGTTCAAAGGAGAATAACGGAGCCAAATTGTGAAGATGAGCTTTTAAATTCAAAGGCCTGGAAAGAATTGTTAGTATTATGTACAAATGGAAAATTATTAATTGAATTGAATTGTGGCCGGATTGCAAAAATACATTCTCTTGTCGACATTGCCTTTGAAAAAATAGAAGCTTTTGATGAAACATTAGCATTGATTGAAATTGAAATATTAATATCTTTTGATGCTCATGATTATAATATGAAACTTCAATTTCCCAATCGGGCAATGCATCAATTGAGTGTTTGAGAGTAAGGTGTTCAATATGCCGGCGAAAAGTGTGGAAAATTTTGCAAAATAAAATCCAAAAAATAAATCTAAATTTAAACAAAATAACTATGTGAAAGAAAAACTAAAATGAAATCACTATTTTTACAACTAATGTTACAACACAATTGGGATCGTTTTGAAATAATTCATTTCACAAGGATTGGCAGGTATGGAATTTGAGTATTTTGAATTCCAACTTGTGAATTAGAAAATGAATTATGATTATGAGTAGGAATGAGAGCTTGATCACGATACGAATAATAAATTGGAAAGTTTTCTCGAATAATGAAATCATGAAGATAATTTGCTGCTCTAAAATGAGGATTGGTTGGGACAATTTCTAAATTGGAAAGCGTTCTTCATTCTCGGATGTTATTTGAATTTTATCATGAGGATTCTTTTGAGAAAAAGGTGAAATCAACATCCTCAATATCGAGTAATCCATGTAAATGATCTCACGAGATTCTCTAGAATTCCCTTCAATCTCATCCAATATATCCAAACAAGGAGGAACAAGAATTTCATGTTCATTAATGGCAAAAGAATGATCGTTAATTGCTTCTCTATCTTGATAAAAACTTGATAGTAATTCATTTAGATCGTATATTGTTTCCACGAAATATCATTAATATCAAGAGGGGAAAAATTACCATCATTAAAAATATCGGGATAAAGGGAAAAAATGTGAACCTGAAACGATGCATTTAAAAGCTGTCTCTTGTTTGAGAACTCTTGTGCATTATGCTCATTGTAAATTTTGATTCTAAATCATTCCTTTGTATGCTCATGCTTTCTTGAAGAAGGCTGGCACAACTGTTTGTGATTTCGACATTGCTCATCATGGAGGAATTGATTTGTACGGCGGTTGTATTTATTATTTACTTTGATTCTTGTTTGTACTTGTTGATTTGCGGTCTGATTTTTTCTGAATTGACCAGAGTAATTTTCAGATTCAAAGCAGTTTTCTCCAAAATTGCTTTGTTGTTGTCTTCTTGCATTTGATTAGAAATATTTTCCAAGCTTTGTGAAACCACTTCATCGATTTATTTGCACATCCAAATTGGGATTCTCATTTATATTGTAATGGGATGGAACAAGCTTGAATTAATTTCATATGGATTGGGAATGGGTGGAAGAGAACAAATATATTCAAACCAATCTAATGATTCTTCTTGTGGGATTTATCTTAGATCTTTAAATCTTAAGCAATTTAAATGAAATCGAATATTAAAATCCTTCAACAGACTCATTTTCAAACCTTCGTAAGTAGTGTTCTTCACATACTGTTCATAATCATAGCCGTCAAATTTACAAATGAGAATTGTAACAAATTGATCCCAGAAATTTTGTGGATTGAGAAGCAAGCTGGAAGAGTTCTACACACGGCTCTGAAAACTTACCGCAAATGTGAGAGTAAAAATTATAAATACATGTCATTCCCTTAATCATAATTTGAAACATTTTGAATAAATTGAAGGACATGATTAAGGCGGAAAAATTTTTCTTCTGTTCAGAATTTTACAGTTCAAAGTCTTACCACTTCGGGTGGAGTATTGGAAGATGCACGTCCAGATGCAACTCCAAATTGGAAGTTTAAGAGGAGCCATTGTGATTAAATAAAATGTTAAAATTAAAAAAAGATCAACGGACAAGTTTCAGGCCTCTTCTGACGCCAAAAATGTTGAAGCCTCGAAAATCGCTGCAACAACATTGGGGGATAACCACCCGGTCAGGACCTTCGCTTGACTCCTTTTCCGTTTGGTGTGGTGGCTCGAAATTTGGTTTAACTAGGTCCGGATTACCTTCTCCCTGTTGCTATTGGTTTATAATGTATCTTTAACTACCGATAGACGGGGATATCGAATCACTTCTTCTTGGCGATCGAGGGCAAGAGGAGGCTATTATAAACTGGTGATTTGAGTTCGACCAAGCCACAACTAAATTTTGCCTCTTTAAGGAGAGGACTTAAAGAATGTAGAATTTTACTCTAAATGCAAGCTTATTCTATAATGTAAGCAAAGAAACTAATCTAAATCCTATCTCAATTAGGTAGATGAAAATCTAACCCAACTAAGAGCAAGATGATTAAATAATGAGAATTAAAATATGTACGGTTTAAATTAATGTTAAGCTAACGAAGAAATTCAATTAGCTCACATTTGCCAGGTACCAAACACATTCTATTGAGACCATTTGACTGAAATAATAAATCAACAACATTCGGGAAGAAATTCACAAAAATTGATATCAATTATCATATCGATCAAACTAATAATTAAACAATAACATGTGGAAAATTCACAACACATTACTATTTAATAAATCGGTGTTATAAGACGGTTAGGAGTAATGGTTACTCGGAGAAATCGGAAGTTTAAATATAGGCAGAGATACTTAACAATTTAAGACAAATTATCCATATCAACGAAATGCCCAAAATATGAATAAAATGAAACAACAATTTTATTAACATAAAAAATGTGACGTGTTGATACGATACACCCAAAAATACCCGGTTAGTGAATACAACTTCTACGATCCACCAGTCTCTAACGGTACTTTACATTACTTGAATTTACTTTCAAGACTGAAAGTACACGGCTAAACCTATACATCATCACCAATAAAAGACATAAAGCATAAACCCTCAATAATGTTGAATCTGAAACTTTCTCTCCTCCCCATCTACAATTCTAAATTCCTATTATGAGAAATGCTTCTAAGTAGGAATTGGAAGGAGAACGACCTCCATTACATTTTGTCTGCATAGTTTATAATCTTCCCAAAAACTATTTTTAGAGAAGAGAGTTTGTTTGAAGAAAAATCTGCCCAATCCAACTTTAATTGTTCAAAAATTCCAATATTTAATTGTTTGAGTCTTCTCATTGATTGAAATATTTTCCTCCATATCTCTTCCTCTTTGTTTTTAACAAAAAGAAATTAAAAATCATTTAAGAAGCAAAAATAAAATCAAATATTATTTCTATCATTAAAACAAATCTAATCAAATTCTGTTTAAATAAATAAAAATGAAATTTGAGCTTCTTATTGATACTCATAATGATTTTAATTAATCAAGGATATTATTGATGCATGAATCTGCAATTAGAAGAGGTGGACAAATGAAAATGAAGAAAACAAAACTCGAGAAAATTGATTTTATTTTTAGAAATTCGGAGCTTGATTTTCTGCTTACGATTTTTTGACCCAATAAATGATCAAATCTGTTAAACCTCCTCGAGAAATGTTCTCCTTGATTTTCTCTTTCCAATGAGCCGTCATGGGCCTCATTTGGCCAAGTAAAACTCAATTTATGAGCTTCCAAAGTTGATAAGTCAAATGCGAGTATAATTACGGAAATTCGGTTGCTCCCTCGTGACTCAATCGGATCGGAAGTTTTGAACATTGACTCAATCGGATCGGAGAAGTAATGAGCTCAATCGGGGCTGACAAGCTTAATCGGATCGGAGGTAATGAACTCAATGTCGCATAAGTTCAATGTGACTCAATCGGATCGGAAGTAATGAGCTCAATCGGGGTACAATGACTTAATCGGATCGGAGGTAATAATGAGCTCAATCGCATCGGATGAAATTAATGAGCCTCAATCGCATCGGGAAAAATCATTGCATCGGGGTTTTTAAAAGGATGTTCGCATGAATATTTCCGATGCGATGTGTTTTATGCAAAAATTTAATTTAATTTTTTGTTTTTTATATATATTTATTTTAATATAAAATTTTAATTAAATTAAATTAATTATATTTAATATAATAATTAATTTAATTAATTCAAAATTTTATGTTAAATTAATTTTGTTTTTTTATCTTATTTTAGAGATGTTAAATTAGACTACGAATTTATCTAAAATGATGATTTACCTAAAACAACCATTTTGACATTTTGGATTTTTCGAGATTAGAAATTTATTTAAAAATTGGAAAATTGGAATAAATGTTGAAATCCCGATGCTTTATGATTTGGGTACAGCATAAGTAAAAATAAATTGTTAAGTAATAATTAATCTAGGGGTTAATATTTAAACTAAATGCATTATTAAAATCCGCGATTTTTTAACCCGGGTGACATAATTGATTAGACTTCAAGGGAGTGCTATTTACAAACCGATTGACCAAATGAGGCAAGCAAGCGTCAACGGAAAAAACATAAAAAAGCGATTTCAACCAAGCAATCAAAACAAGAATCTAAAGAAAATGAAAAATTAACAAAATCCTAAGATAATTGACTTAATAAAATCATAAAAGGTGTTTTGATAAAAAATTTATAGAAAGGGTCCCCATTATTTGATGTGCACAAGTTAAAAATGGGGGGTTGTTGTACCGTACAACAGGTTGAACATTTGTTTTTGTGCAAAAGGTGTTAAAACAGTGTAAAAGATTGACTGTTTTATTGGTTGCAAAATGGTTGCTTGTATGAGTTTTATTGAGTTGAAAAGATAGTTGTTGTTAGCTAATTCTTGGAAAGGAAAAAAGAGTTGTAGGCTATTTCCTTATCCCAAAGTACCTCAAGATTATCTTTGGAAAAAAAACTCACTTGGTTAGTGTTTGCTACAAAACTTATTGGAGTTTGTGTTTTATGGTACCTTCAATAGAAGGGGTCTTTAAAGACATTTGGTTGAAAGTTTGTTGGAAAGCTTTGAGAACTTTTCTTTGAAAGAAGTTCCTTTTGTTAATTGACCATTTACATAATGTCAACTATTATAAAGTGAAGTTTCCTCCTTCACGATATTCTTCAATGATGACATGAAGAATGAGTTCATTAAGGTACGAAGGAACTGTAGATGCTGAGATTCTAATTGAGGATCAAAGAGAAAGTGTTAAGCTTCATGCCACAATTGTTGGCTATAAAAGAAGAGAAGGAAGCAATTCTCCAAAGGTTGCATGACATGGAGAAATAACTCCTTCAAGCTCAAGAAGCTTTGTCCAAGAACAAGCATGAGGAAGAGGTAAATCATTCCAACTTGTCTTCAATTTCCTCAATTGAGAAGTATATTGGTTCTTTTGAAAAACTTATACAAGGGTATCGGGTCAAAAATAATGTTTAAGATGGAGCTGTCATGAAGGAAAGGTTTGGGCAAGCATGCACAAGGCATGGTTGACCTATTTCGATTATTGGAGCGACCCAATAATGTTAGTCTTGGATAATGAGTTTAATGGTAGAAGACTCCAAATCCTTGAATGCATGTGATGCAAATTTGAAGAGAACCTTTATTCCAAGTTCTTCTATGCATATATGTCAAAATTGTTTTAAGGATGATTTCCCCATTGTTTTAGCCATCATTGCGGCAAGCGGAGGGTAAATATGTAGCTTATGGCGAGCCTTCAAGTTCAATGAGTTTTCGAGACAAGAATTGTGATGAAAGTACGAAAAAGGAAAGTTGTATCATCTTCTAGTTCATCGTCTTTCGAAGACAAAAAGGATGGACATTCCATGCAACAAAAGGTATATTATTACATGATCGATTTTATTATGTTTCATCAAAAGAATGATAATTTTTCTTGTTCAAATGGAAGAAATTTTTGTTGCATATTTTGTGGTGGATTTAACCATGTTGCTTCAAGATCTTGGTTGAAAAGCCTACAGAGGGGAAGAAAAAGAGGCAAAGAGAACTTTCTCGGAAAACGCTTAAGAGTTGCACATTTTTGTCAAAGGAAGGGACATGATGTCTCTCATTGTTGGACTTTGCATCCAACGAAGTTGTCCAAAGCACATGCGGCTGAAGGACAAAGAGTTTGGTGCAAGTGGATCTATTGATCCATTATCGATGTGGAAATGGAAGATCCACATGAAGGTGTATTGCAAGCTGTAAAACGCCATGGAGTTGGATTGGTGGGAAGTGGATTAACTTCTTATTGTTGTAAGTCATCTTCATTTTTTACACGCAAATTTCAGATTTGTATGCATGTATTTCGAGTTGAAAAGATGATGCAAGATTGCATGTAAACGATTTTAGTTGATGGAATTTATTTGTTGTTGCAAAAGTTTCGCCATGGAGGTGTAGATGAGTATGATACTCATTTATGTTGCGGCAATGTCTTTTTGCTTCGGCTCTTAGTCACCCACATGTTTTTGGGATGATGTACTTGTTGGTATTTGAAAAGTTGAAGTTGCGCATGTACATAGAGGACATAAGTGTAATTAGCGAAATGTATATAGTTCATTGTACATGATACATACACATGTGTTTGTCAAGATGTATCTTGTTGTTTATCGACTCGTGTGCGATTGTGTCACACATGTTTGTCGACTTGTGTCGATTGTGGGCACACTTTTTACATTATCGATTATGTTACATGATTGTCGACTTGTGTCGATGCGTGTTACGGATGTTTGTCGACTTGTCGATTGTGGGCACACTTTTTACATTGATGGTTATTGTCAATTGTATAGCACATTTCATTGTCGACTTGTTGTTGATGTCGTATGTTGCTACAAGGTGCCTTTGGTGTCGATTGGTGCAAAGAGCAGAAGTGTCGGTGCAAAAATTAGTGCAAGATTCCATGAGATGGAAAGGCATACGGGGAAAAGAGGACACAAAGTTTAGCAGGGTCATTGCTGATTTCAGAATGGCAGTTAGTGGCGAAGAAAACTTGTTCGGGATTTGGCACAAGTACATGGCTTATTCGGCAAAAAATTGGCCATGAGGACGATTGTCAAATCGGGGAAAATTTTGGAGGTGAAAAAGAAAGAGGATGTTTTTATTCTCTCATTTTCTGTACTACAGATCAGTTTCATCATTTCGGTGAGCTTTTGGGGTCCAAAAACTTCTCATTTGGGAGGGTGTGATCGGAGCTCAAATCGTGCTATGGAAAAAAGCTCAAAATTGAAAGTGTTCAAAATCACTTTCCTTTGAACGACCGGATAGGCATCGTTGATACTATCCTGATGCCGTGAATGACACTCAAATCCAACTTAACTTTGCATTTGAAAAGTTATTCAAGTTTGAAAATTCACAATTTCAAGCAAAAAAGCTGAGTTTGACCAAGTTTGACCTTCAAATTGGAAAAATTAAAAAAAATAATATTTCAAGGAATATTCCTCAAAATATTCTCTGAAATGTTCATTCAAACCAATCAATTTTGACATGTGGCAAGTAAGTTGGTCGGTGGGTTGACTTTGGAAATTTTGGCCAATCATCGGGTGCCACGTGGCAAGCCAGAAAGAGCGCCGCGGCCCCGGCACCGTGGAAGAAATTTCGGCGGAGTAAATTTTTTTGGGACTATCGGATTCGAACCACACGACCACATGCCAAATAGCACATGATTGCCATTGGACACAAATTAGTTCTTAACTTATGAAGTCATTACATGTAATTAAAGTTTATGAAGGTTTGAAATGGGGCGGAAAGGGGGCCGGCCCTAAGGACAGCCCCCTATACATAAGACCAAAAGTCCGAAGAAATCGAGGGCTATATACTTCGGTGGTTACATGTAATATCGCGATCGACTCGAGGTTCACATGTTATTCGGCGGCCTTTTCGTTTAAGAATTAATGCTACGGTTTACATTAAGCTTCGTTGGATCGGCGGTTAAGTCGGCGGTTTCGTCGGGTTCGCCATGTGAAACCCTTTCATACATTTAATGCCAAGTTAAACCATCACCAAGTTTGAGTGGATTCCATTAAATTAGGAGTTTGGCAGTTTAGTTGGACTATACGCGATTGTACATTTAGTAGGATTTCGCAGTTGGAAAAAAAGGCCCATTTTGGTCATAACACGATGAGGAGAACCTTTTAGGCGATTTTTTTTTTCAAGTATTCGAAGCATTCTAAATCCATTGGAATAGGTTTTGAGCCATTGGAGTTTTCTTCAGTCTCTTTTTTGTTCGGGAAGCAATGAGCCATTAGGGTCAAGAGGGGAGTTGGAGATGTGTTGAGCTATGGTTAACCGCTGGGGTGAACCAAAAGTCATTTTGACCCCTATTTTCAGCATTCCAGGCAAGTGGGGCAGGTTTAAAGGTAGTAGAGGGTGTTCTATAGCCATTTTAGCTTCGGGGAGCTTTTGAAGTATCGGGGCCATTTTATTGTAAATTTGTATTGAGTTTGTAACTTTATTTTTTAAGGTGATACAAAAACCATTTTCAGCTATTTTCCACATATAGAACTAATGGAAGAGGTTTTAGAACTATTGGAATACTTTGAGAGGATGAAAACCTTCGGAGATTTTCGAGAACACTTAGGCCATTTTTAGGGTTAATTTGTTTTGGTTATGCCTTTACGTTTAGGTGATCCCAAAGATCATTTTATTAATTTTCAGAACATATGAACCTAATGGAAAGGTTTAAAAGCCTATTTTAGGACTTCTGGCCAAAGCTATAGAGGAGTTCAAAAGTCGCCGGAGACATATTGAAGAAATCACTATTTAGCATTAATTCTGATATTTCGGGCCAGAAAGGCATTATTAGTTTTCATGTCTTTGAATCAATATTTTCATTTAGATTTGTCTATTGAGACACCTTTAAACTTGTATTATCATTTTGAAGCATTTTAATACGGAGGGGACAAGCTCATTTTGGGAGGCTTGACCCCATTGAGATGTAGCCCGGGAGGGGGTGAGCGCTCCTTAAACATTTGTGTCATGTTATCATGAAGTTATCTTGCTGAAAATTTCATTGATTTAATATGTTAAACAACAAAATAAATTAACTTTCCTTCACACATAAACTCTTATACAGTAACCAAAAACACTTTGTTTCAATTGCGAGAGACATGAATAACGGTTTGCACATATAATTTTATGGAAATCGGATCATGAGTGTTAACTTCTACAAGTTCTAAAAGGCACGAGTATAGGCTGGCGGCCTCTGGATCTCATCCTTTTATCAAAGGTGACATATCCAGTAAATGCCCCTACGATCAATCTCACAAAATTGAATCTAAGAAGTTGCATTTTTGAATGATTAAGACATGGAGAATTTTGCACACATTTAATTAATGGAAATGGACACCTTGCACACATTTTCTTGTACTTCATTTTCGGATCGAGGACGAACCATTTCAAAAATCTCTACTAATCACAAAAGCAGGGTTAATATCAAATGAAATTGTCAGGCCAGCACAACTCTTCCCCCGATATGCGGATGAGGAGTGTAACCAACACCTTCTAATGGCCCCGGTGGAAAGGAAGGAGATAAAAATTCATTATTAAGACTATACGAGCATACGGAATTCCGGGGCCGGACGGTTGGATGGTGGAATTATTCCATCATTTTTTTTTGAATAGCCAGGCTCCTGCCATCACAATGTTGTGGAGGAATCCGAGAGAGAAGGGTGTCATCCATGATCTTTATTAAATGTGGAGGAATCCGGAGAGAAGGGGAATTCTCATCCCTTGATCCTATTCAAATCCACTTTTAAGCTCCCTCATTCCCAAATGTGACTCTCAAAATCCTTTGATGATTTTCGTCCTATTTCCCTGTGCAATTGCATCTACAAAATTATCTCCAAGACCATTGCAATTGCTTAAAGCCTATACTTTACGCATCCATATCTTGAGAACAATTTGACTACTGGATGGTAGACAAATTCATGAAGCCATTGGGGTGGCACGGAGACATTCACGGTATCAAACTATCCCGCAAGAAATTGTATGGTTATAAATATTGATATGTCTAAAGCCTATGACGGAGTTGGTGGCTATATATGAGGATGCTATTGACCCATTTGGGGTTCCATATATATTTTATTAATTGGATTATGAGTTGTATTACTAATATTTCATTTATTGTTCTTATT
The DNA here is from genome assembly GCA_034641835.2 of Pinus albicaulis. Classification (NCBI taxonomy): domain Eukaryota; kingdom Viridiplantae; phylum Streptophyta; class Pinopsida; order Pinales; family Pinaceae; genus Pinus; species Pinus albicaulis. Next base: position 62,295 of record JAXQQM020077841.1, read on the forward strand.
AATGGAAATGACCTCAATTTTTTACAAATCGAGGCTTGAGGCAGGATGCCCTCTATCACACTCTCCTTTTTTCTTCGGAAGTTGAGGGTCTTAGTCGAAACATCCCATCGGAGGCTAGACGTGAAGGATCTTCGAGGGGCATTGAAGTGGCTCCAAACCTCTGTGTCACTCACCTTCTCTTTGTGGATGACATTTTATTATTTAGAAGCAAAGGGGAGATCAGGACTCTTAAAACATTACTAGATTTATTTATGAAGGCCAACGAGTCGAATTCAAACATCAATTAAAAATCCACTCTCATGAAGGTACGGCGTACCATCACGATCTGTGCTTTTGATCTCAGCATTCCTTTTGAATAGGCTTCGTTGGAATCTTGTATAAAATATCTAGGTTTCTTTTGAAACCTAATGACTCTTAACGAAAAGGTTGGTTTTGGCTTGTCTCTAAGATTGAAAGAAGAATAAATTCCGGAGTCACAAGTGGCTCTCTAGATCAAGGAGAGCGGAGTCTTGATAAAATCGGTCCTTTTGGCGATTCACGTATTGGATTAGTCGCTTGGGTTCCTATTGGTGTCCTCAACAAAATCGAAGTATCTGTAACGGCAATTTTCTGCGAGTCGGGGGAAGGAGGACAAAATACTCCCATGGGTGGCATGGAAGTTCTATATCAAAGCCCAAGGAGTGGGGGGTTGGGGCATAAAAAATCTTAAAAAATTTTCTCACTTTGACGTGAAATTCTATTTGGAGAATAATCCAGATTTCTTAACACTGTGGACCACGGTAGTAAAAGGGAAATATATTAACTTGGTGCCCTTGGATAGTGGATAAGGACCACGGAAAAGACACTAAGAGGTTTCTAACATATGGAAAAGCCTCCATTAGAGTCTTGCTTGATCGATCATGGCCTAGCTTGGCATATTGAAGCTGGGAATCGATGCGAATCGATCTGGACCCGTGGGTGGGTTGCAATGAAAACTACACTTTATCAAGGCTCAAGGTACTACATCAAAGAGGCCTCTTCACCCTTGATCATATTTCATTTCCTAGAAGAACTAATTTAGGGACACAAGGTTGGAAAATTTCGGAGGAGATCGACCCCGGCTCTGAATGGGTAGGGGAGTGGATGCTATATACCCGGGGCGGTTCGGAGCCGAGTCGCAAAAAAGAAAATGTTGATAGCTTTGGTGTGGGTACACTCTAAATACGAAATACTCACCCAAGGCTAGATATGACCACATCGTTGCTTCAACGGAGGGTGAGGTCAAAGAATGGTGGTACAAGAAGCTGGCAGGGTATTGAGTGTCCTGCCAAAGTGCCTTCTGTTACGGAATATCCTAAGGCACAAGGTGTCGACTTGGGATGTACGCAAAAAATATTCCTTGCGGCCCTCGGTGGTGTTGTCTGCGCAAGCAAGCGGGGAAACTATTGAACACATGTTTATCAGCGCCCTTCACTAAACGGGTGTGTTTGACACCTGTCCTTTATGCAAGGTTGTCTTGGATTGGACGGGGCACTCTTGAAATTATGCATGGAACAAGCTGGTAGGAACATTGTCTCGATCGGGACCATAGAAGCTTGCCTCCCCAGTCATCTCGTGGGGTATACGGATCTCAAGAAATAAGTGCATATTTGAAGGGAAGGCACATCCACCTTTCTGGTGGCTAGCGAATGTGCTGCCATTTTTACTACTCCTCCCCCACGGTTGCAAGTTGTCCCGGAAAGTAGTATGTGGAAGGTACATTACTGCGGGTGTTCCACAGGCCTATTTTGATGGTGTGGTGGCTAGCATGGTCATACATACAAGCTCATATATCACTTTTGCGGCCTCGGTGGGCCTTGGCAGGGATCCAACAATTATGTAGAATTACAAGCCTTAATATTAATATTATGTTGGTTTGCGCTGCACAAAAACATCATCTCAATTTAGATATTTGGGGATTCATTGAAGGTTATTAATTGGTTTAACAACATGCAAAGATGTCAAAATTATTTGCTACTTCCCATTCTTGAAGGATTCTTTCACTAAAAGCTAGATTTGCACTTGAATTTTTGTTTGCCATATTTACGAGAGGCAGGCAGGGGCGGGGGCTAACGGCCACACATCTGCAAAAAGAAGGCTGGTCTTGGACAAGTTCAAGACTCATGGGTGATCGAAGAAAGAAATGGCACGGAGGTCCGTGTGTTGGACACTAGGACATCTTGAGGGGCCTACCCGAGGAATCACGTTTTTCTCTGCGATTAATGATGTTATTTACTTTTTCATTTACTCCGGCATAGATATATTTTGCGGGGGGGTTGTAATTATTTTTCTTCACGAAGCATGGGAATTCATATGCTCTTGGCATGTCACATTGTCTTATGTTATTATTTTTTGTTTTATATACATCGGATACACTGGACATATTATTTACGGTCTTCTGCGGGTTCGGAGGGTATACACCATTGTTGGCTTTTTGGCGGGTGTTTCTCCTGTTTTGGGAGGCTTGGGTTCTTGCGATGATGATATTAGTTTCATGCATTTTTTCGTTCGTACCTTATAGGTTTTACTCTTCTTCTTTTGGTCTTTGCGGGCGTACGAGCTATTGGGTCCACAGCAATTTTGTCAGTTGGCAAGACCAAATAGACAAGGGTAACATCAAACCAACTTTGGAGTCCTAGGACCTAACCTTCCTAGACTCGAGAGAGGGATCTCTCTCTATATTTGTATAAAATATATAGCTTGATTGATTTATGATGTTGTTTTTAGGCTAGTTAAAATGATAGGGTTGTTTGTTTTGTTTTGTTTCGGTTGGGTTTCTTATTAAGAAAAAGAACGAGGTAGAGTAAGATAAATTCAAACCATTGGGCTATGGGGTCTATGAAGGTTTGAAGAGTACAACAAAAATCAAGGGTATTTCATAGGGAAAGTTAACAAAGCCAAATCGATCTTAGTAGCTTATATGGGTGTGAAATGAACATTAAGTTGTGAGTTTAGTAGGTTTAAAGGGAAATTAAGAATCCTTTAACGGATACTATAACAAGAAGAGTCTTTAATATCATTATGCTTAAGAGAAGGAACCAAAGGACAAGGCACACCATAAACTTATTTGGCCTAGATTTATCAAGTAAACTTTGAGACAACGATACGTGAGCCTAGAGAAGCGGGGAACTCCTAAATTCTCTAGCTATTCACTTTCGGACAAAGAAAATTTTAAAATAACATTTCGGTAATGATTAAGAGCGTGGAACTCCTAAATTCTTCAATCAGACTTCAAATAACTTTTCAAAATGAATTTTTAAGATAGACCAAAGGGGTAAGGCAAACCATAAACTTCTTTAGCCTAAACCCTAGTAAGAAAACTTCCAAAGAAAACCTTGAGAACAACATTTTAAAGCGGAGACAAAAGGACGGGGCAAACCATAAACTTCGTTAGACAAACTCTACTGAGTTAATCTCAAGAAAACAAACTAGATGGAAATGGAGAAAGGGAACTCTAAGTTCTCCAATCAAACCTAGTAGAGGAAAACATTTCAGAAACAACAAAAGCGAGACATAATTAAGGTGCCTCTAACAACATATCTTAACCTAAATTTTTAACATATGTTATAAGAAGAAAGGATGAACAATAGGAAAACGAAGGAAACAAGTATAAGATCATAACAACATCACCATTTAACAAAGTTCATGAATCCTGTGAATGTAAGCATTCCCGTGACATTCCAGTCCAAAACAACTACAAAGCTCCAAAGCCAAACTCTTTACAACTCAAAGTCTGTAAATTATTCGGCTCAACAATCAATCAACAAAAACAACATGAAGCATACATGCAATATTTATCTACCAAAAGGAGGTGATCCTAAGCTATGGTTTCGAGATGTTATTTATTCTGAGTTAATGCATTTTGACCTTTGAGACCATGCAAAGCCAAAGGAAAAAATATCTAAGAGTGACTCATTGTAATAATAACTCTTAACCACTTCTAAAAGCTAACTTTGGAAAAATTTGACTTTAAGGCCTTCTCGATAAATTTTTCAATAATTTTTTATGTCTTTTGTTGACTTTGTGGCAAGAGCGCTGACACCATGAGCAGAGCAACAACGGTGCAAACGCGCGATTGCGAGGCAAAAATGGCTTGTCTTGCGACTGACTTTTGAGTCCTTCCCAATGTCCAAAGAAGCTCCATGATATCTCATTGGAAAGCTCATTGAGTCTAGTTTCCAAATATGCTTTCACTTTCCAAAATGGTGCCCATCTTCCTGTCAAAAACTTGTTCTCCCAAGACTGGTAAACGTGCGAGCGCCAAGGCCAAAAAATAGAGCGAGAAACATGATTTTTTGATGGTTTTTGACCTTTTTGAGGACCAATTTTGCTCCAAATCTCAAACTTTATGAGGTTGATGTAATTTCCATTAGGAACACGAATATCTGCGACCTTTTTACATTTGGATGGCCCAAAAGAGTGCGGTGCCGGTGTTGCACGTTTGGCTTGATTTTGCATGTCAAGCATCCAAAAAATCAAAATATGCACAAAAGTGCCAAAATTGAATTTTTCTTGCACAGTCGAGGGTTAGAGGCCTAGAGGGACACCTCGGTAAGAAAATAAAACTTCTCCTTCTCTTTTGACTTGGTTAGGGTTTTCTTCAAATTTGTTCTTCAATGCTTTGATCTTGACATCTTTCTCTTGGATGATCGGTCTTGAGTTGTCCATGGTCATCTAGGTCATCCGAGTCCATCAAGTAAGACTCTCTCTTTTTCTCCTTGATGAAGGTCTTCCTCTTGATAGCTGAAACCCTTTCTTGAGTGGATTTGATCTTGGAATTAGATAAGATAATGACATTTGCCTCCACATGGATGAAAACTCATCATTTTCATCTTCCTCACTTTCACTCTGCATGTCTCTGTAGATGGTAAATCCATTTGGATGTCGGCAACAATGTCAGTCCCAACATTTTTTCCCTCTTGTAACCATTTTCAAATATATAAGTGTCTGTTTTTCTTTGTAATCATCAATGTTGTCTTCTAGTTCTATAGCCCTTTCAAGTTCATTCATTTTTGTTTAGTTGTCCTCACCTCTTTCCATATTCATATTTTACGATAGACTTTCTTCATGTTTGGCCTTGTGTGCTTCCTCCATGTCATTTTTTTGCAAGTAATCACTACTTTGGCACTCAAATGGACTATCAATTTTATAACTGTATCATCTACAAGACGATTTTTTCCCCTTTCCCTTGTTGTAAATTGTTTTACATTCGAGGTAGACGATCTACATCATCGGTGCTTTTCTGTGATAAATCTTCCAACACCTGTCTGAGAAGTGCTAAACTTTGTCCCATTTTTCTCACTTGTAGGTTCTGAGAAGCGAGAATATAATCCTCCTTGGCAATTGTTCCTTACCAACGGTGCCACCATCTTCTTCCTCACACATCTTCAAATTCGATTTGGAAACCTAAGGTGTAAGTGAAATGAGATGAAGGAAGGGGATGAGATGACTAGCTTGAAATATGAAGGGAATGAGTGTGAGTGAAGGGAATGAGTTAAAAAGGAATGTGTGCGGGGACAAACTAGATGAATGAAAACCCTAAATCAATGTAATTACCCTTTAAATAGTGATATTTTGTTTTAGGAGGATGAAACAAGTGTCTCACAAACTAAAATTAGGGTTTCATTTAGGGTTACACTTCATTTCATTCAAGAGTGACAAAATAATTTAGGAATAAGGCTTATGTCATGTACTTACCACTTAAAAAGTGTTTGGAGGACTTTTGACGAAGTTTGGAGAATATTTGAACTTGTTTGTGTTCATAGTCCCCTTACAACCTTCCCTGGCTAGGCGCGCGAGTGCCATTGGAAAAGCGCACGGTGCCTTTGAAAATGCGCGACGCCTTCAAAAAACTCGTTGAAAATTACGGCAAGGGCGTAGCACCAATCTCCCGGAGTGCCCAACGCCAAGGAGGTAGCATCTTCTAAACGCGCGGCACCATTCCTGTACCTTTTTTCAAACAACTTTTTGGAGGCCTTTAAATTGTCAATTGGGCCCCGGATAGCTCGTTGGAAATATTATCTGTCCCCGGTTCCAAATATACCTTTGGTTTTCTGTTTGGAATTCATTTACCTTATCAAAATTTGATTTTCCCAGAGGCCCCCGGGTCAAGTGCTAAATGAGGGTGCGAAATGCAAAGTCTTGGTGCGAGGGCAACTTTTGGAGGCCTTCCTCGACTCCAAATTGAGCTTATGATAGCTCATTGGAAATCTATCTCTGTCTAGTTATCATTTGAATCATCAAGAAAGTCATTTGGACAATCCGGCTATGTGAAAACTTGATTTTCCCAAGGTCACTCCGAAGTGCAACAAACCTCTTCCTGCTTTGTAAATTTGACATTTTCTCCCAAACCATAATACCCGAGTGTAAAAAATGAAGGATAATTTCGTCCTTGACCTATAAGGGACAAAAACCTCTCTTAATCTTGTTAATTTCATCTCTGTTTGGTCGGAAACACGAGTTTGAAGCAAAATTGGCCCTATGTGTGGCAAATGATTTTGTCCCCTTGGAATGACTTCTTGGAAAATGACGGAGGCATGATGTTTATGAGTTGGTATGGCTTCATGCTTGCTGATATGACCTACCATATGGATCCTCTTCTCTTATGCCTCTTTTTCATAAGCAAACCTAGCTTAGTGGGAGAGGAAATTAGGGTTTGGTGCTTATGAACAATGATGACTTGGGCACCTTTGGAACAAGACAACTCCCTTTGACATTTGATCCAATTGCTGAAGTGAACACTTTTTGTATTTGACATTTGATGTGTTGGCATGTGGAACTCGGTTGGCTTTGAAAAACCCACTTTCTAATGTTTTGAAGTCTTCTACCTTTTTCTCCATGATACTCTTTAACACTTTTTGCTTTGTAGGTTGCTAAAGTCATGGAGTTGGATTTTCTTTTACTCAACGAGGCTTGACATAATGGCTTTTGTGACTTGGTGGTTATAATCAATCCTTATCATATGTGTCTTTGACCTCATCGGAATGGAAGGATGACCTTGAAAAATAAGAAAAAGCCCTAATGACCTAATGGGGCCACGCTTTTTGACCTATTTATGAATGAAATTTTTGACTTAAAAGACTTTCAAGTGAAAAGAGCATTTCCAAAAGTGCTATTATGCCTCGAGGGGACATCGATGAGTCAAAAACAAGAAATCTTAGAGGGAGAGATGGGAAAATGAGGTTTTAGGTAGGAAATAAGGATGAAAATGAGAGGTATAAGCCCATAATGAATCTTTTAAGAGCAACGGGGTGACTTTGAGAAGACAAACTAAGAGATAGGGAAAAAAGGTTTTATGAAGATAATGAAGGCGGTGAGATTTCTAAAGATCGGCAGTAGACAAAGAATGCTATCTTTAGTTGATTGTAATAAATCCATAGTCACCTAGTGAATTTGTAGAATATAGGAGGATAACACAAACCACATGTTCCCCTCTTATGGAGTGGGTAGGCGATGTTGAGATTGCAACAAGATGATGAGCTTAGTGGAAAGGAGTCGCCTTCACTAAGTGGGCCTGCAGGCTATTTTTGGTGCAAAGTCTATTTTTAGACTATGTCTGTTTTTAGACATATGGATCATGTTCTACGAGTTGCAGGATGCTATTTGTGGATGGTTGGTCAAGTCGGAAAAAATAGATGGACTTCTATTTTTAGACATATTGAGCGAGAATCTATTTTTAGATTGTCGATCTAAAAATAGATATGTCGAACCTTTATTAGCTCTTAATAATATTTGGACTATAAACATTATCTTATTCTCTTGGAGCACTTCGATTAAGTGCACGGATGTAGCACGGTGACGAAATAATTACCTTTATTCTGAGGTTAAGTGGAGCTATTGCATGGATACTTCGATTTAGAACTCATGCTGACGAGTTTTGAGGTAGGTTGATTGAGGAAGTTAGTGGAGTTGTATTCGGTTTAACTAATCTAAACATAGTTGAGCTATTTGTATTAGTTTAACTAATTGATACAATTAGTGAGAGTGGTGTGAATTAATTATTAATTAATTCACTAATTATAAACTCATTAATCAACTAAATAATACATAATTTAACCCGGTGCATGGACGGTTTCGGTGGAGACCGGTCTGAGGAAATAGGTGAAAGAGAAGGTTAACTATCGAGTTGTGACTATACGGTTGTTATTTGCAACACAAAGATAGGTGGAGAAGCCCATGAGGATTGTGCAGTACAAGCTAGGTGGTTTATCTATTTAATGAAGCCATCCCATAGCATTAAACGCAATAGAGGTACAGCTATCGAGTGGCAAAAGATTGGAGCATGTGTTTTGCTAGATCTAGCTTGATAGTGTGTAATTGAGGGTGTGCATGAGAGCTTGTAGTGAGCTTTTTGTATTACTATGATTGTTACATGATCTCCATGAAATATAATATACAGATAGTTGGGGTTTTCAGCTCTAAGCTTTCCCATTAAATCTTTGTGTTCATATGTGTGATTGTTTGTGGTTTAATGTATGCATGCAATTGATTTTATTTCCGCATGTGATGATCAATGGTAGAAGAGGTCTGTTATGCATGAAGCTAAAATAGTGTGTGATCAAGAGAATCTTGGTGAATAATATCTCGGTTATTCAAATTTCTACATGGTATCAAAGCAATATTGATCATTGGAGCAATTGCAAAACATTAGCGGTTGACTTTTGTCTTTAGTGGAATTCGAATTTGCAGCAGTGTTTTCTTGGTGTCAAAGTTGAGATTTCTTTCAACGGATTGCGATTGGAGTATGCCCTTGAGGGTAGCTTGAATTATATTGCATGGAAGGACAAGATGGAGGCGGTGTTAGATGACAATGGGTTGAAGGAGTTCATAGATGCAGAAGTTCCAAAACCTACTTCTAGTGATGTTGCCGTACTTGACGCATGGCAAAAGAAGACAGCAAAGTGTCGAAGGATTCGTTGGGAGGGAACGAAGGATCACATAGTATCCAACCTTCATGGTAAGGCTTCTCCATTCTTGATTTGGAAAGCTTTGATTTATTCCAAAGCAAGAGCGACTAGAGAAGTTGGCGCAGGACAAACTCGGGAACATAAAGATGGAGAAAGGCGACGGTATGCCCAAGTACCTCACGAAGTTCATCCAATGCGAGGATGGTGCAGGAAGTGTGGGGGTGACTGTTGATGATGAGGACTTGGTGAGCTTGGTTCTCCTTGGGCTTTCGAAGAGTTGGCACTCCTATCGGGGCTGTCAATGGTCGGAGAAATTGCCAAGATGGGAGGGGAATTTGAGTCGGATCTTGTGCGAGAGAGATAAGGCGAAGTACCATGGACGGATCTTCATCAGGAGGCTACGATGAAAGAGAATTGCGCTTTGTTTGCTTAAAAGCAAGAAAGGGGAAGAGCAAGAAAGCTTCTCATTCCGGTGTGAAAGGCAAGAAGCGAGGACATGTCCAAGGTGAAGTGCTTTCACTGTCCTGCTCTGAGACATTATGCCACTAGTTGTCCTGAGAAGAAGAAAAATAAGCGAGGCCTACAACGGAATCGCCGAGGTTTGGAAGACCTTAGCCTCGCGGTTGGCTTCAGATTTTCCGCGATCGCATGCTTGGTCTCAAGTATGACGGGATCGGTGTGGTTTCTTGACAATGGTGCATCTTTTCACATGACGGGAAGTTGATTTGTTTGCGAGTACGGATGAGAAAGGGTCTTGGAGTGCACATCGAGATGGGCGATGATAGTAGATACGGTGCGAATAGTATCGGTACCATTTCCTTTGAGAGGGAGTACGGTAAACCCTTCGTATTGAAGGAAGTGATGCATGTTCCGAGTTGAAGAAAAATCTTATCTGTGGCGATGTTAGAAGACAAGGGATATGATGTTGTCTTTAGCGAGGAAAGGCTTTCTGCGCGGTAAGGCAACTAGTGAGACCCGGAGGATAGGGGTTCGAGTTAAGAACCTCTATCAATTGCGAGGTAGATGGTTGCGCGGCAATGGCGAACAAAGGCGAGAGGTGGTGAGACGGGATGATGGCGAGTTGTACCAGAAAGGTGGGCCACCTTCACCATGGAGCTTTGAAGATCTTGCGGCCAGTTTCCTCTTTGGGCTTCCTAAAGGCACTCTTGCACGGTTAGATCGGTGCAAGGGATGTACCTTGGGGAAAATTGTGAAAGCCACCTTTCACGAGAAGGATAGTGGCGCCACGACGATTCTTGAGAAAATTCACACGGATGTGTGTGGACCTTTCTCGATAGCTTCGACGACGGCACATGTACTATGTGATATTTTTTGATGATTTTTCTCGGAAGTGCGGATCTTCTTCATGTAGAAGAAGAGCGAGACATACTCAAAGTTCTGTGAGTTCAAGGCCTTTGGTTGAGAAATAATCGAGGGAAACGGTGAAGGCTCTAAGGAGGCGACAATGGTGGTGAATTCATCTTTGGCGAATTCAAGGAATTTTGCGGCGCGAAGGAGGTCGAAGAGAGCTCATAGCACCTCATAACCCACAACGAACGGGTTGTTGGCGGAAGAGCAGACGATCATGGGTGCTACACGAGCGATGTTGCATGATTAGGGCCTACCCATTCACTTGTGGGCGAGAGGCATGCAATGCTAACGGTATATGTGCAGAACGCGGGTGTCCTCACGCGGGATGCTTGGCATGAGTACCCCAGGAGGCGTTTTACGGTAAGGGCTTTGATATTTCCCATTTGAGGATTTTTTGGTTCACTGGCATTCATATGACGAAAGGATGCCGGGGAAGAAGGCTGGAGCCGACTACGGAGGTTGGGATATTTGTGGGGGTACCTTTGATACACCCCACAACTATCGTGTGTATTTTCCGAGACGATCATGTTGTTGTGCGGCAAGGATATCCAAATTTCGGGAGGAGAAAGCCATGAAGTGTTCTCTTGAGAGGGAGCCACACTTGCATGCGGATGAGGAGATATTAGTTCCTAAGGATGAGCCTCGGGATGTGGATCAGCCACAAGAGAGGTTCATGGGTGGAAGAAACCACTCGGGCGGCGCCAACCACCAAGGTGGAGACGCACTACGGAAGTTGGCGGCGGCTCCAAGATGCCGAAGGTTGCAACGGTACTACATGCGGCGCGAACGAACGGTCACGACATTATCTTGGATACATGGCTCTTATGAGCAAGTGTCTTGGCAACCCGAGCCATCCTCTTTCGAGGAAAATTTGTGGAGGACCCGCATGAGTCAGATGCCATGGTGGAAGAGTATGATTCGATTGTCGAGAAAAAGTGCATGGGGTGCGAGGCCAAAGGGGGAAATCGATGGTGGAGGTTCGAGATGGATCTACAAGTGAACGAGCGGTGACGGGAGTGTGGAGAAGTACAAGGCAAGATTTTTTGCTGATGCTTTTCACGGATAGAGGGGATTGATTATGAGGAGACCTTTGCACACGGTCGCAAAGTATTCTTCCATACGGACGATTCACTTGCTCTCTCGGCACGGATGGGGGTGGCACATTCATCGGATGGATGTGAAGAGTTGCGTTCCTCAACGGAGTCATTGAGGAGGAGGTGTACATAGAGCAGCACCGAAGGTTTCGAGATCTTCGGCGAGCGAGTCGCATGTGTGCAGGCTCAAGAGAGCGTTGTATGGGTTGAAACAAGCACCTCGTGCTTGGTACACACGGATAGACAGTTATTTCACCGGACTTGGATTCTCCAAGAGTGAGGCGAATTTGAACCTATACCTGATTGTGGTGGAGGGTAAGTTGCTGATCATTGTACTTTATGTAGATGATTTGATTTTGATAGGTGATGAATTGTTGATGCACTCATGCAAGGATGATCTTGCAAAAGAGTTTGAGATGAAGGACGTGGGCCTCCTTCATTATTTCCTGGGATTGGAAATTTGGCAGTAACGATGCTTGTTTGTTTCTCGGGGTAAAAGTATGCCGGGAGATCTTTCGGGAAGTTCAACATGCATGAGGCTGCAAGCTTTGTTGATACTCCTCTTCCTGGTGGATGGAGGAAGGAGGATGCTACTTCGGCGGTGTGGATGCCAGCATTTATCGACGGTCGGTGGGAGTCGCTTATGTACGAGTCGTACGACCCGATATATGCTATGCGATTAACTTGACTTTCACAAGCTATGGTTAAGCCTCTGGCTCTTTTGGAAGGCGAGGAAGCATGTATTGAGATATCTCAAAGGCACATTGGGATATGGATTGTGGTACAGAACATTCGGATGAGGTGAAGGTTTATGTGGCTTCACGGATGCGAGTGGAGGCAAGGAGCCCAACGGACAAAGAGCACATACGGAGGGATTTTCGGTATCGGGTCGACGGCAATTTCTTGGTACGGTAGGAAGTAGAGATTCGCGGCACTCGGTTCGGCGGAGACGAAGTGATATGTAAGCGGCGAGTTTGTTTGCATGCGAGGCTATATGGATGAGGAAGATCTGGTCGGGTTGTTTGAGTTTACACTTAGAGCCTACGTGATTTATTGTGATAATCGAGTTGCATCAAACTCTCGGTTAATCCGGTATTTCATGATAGATCTAAACACATTGACATACGAGTATCATCATATCGGAGATTGTGTGAAAGCGGAAGGTCATGTTACTTTCCTGCATTCCTACGGAGGATCGGGATGCTGATATCTTGACGAAGGCGCTCACGGGAGCAAATTTGAATACCACGGGGGCGGGATAGGGGTTGCAAATAATCCATATCTTGTTGAGAGGGAGTGTTGAGATTGCAACAAGATGATGGGCTGCTAGTGGAAAGGAGTCGCCTTCACTAAGTGGGCACATGGGGGCCTTTTGTCACAAAGTCTATTTTTAGACATATGGATCATGTTCTACGAGTTGCGGATGTTATTTGTGGATGGTTGGTCAAGTCGGAAAAAATAGATGGACTTCTATTTTTAGACATACTAGGCGAATCTATTTTTAGATTGCCGAGTCTAAAAATAGATATGTCGAATATTATTAGCTCTTAATAATATTTGGACTATAAACATTATCTTATTCTCTTGGAGCACTTGAGTTAAGTGCACGGATGTGGCCTGAGGAGGGCGCGGAAATAGTGCAGTTTATTCTAAGGGTTAAGTGGAGCTATTGCATGGATACTTCGGTTAGAACTCATGTGACGAGTTTGGTGGAGTTGATTGAGGAAGTTAGTGGAGTTGTGATAGGTTTAACTAATCTAAACATAGTTGAGCTATTTGTATTCGAGTTTAACTAATTGATACAATTAGTGAGAGTGGTGTGGGTAATTATTAATTAATTCACTAATTATAAACTCATTAATCAACTAAAGAATACATAAGTTAACCCGAGGCATGGACGGTTTAGTGGAGACCCGGTGCGAAATAGGTGAAAGAGCAAGTTAACTATGGGATTGTGACTACTTGATTGCTATTTGCAACACAAAGATAGGTGGAGAAGCCCATGAGGATTGTGCGGTACAAGCTAGGTGGTTTATCTATTTAATGAAGCCATCCCATAGCATTAAGCATGACAGGCTGGCTATCGAGTGGCAAAAGGTGGAGCATGTGTTTTGCTAGATCTAGCTTGATAGTGTGTAGCAATTGAGGGTGTGCATGAGAGCTGACGAGGAGCTTTTGTACTATGATTGTTACATGATCTCCATGACATATAATATACGAGATAGTTGGGGTTTTCGTCTAAGCTTTCCCATTAAACTCTTGTGTTCATATGTGTGATTGTTTGTGGTTTTAATGTATGCATGCAATTGATTTTATTTCCACATGTGATGATCAATGGTAGAAGAGATTCTGTATTATGCATGAAGCTAAAATAGTGTGTGATCAGGAGAATCTTGGTGAATAATATCTCAGTTATTCAAATTTCTACAAGCGAAATGCTCTTGACCCTCGAGGAGGTGCCAAGGCCATATGGAATGCTAAACTTATGCGATGTAACTTTTTATTTGTCCTTTAAATAAAAAAATTCGATTTTTTCTCGAGAATAAATAAATAAATAATCATGATTGAAAACAAACCTTCAAATAATGTTTTCCCTTTCCATTCAAAAATAACAAGGAAAAATGATTATTAATGTAGTGACTTAATATAGTATAGATTATATAAATTTAAAATTTTTGATTTTTTTTTAATTATATCATCTTTTATATTATTAAGATAATATAATTTATTTATTTCATAATCATACATAATTAAAATGTTTTTAATTTTTATGATCTTTCCTACTATTAAAATAATATAATTTATAGATTTCATATCAATGAATAATTTGAAAATAATTTATAGATTTCATAACAATGAATAATTTGAAAATTTAAATTTTTTAAATATTATAATAATAATATTTTTTAAAGTTGTTTTTAATATAATTTATTAAGCGATAGGAAAGAAGAATGGTTTTTTTTTTAATACATGTTCTAAATTTTATTAATTAATAAATTGGAGATACTTTCAGTTTTGAAATAAATTCTAAATATCTATTGTATTATTCGGATATATATTTGATATTGTAATATTATTATATTAATTTTCACTATTCAATATATAGTGATTTAATTAATTTTAATTATTATATATATTTTATTATTTTAACAATATTTCAATAGTTTTAAATATTGATTTGTTTTCTTAATCAATCTTAAGGTTTTTTTTTTTGTCATGCTTATCTATTAAATATGATCACAACCATTTATTTAATAATGTTTGTTATAGTAAGTGGGTTCATGGCATACTCAACAATATCCCTAATTTGACTACATATTAGAATATAACTCTAAAAATCATTTTATTTAGCCCTCTACCAATATGAATCCGCTACACCTTCCCAATTAAAAAAATTCTTATTTTCATTAGATATTGTAGGTATCCATTTTTCATTAACATTTTTATACCCCTTTGTATTTTTTCATTAACTTTGAGCTCCATTTTATATATACACAACATATAAAAACCCTTTACCCCTATTATATACTCCAATATATTATGTCATATTTTCCTCAATATATATCCCCAAATATGAACCCATTAATTGTGGTATTGCTTCCCCGGTGAATCTCAGTGTATATACCCTTGCTCCTCATATTTTTTTCCCAGAGTGTCTTAAAATGGAACCATTTGGTGACTACGAAACTTTAGTAATAAGTCTTCACATCTATGGATCTTCCTTTATAAATAAACAACTCCAACTACATCTCAAAATATATATAAAATCCAATACACCTTCCCAATTTAAAAAACCCTACTTTCACTAGATATTGTAGGTATCCATATTTTCATTAACATTTTTTATACCCTTTTATATTTTTTTCTGATAACTTTGAGCTCCATTTTATATACACAACATATTAAAACCCTTTACCCTATTATATGCTCAATATATTATGTCATATTTTCCTCAATATATACCCCAAATACGAACCCACATGGTATGGTATTGCTTCTCAGTGAAGCTCTCATGTATATACCACTTCTACTCCTCATATTTTTCCCTAGTGCCTTAAAATGGAACCATTTGGTGACTCTAATCCCATTAATAAATCTCACATCTAGGGATCTTCCTCTATAAATAAACAACTCCAACCACAACTAAAAATATATATAAAATCAACTTACTTGATACTATTATTATTTTTGTCAATAATCAACTACATTATATTGCTCCATGTTTTGATAGTAATAATATTACTCCATGTTATGTCGAGAGGGGCAATTCCAATTATGCGTCGTGATATGAAGTATTGTGTAAATTAAAAGATCTAAGGTGATAGTAATAATGTTTACTCCATGTTTTGTATGAGGGCAACTCACTTATGATGTGAAATAAAGTATTGTGCAAATTAAAAAATCTAAAATTCAAATCCCGGTAAATTGGTCTATAGAAAAAAAAAAACTACAATAAGCCTAAAGAAATAGTAGTAGCCGCAGGAATCAACATCCTAGAAGTATAGCAGTGGCCGCAGGAATTGATGCCCTAAAGATATAATAGTAGGTGCAGAAATCAACCCATCGGACAAATATGACTTAGACTCAATTACCCATTCCTTTATTACAAAATAAATAAATAAATAATATTACTCCATATTTTAATAATTATAATACAAAATATACAATATCTCAAAAAAATCTTAACCATTTTTCAATCCTCGACCTTTATACAAATATAATATCCTAAAACTCTATAATTTAAAGTAATATTTTAAAAACTTTTTCCATTTTTAAAAACAAACCTCGAGATAAAATTGTTTTTTATGATTCAAAGACACGAGGGAGAGTGGCTATTAATGTAGTGACTCAACATTGTTGTATATGTGGTATTTAATGTAGTGACTCAACATTGTTGTATATGTGGTATAGGTTTATGAGATTTTTAATGATTTTTTATATTATTAAATTAATAAAATTTATAATAATGAATAATTTGAAAGTTTAATTTTTTTAGCTTTTTAACAATAATAATAATAATTTTTTAAATTATTAATACTATCATTTATAAATTATTTGAGTAGATTTATATTAGTGATTGGAAATATATATTTGAAATTTCATAAATTTTATTAATTAATTCATTAATAATATTATCAATTTTTTTAAATAAAGTCATAAATTTTCAAAAAATATATAAAAGAAACTTACTTTAATACCATTATTATTTTTTTCCAATAATCAATTTATATTACTTATATAATTTCACTCTATTTTTTATATAATAATATTATTTCATATTTTCATAATATAAAATATATAATATCTAAAATAAATCCCGACCATTTATCAATCCCTAAACTTTCTACAAATATAATATTCTCAAACTTTTTATTTAAAAAAAAAAATATTTTTCTAATTCAAATATGTTAGCGAAGAGTGGATATCAACATTGTTGTGTATGTTATATTGTTCTATGAATCATTTATATGATTAAAATAATATAAATTAGTCCATTTATCTAGTGATTTGTTAAGACATGCTTTGATGTGAAGTTACATTTTCAATTCCACATTGTGATAAAGATGATATGTATTGGACATGATAATGAAGATGTAGTCTTATCTAACTTATAAAAATATATATATATAAATTAAAATTTTTGTAATAATAAATAATTCGAATATATATATATAAAAGGAAGGTTTTAGTTATTTATAAAAATAATATTAGTATTCTTTTAAATAGTTAGTAATAATTTTTTTTTTTTAGCAAAGGTTAATTTTGAGGAGAATTGATTTTGGGATTTATCATTAGAAAAGTGTTTTAGACGAGGAAATTGACAAATTAAACTAACCTAGGGCCATAATTTGTAAATAGTTAATTGAATTTATTTAATTGATAAATTTTATTAATTAATAAATGGATGATACTTTCAAAAAAATTAAATAAAATTATAAATATTCAAAAATATATATATATAATAAAACTTACTTAAATATTATCATTACCTTTTCAATAATCAACCTACATTAAATAGGTAATATTATTCCATGTTTTGATGATAATAACAAGGGTTACATAGTAGCTAGTTTTGTCCCTTGGTTTAAATATGGTTAAATTACGGTAAAAATTTTGGTTAAATTAGTGTTAAGGTTTAGAATTCTATCAATTTAAGTTTCTTTGATTTTTAAAATCTTGATACGTAACGATTAAAGAAGGGCCATGATTTGATTGCCTAGCAAACATAGCTTTAAAAAACTATAATGTTAGTATACTTGCATTTACATTTTGAATTACATTTAGTTGTCCAAATCAAGGTTGTCTATCAAGTCAAAAATTATATATATATATATATATATATATTTAATTGGAAATAAACTAGCAATTACACCATATGTTGCAAAACATTGTAAAGTAACATAGGAAAGAGTAGTATAAAAGGAAAAAATATGTGATATGTTATGTGATTTAATTGAATACTTAACTTATGAATATGAATTATTTTATTTAAAGAAATTATAGGTTTGGAGAATCCTTTGGATAAAAAAAATCATTTTTTTATAACCTACCTAGCTCTTTCTTTCATAGTGATGTACGATTATGCACTATGGGCCACATAGCGGTGTGCAAAATTGTAGGTACTTGGTATGCTTAGATTAATTATATATATACAAACACACGTAACATATGCATCAGAACCTTGTATATTTAGCTTAATATCTTTTTCATTGTAATAACATGATAAATTCAATTTTTATAAAAATCTATTAACACTTGTTTGTGATTTCATTGTGGGATTCAAAATAATCAAATGCCTAATAAAAAACAAAGTACATCTTATTTTAAGATTTGGATCTTCAATTGTAACCATTCATTTTTATAAGGTTTTAAAACAATTCAAAGTGAGAATCGATCATTGGGTTGAGCTCGTACTAAATTGACACGATCGAATTTTGACCACTAATTTTATAACATGTCGGTCAGTCATCGTGGATAATACACAAGTTTGATGGTGCAATCATCGTGGATAACACACAAGTTTGATAATCTGAGAAATATAACACACAAGTTTGATAATCTAAAAATTTGAAAAAAAAACTTAAAAAAATCTTATCACTAAAATTATAAAAAATAATGTGGGCAAGTTTAAATTGTACAAAAGGTTATGTTTTATTTCTTCTTGTATCGTATCATGAAGATTTTTATAATTATTTTCAACCTTCTAGTTCATATTTTCAACATTCTTTGTTCATGTTTATTTAAGAGGAGAGTTTGAATTAAACTAAATGGAACCTCCAAAAACGATTATTTAAAAAAAGTGGTACATATATAACTAAATGAGACCTCGAAAAAGAAAATGTGTGTTAGTTTCCTCAAAAGTTTGGACACCTCATTAAAATACATTAAAATGCACATAATTTTCCGGAAAAATATCGCATCACAACATCACGATGTGTATAGAAAATGCGCATACTAAAATGTAAAAATTTAACGACAATAAACCTTGGATGTGTAGAGCCCTAGTTTATATTGAAAATTCCATTATCATTCCGCTGCGGTTTGGAACCATGTCGAGTTTATTTTTAAAATTTAATCTTAAACATCCAAAAACATAATGAATATTAACATAATTATCTTAAAAATCTTGCAATCAAATGAATGTGCATGGAATGGGAAACTCAAAATCACAAAAATATTTAAAACATTACGATCAAATACATACTTGAGTAAATTAAAGAAGGAAAGAATGTATTTAAATGCTGCAGGAACTCCAAGCGAAGATACAATTTCCATCATTGATGCATTCATTGTACCCATACCCCACAGTGCTCTTCTTCTAATGGCGACCTCAAACAACGAATCACTCGCCACCTGCGCGCTTCGGGTGCGGGGCATCCATCACGTGTCTTATGAAGTACTTTTGTAAAGAGAAAAACGAGAATAAATACCACAACTCTTCTTTAACCTAATTGAAATTAATCTGAATCTCATTAGGATACATCGATTTTACTAGTTTTAACAAATCAAAGAATAGAAAGAAACATTATAATAATAAAAACCGATGAAATATCAAGCCCCTTTTGAGTGTTGGATATGTCGGCGGCAAGTTGTGGGCCTTGTGAGTCTATAGTGGCATGAAAGACAACATACTCCATATCTTTCAAGGTGCAAACAATATCGAAGAGGAGCTTAGTCATGTATTTACAACGAACATTCTCACCACGAAATAACCCCTTTCCAAATAGTTGGCAACGATTCTGAGAAGCTTGGCTTGCTTTATCGTTGAGGGAGGAAGCACACGGCTCCGGTTTCGTCCGAGTTTCTCATAGTCTCGGTCGTGGCTTGTCAATTGATGTAGCCACCTCTCTGTGTGAGTGAATCCCAGTAAACAGAGCGCTTTAGCACCTCGAATGGTTGACTTTCTTAACGCGGTGACTCCCCAAAATAATGATATCTAATATAATGAGCGCGGCTGATGAGGAGGCCCGTCCCCTCTCTGCGGACGAGCGATCCTAACTAGCCCGGCGAGGGTCTAGCAACAAACAAACAATGTCATGACGCGAGGTTCTAATTACGAATGAAAAGGTTGGATATAGAAGCTTTGCTGGATTCCAACGCTAGGATGCGAAGAGAAGCGTCCCCGTTCCTCGGCCTTGGCCGGTCACAATCCTTCCACGATCTCCAAAGCGGATGAACACACGCACATGGAAGAAACGACAGAGATACAAGCATAGAAAACCGGCATACGTAACTAAACATCGATCAGAAGGACATTACTCGCATTAACATGATGGAAAACGGTGGAACCATAATCATAATCATCTATTAAATAACCGGCGAAGAAAGATTACAACGAGTTAGCGTGGTCTCCTTCGGACGGGTCTCCGGTGGTCCACGTCTCGCAAGCTTTCCAAGGAAAGGAAAACCTCTCCGAGAGTCTCGTGACAATGGTCTCCTTACTTGAGTCAGCCTTAAGGGGAAAAAAGTTCTTTGCAACCACCAAGGCTCTTGAAGATATGGAGATTGAGCTTAGGCACTTGAAGACTAGCTTGCCATTGATTTGAGCAAGCTTTTATAGATGGGGAAGGAGAGTTGGGATCCCTATTATTATGGGATTGGCCCTATCAACAAGGAAGGTTCTATGGGAGGTGGCAAAACCACTTCCCTCCATAGAACTCCCGCAGCCAACCTCCCAACTCAAGATAGGTGATGGTTTGTAAATTTGTTAGAACTCAACTTCCGCCATCTTTATTTAAAAAAAAACTCCCAAAATGGGTGGCGCGACCCCTTTGCAGTAATTTCTCCATTGGTGCGAGTGTTGAAGGCGGCCCCGCACGCTGTGATGCCAAAGGCCCATTTTCATGACTTTTGCGAGGAGAGATGTCTCGAGGAAAATAGAAGCTCATGTTCGAGAGGGATGCATTGATGATGATTTCAAGGCATGACAATGTTCACGGAGTCCTGAGAATGGTTCCTCCATTGTGCGGGATGGGGAATGGTAAGGAGACGATGACAAATTGCGTATCGGAATGCTAAAGTATGAGGCCCGAGAGAGGGGGTGAAATGCTTTACGGTATGTTCAGCGAAGGCCCGCGTCGAAAAACACAACGAGAAAGATACAAGTGATATCTCAAGTACATGATGTATAAGTGGTATGGACGAAGCCATCAGCAGTATCTTGTAATGGGATCCGGGATATGGGCGCGACCATCCAAGCCAAGTCAAATAAATAGACTCGAGGTATGGTAACGACCATCAATCGATGAGTCATGTACATAATGATAATAATCCACAATCGCGGCTGGTTACAACGACGGACACAATCCGGGGTCTTGCGCTCCCATCTCGACCCAATAGAGTACAAGTTCAAGCATGTGAATATGTGAGCCGAAGTCGAACATGCAAGAACATCGTCGGATTTGATCCAATGATGAAAGGCTGATGGCAAGGCGAGAGAAACCACCGATAGCCAATGATAGTCCTCGAGTACTACGGTACAATCTACGGCGTGCGAATAAATGAGTTGACGTCGAACACCGCTGAGAATCACTCTATCGGAGGCTGATGATGTAAACCTCTCGTCGAATGCGACGAACCTTGCCCGTGAGGCATGCGGGCTCCAAGAGTACCATAAGGAGTCTCTAGACCAACTTCTGGATAATGGTCGATGTCGACGAGGAAGTGACCTTGATCGAAGGTGGGCCATAATGATTCCCACATCATCGACAGGAGCAGAGGAACACTGGATTTTGTTGCGGAATCGGGATCGTGAGAAACGGAGGAAGGTTGATATTTGCGAGGGGAGCCAACTTCTCTTGGGAGCACATGAACGGCACGGCAGGTGGTTGCTTGATGTTGACATCCAACGGATCGAGAGGTCATGGTGACGAGCGGTGGGAAACAGGATGGGGGTCAAAAGAGATTGCCCAAACCCATGGAGGCAAAGTGAAGCAACGAGATGAGATGTCCCCAACTTGGAGACACGAAATGCGGACAAGTGCCATGTTGAGCGACATACGCCGACGACAACGACGATGGTTCCATTTTCCCCACCATTTACGGCGAGTACCCCGATTGTTTCAATATGACTTGAAGGGGGATAGCATATGCTTGCGATATAAGTCCGCCTTCGGGAGCGCGTCCATCCTAGTGCATTTAACGAGTCCCTAGGAAGGAGAAACTCGGAGAACGTCATTTCGGCCCAAATCAGGTGTCATCGGGGGTTTAACGAGCACGACAAAAGGAAGAACTTCCCGGCGTCTTTTCATATTTAGAAACTTGAAAAAAGGCAGGCGGAAAAGAAAACTTCCACGAGTCCCTTTCGTAAATAGTTCCCCGGATCCGAAAAGGTAGAAAACAATATCCGGGGAAAACCTCCCTAGTCGCGATAGGCTAGGGTATTACTTTCGTGTCAATCCATCCCGGCCCAGAAAAAGGGTTAAACTTATACTAGGTGGATGTCGATTCGTGTCATTTTAACGAGATCGAAATGACCTGGGAGCCTCGGCGATCTTTTCATATTTAGAGAGTCGAGAAAAGAGGCTGAAAGATGACTCCCGGATGACTTTTTTCGTGTGTTGTGCGAGTCCCGAAAAAGTATAAAATACAACTCGTTTCCATCTTTTAAGTCGCAAAAACTGTTACGCACATACCAAGCAAGCGTAAAAAATCCACTTTCGACATAACATATGCAAATATTTGATAAAAATAACTTTTAAAACTCCTTTTTTAATGTCGAAAAAGTTATAAATAAGTCTAAATTGGTAAAAATAAAATTACTTTTACTATTTACCTTGGTAGAAAACAACAGTGGTCCATTTGGAGCAGAAATTTCTGTCGACGATTGTGACCAATCCAGACAACCATTCAGCTTCTCGTCTGTCACAGGTAAAAGGCGCTCCTTGCTCTACATTTTCATTCATTTTTTAATGATTTTCCCTTAAAAATCAGTCTTGTATGGTCATTTTTTGAATTTTAGGGCTGTGCCCATTGGCGCGGGTATCGGGCACGGACCCGCGCCAATGAGCTCTTTTTAATAAAGGGCTCGTGCCACATGGCGCGACTGTTCGCAAAACAACCGCGCCAGTGGCCGAACCTTAAATTTCGCCCAAAATTTCGATATTTAGACCAAATCACTTGGAATTTGAAGCTCATCAAAGATCTAATCAGGGGTTTTTGACCATGTGAATGCAGATAATCACTCAAAATGGCAATCGAATGGAAGGAACGAGAGCACGGAGACGAGGATGAACAGGCCATGCAAAGCCAAGCTTGCATGAACGCACTTAGAGACTGTGGATTGAAAAATTTCTTCCTCACGCCATGTTTACGAGCTCAGCCTGAGCTCCTCCAATATCTAATCAGCATCTGGGATGAAAACGAACAAGTGTTCAGGCTACGAGACCAGGTGTTAGAATTGGAGGTCACTGACATTTATTTCATTACCGGATTGTCCCGCAGAGGTCCAATCCCTGTACTGACTGGGAGCAGACCATCCAGGGAAAAGATGGAACAGGTAATGGCACGGGTGTGCCGAGGGGCACAGACAGGATCAGGAAGCAAAAAGGTAGACATCCATACTATCCCTAATCTAGCACTGAGAATAGTTCTCCATACCATTACGCGGGCTGCTGGGTCGCAGGCTCCGCACGAGGCCACGAAGACTCAACTTCTGCTGGCCTCGGAATGCATGGGTCCCCTACTGTTCAACTGGGCGGAAACAGTAACTATCAACATGAAAAGGCAGCTCACAAAGTGCAAACAGGGAAAACTAAAACAGTTTGGTTATGGTTCCATCTTGGTATCGTTCATTCTGGAACGCATACCAATCTTCCAGGGCCAAGGGGCCGCAGTGGCGAGTCCGATACCACGAGAGCCGCGAATGGCTCACTGGGCAGCACTAATGCCCAGATCTGGAGGTGGCCAACAGATGTCCTGGAGGCCAGAGTTCTTTAGGTGGCTACGGCGCCAACTGATCGTCGTGGAAGATTGGCCCTATTCGGGAACTGACTTTACCGGGGACCCAGATCTCCCACTACCAGAAGGAGATGACTGGGACGAGGAGCTGGGTAAGACCTCATATTTTTTATTTTATGTTTATATGTTTTTTTTGTTAATACACATTCGTCTTAACACAATTATATATGCATGCAGATGTAAGACCTGAGAGACCAGCCGGGATGTCTCCTATCTCCCGGAGGACACAACTCACCCCTGAGATCCAGGGGGAAGGTACCGGAGGAGAGGAACTGATCCAGAACCTCGAGGGGATTTCCCATGGGATCCCAGACTATGCCCGACTATCAGACGTACCGATGGCATACCAGCGCCACACGGTGGGAGTTCCGAACCGGATCCACCGAATCCTGAGGCGCCTAGTGCGTGCAGTGACGTGCTACCATGAGCACCATGTGGATTAGTCCTTAGGGTTTATGCCACACCTATTTTTGAGAGACACAGTGTCTCAGGATGTATTAAGACAATTATGTATATTTTTTGAGTTTTGTGATGCACACTGTGCAAACATTTCGACACACATATATATACATATACATATGACTATTTTGGATGGATCTTTCTTTTCATGTGATGATGTTTTCTATATGTCATGCAAATGTCTAATACAAATGTAATCTAATGTATCAGTTACATAACAAACTACCCAATGCGAAATGTATTCACACAATGTATCTACTCACACATTTCATTTTTATGAAAGCTTAAAAGCACACATGAACACACACATATGCAAACTATGCTTGAAATTGGTTTTTATTTTTTTAAACAAGCTTAAAAGCACATCTGTCAATAGGTATACAAACTATGCTTGGAAACATGGAAAACGGGCATGCCCCCCAGCATGGTGTCTCAATTCGAGGTGCATGCCCCCCAAGCTTCAGTCCATTGAAAATGGAGTGAAGGTTCAAAACAAAAGTCGAATTGAACATGCTCGTGTTTCATTATTTTAACGAGGTTGACACACTTAAAAGAACTATCCTCAAACAACTTGTTTCATTGTTTTTAGGAGCTCGACACAAGTGGAGGAACTATGCTCCAACGATCTTGTTTCATTTTTTAAGGAGCTTGACACAAGACAACGAACTATGCTCCGAAAACCTGGTTTCATTTTTTAAAGAGCTTGACACAGGGAGGAAACTGTGCTCTAACTGAATTTCATCAAAATGAACAAGAAGGCGGTGCTTCCAAGAGTTCCACTCCTGATGGAAGGAAAACATCCTGAAAGTCAGGACCCAATGCCCCCAACACCTGATGCACGACGACATCATCACTGAGCACAGGCACGGGGTAGGTAGACACATAGTTGACCTGCGGTGGAGCAGATACAACGGGTGGATAAAAACCTGGAGGGGGTGATGGTGGACCAGTTACCATATTAGGACCAAAGAACGAAAGCTGATCGATGGTCACGATCCGTCCTTCATGTGGAAAGCACATCACGCGAAAGAGGGAGGAGACAAGTGCTCCCATGGCATAGGTGTAATCGCGCCCTAGGAGCAGATTGAAATCCAAAGGGCCTGGAACGACCATCACGTCCATATGGACGGTTTTACCTCCCAAAGTAACGGGTAATCTTGGAAGGATCCCCAACGGTTGACTCGTTCTTCTATTGAATGTCAACAGACATTCGCAGAACGGCGCAAGGCGGCGGCGACCGAAAGCTTGCTGCAGTTGATGACGTACACGTAGGCTTCTTCGTCTATAATGGTGCTGGGTACAACCAGACCAAGAGCCTGTACCGTGATCTCGAAAGGCACATAAGACGGAAGGCGAAATCCTGCAAATCGATTCCAGTCAAAGGAAGCGACCAAACTACTCGGAGGGGCTACCATCGACAAGCGAAGGTCTTCCCCTGATGTTACGGTAGAAGAAGCATCCTCCATGACCTCCATCTCGAAGGCGGGAGGAATATCCTCCGGAGCTTCCATCATGGGAGGCGGAGGAGGGGCTTCTTGAAGCACAGGGACAGGAGAATCTTTCTCCAAGTCTGAAGAATCTGAAGAGACCAGAAGGACATGAGGGGTGTGAGATCCACTCTCGACAGAAAAGACCTGGTGCACCGTGGACGGGGCCAGTTCAACCGATCCCACGACCAATGGTTGGTCAGGGACGGATTCGTGAATTCGAATTTCTGGGGGAGTGGGATCGACCAAGGATGACTCTTGACCAATCGTAGGATCAGCTGGTGGAGGACCCAAAGAAAACTGTTTATAACCAACCGGGAGGCATGGTGTAGAAACAGCTGAAGGCCCAAAACACTAGGCACCTGCTATTTCATCCACAATCAATAATAAAAGGTGAAGAAGTAATAAGTAATCACAACTTCTACAGATTGGCTATTGGCAATCTTACCCTACTTCAGGAGCCTTATCAATACCAGCTGAAGACGTGCCTCAACCCGTAGAGTGGAAGTCAAAGGCACATGGAAATCGTTGGACCATACTTCAGTACCTTGGGAAATGCGTGCGCCCCCAAGAAGAGACCTCCAGGCACAACATGCAAGGGAACTTTGACTTTCCGGGGGGGTTGGAAGATTCGGAGGAGATATTTCCGGGTTGTGCACTGGTTTAGCCTCTCTTATTGGCCTCTTCTTCTCTCAAACATTCTTTCTTCTTCTTCTTAGCCACCTGGTTACTTGAATCCAGACTTTCACCAGGCGAAGTAGAAGAGGAGGACGCAGAAACAGGCGAAGAAGGGGAGAGGTCCACCTTGGAATCAACATGATGTTGTTTAGGTGGAGAAACTGATTGAACAGTATGGGAGACATTCGGGACAATAGAGGTTGAGAACAACCAAACAGGCAACCCAACAGTTAACCCAGGAAGGGACAACGTCGCCATGTAAGGAGCACCAACATTTCCAAAAGGAGGAAAATGACCAGGATTCCCCTCTGAGGGGATTCCTTGGTTGGTAAACTCTGAAAAAGTTGCCATCAAAACTCAAAACCACACACGGGCTAAAAAAGAGTTAAGGCACACGATCAAACGGTCAACAAGCAATGTCTAAACGGGTGTGTAATCGTGGGCGATTATTTTTACCACATTGGAAAGTAAGAAATTCTATCGTTTCATATTTTAAGAGTCAAAAAACAATAGAAAGATGACTCTATCTCTTTCAGAGTTGACACAAGCATGAAAGGACAAGCGCTTGACGGTCTTTTCAAGTTTAGGGAGTCAGAAAAGACCAAATGACTGCTCAGGAAAAACTAGGCACAAAGGGTGTACCAAATATCCGTGAACTGCAATATACACCTTGGTTTTAAAAATGAAACAGAAATCGACCAAGGACTTTCCGTACGTGCAGGTAGTCTCCCCGAATGCTGTGTTCGGTGTATCACGGGTATAGGGCGGCAGACTCGGCTTCCTGTGGATAAAGGATTGAAAACCTATAGGGGTCTCCCTTTATATACGCGACAGTATGGGGAGCACAAGTCCGTACTAGCGCTATCTAAAGCCAAGAGGCGAGCGACAGCTGCTAGGTTTAATGACGCCGGAACTTGTCTCTAGCCTAGACCTTCTAAATATGTTTCATTAAGTTCCAATGCTGCCTTAGGTTAATTGAATAAATTTTACAGTTGATCTTCAATTAAGTTTCAATTTCCAGGCCCTATCGTATGTAGTGTCTCCTAAATGCAAAGCTATATGCCACAATGCAACATTTCGTTCGATGAAAACTAATTAGAGAAGAGTTGAGAGCTTTTACACAAACGAAACGAACGGAAACCAAACAATGAGATCTATAATGCAACTAATGCAATTGACAACTTTTCATTCAAAACACTAATCACTAGCGATATGGAAAAGATCACAATTTGCACTAATTAACAAAAGCATGGGAGATTTTTTTTTTGATTTTCAATGTTTAATGGCTAATATGCACTAATAAAACTTGAAAACAAATGGAGCAACTTGAGAAACGATATTCAAGAGAGCGAAACAAACACATTCCACTCAACAACACAAGCAATCAGATCCCCAAATCGACCAAAGTCTCTCAAAGCAAGAAAAAGACTCAAAAGCTTCCAATGGACCGTGTGATCTAGGTCCAAAGCAAGACCAAACGAGTTTCGAATGAAGAAATGAAAAATCACCCAAAAATCATAATGAAACAATGAACAACTACTCAGAGAATGTGGAGGATGAATCAGATAGTTGACAGGACAATCCAAACACCAAAACTCCCAAGGAGGGCTCGATACACCAAGCCACTAGATGACCTAGGGCTTAAAACGTGAAATCGGTAGATAGAAGCAAACAACCAAAGGACAGAGGTGAATTCCCAGCCAAACAAGACTCCAACACACTCAGGCAGTCGAAAAATCAAGAAGAAAAGCACTGATCAACTTCAGAGAGCTCAAAAATGAGAAAACTCAAAAAACTTACAGGGGTGGCGCGACTGTAAGAGTGAAACTGGCGCCAGAAGGCGATTGGCGCGGGTTGTACAAAGGCAACATGCGCCAAGTGGCGTGACTGTCGGGTTAAAAACCGCGCCAGTCGAGTTTCTCAGCAAAAAATTAAAAATAAGCTACTCCAGAAACAGACCAATGCAAGCTAAGCAATCCAAGAAGCAAAACACACAAAAAAAACCAACCCAGAAGGTTCATCAAGCAAGGAAAAGCAAGATACAAACGGCAAGGCAAGACAAAGACTCCAAGTCGTTCAGTCCGTAAACCAAACCGGAGATCGACTGAAGTAGCGTTGATCTACTCCGCTAATGCAAAGCAGAAGCGTTTCGAAGGCTATCTGGCTGTACTTCAAGCTCTGTCTAAAGTTTACAAATCAAACAACAAGCTGGATCCCCAGCGGAGTCGCCAATTTGTTGAGGAGGTAAATCCCCTCTGCGGACAGAGGCGATCCCTACTAGCCCAGCAGGGGTCTAGCAACAAACAAACAATGTCATGACGCAAGTTCCTAATTACGAATGAAAAGGCTGGAGATAGAAGCCTACCTGGATTCCAACGCTAGGATCTGAAGAAGAAGCGTCCCCGTTCCTCAGCCTTGGCAGATCACAATCCTTCCACGATCTCCGCGGATGAACACCTGCACATGGAAGAAACGAACAGATACAAGCATGGAAACCAGCATACGTAACTAAACATCAGTCAGAAAGGACATTACTCGCATTAACATGATGGAAAACGGAGTGGAACCATAATCATAATCATCTATTAAATAACCAGCGAAGAAAGATTACAACCAAGTTCTGACGTCGCGGTCTCCTTCGGACGGGTCTCCAGTAGTCCACGTCTCACAAAGCTTGCCAAGGAAAGGGAAAACCTCTCCAGAGTCTCGTGACAATGGTCTCCTTACTTGAGTCAGCCTTAAGGGAAAAAAGGGGATTCTTTGCAACACAAAGGCTCTTGGGAATATGGAGATTCAGAGCTTAGGCACTTCAAGACTAGCTTGCCATTGATTTGAGCAAGCTTTTATAGATGGGGAAGGAGGAGTTGGGATCCCTATTATTATGGGATTGGCCCTATCAACAAGGAAGGTTCTATGGGAGGTGGAAAAACCACTTCCCTCCATAGAACTCCCGCAGCCAACCTCCCAACTCAAGATAGGTGATGGTTTGTAAATTTGTTAGAACTCAACTTCCGCCATCTTTATTTAAAAAACAACTCCCAAAATGGGTGGCGCGACTACGACTCTATGACAGAGCGCCAAGTGGCGCGACCCCTTTGCAATAATTTCTCCATTGGCGCGAGTGTTGAACTGACTGCCCGCGCCAATGCCAAAAGGGCTGTTTTTCATGACTTTTGCAAGGAGATGTCTCAAGGGCAAATGAAGCTCATGTTCAGAGGGATGCATTGATGATGATTTCAAGGCATGACAATGTTCACAGGTCACAGAATGGGTCCTCCATTGTGCGGGATGGGGAATGGTAAGGACGGTGACAAATTACTGTGTAACAGAAACCCTTCAATACTTAAATACAAAAGAGTAAAAGGGAGCTCTACCTGAATGGTTCATGAGGCACAATACTTGCTAAGGTTTTGCAAATGGGGTAACAAGCTAAGTGGGCTTGATTGTGGGGAAAAAACCACAGTTAAGCGCGCTTGACCCAAAAGAGTTCTCGAATGGGTGACCACCGGGGAAGTCCTGGTTATCGGGTGAAAGCCTCGTAAGTGATGATTGATGATATGTGATTCATTTTACTAGTTTCAATCCCACTTCTTCACTTCTTCACCCCTGTGAGCATCACCCGATGCAATGAGTGCTAAGTGTACTATTCAAAAATTATGAGAAATTTGTTAGTTACGACTACCTCTCATGGAAATGGTCATAGTTGAATGACTTTTTTAATGCAGTTGAATCCCAAAAAAATGATATCTAATATAATGCACTGCGGAAACCCTTCAATACTTAAATAAAAAAGAGTAAAAGGGAGCTCTACATGAATGGTTCATGAGGCACAATACTTGCTAAGGTTTTGCAAATAGGGTAGCAAGCTAAGTGGGATTGATTATGGGGAAAACTCCACAGTTAAGCGCGCTTGAGCCAGAGGAGTTCTCAGATGGGTGACCACCCAGGAAGTCCTGGTTACCAAGTGAAAGCCCCAGAAGTGATGATTGACGCTATGTGATTCATTTCACTAGTTTCAATCCCACTTCTTCACCCTTGTGAGCATCACCCGATGCAATGAGTGCTAAGTGGACTATTAAAAAACCATGAGAAATAAGTCAGTTATGACTACCTCTCATGGAAATGGTCATAGTTGAATGACTTTCTTAATGCAGTTGAATCCCAAAAAAGTGATATATAATATAACGCAATGTGGAAACCCTTCAATACTTAAATACAAAAGAGTAAAAGGGAGCTCTACATGAATGGTTCATGAGGCACAATACTTGCTAAGGTTTTTCGAATGGGGTAACAAACTAAGTGGGATTGACTGTAGGGAAACTTCCACAGTTAAGCGCGCTTGACCCAGAGGAGTTCTCAGATTGGTGACCACCCGGGAAGTCTTGGTTACCGAGTGAAAGCCCCGGAAGTGATGATTGACGCTATGTGATTCATTTCACTAGTTTCAATCCCACTTCTTCACCCCTGTGAGCATCACTCGATGCAATGAGTGCTAAGTGGACTATTCAAAAATCATGAGAAATTAGTCATTTTACGACTACCTCTTATGGAAATGGTCATAGTTGGATGACTTTCTTAACACAGTTGAATCCAAAAAAAATGATATCTAATATAATGCATTGCGGAAACCCTTTAATACTTCAATACAAAAGAGTAAAAGGGAGCTCTACCTGAATGGTTCATGAGGGACAATACTTGCTAAGGTTTTGCAAATGGGGTAGCAAGATAAGTGGGCTTGATTGTGGGGAAAACTCCAGAGTTAAGCATGCTTGAGCCAGAGGAGTTCTCGGATGGGTGACCACCCTGGAAGTCTTGGTTACCAGGTGAAAGCTTCGGAAGTGATGATTGATGCTATGTGATTCATTTCACTAGTTTCAATCCCACTTCTTCACCCCTCTGAGCATCACCCGATGCAATGAGTGCTGAGTTGACTGTTTAAATATCATGAGAAATTAGTCAGTTACGACTACCTCTCATTGAAATGGTCATAGTTGAATGACTTTCTTAACGCGGTTAAATCCCAAAAAAATGATATCTAATATAATGCACTGCGGAAACCCTTCAATACTTAAATACAAAAGAGTAAAAGCGAGCTCTACCTAAATGGTTCATGAGGCACAATACTTGCTAAGGTTTTGCAAATGGGGTAGCAAACTAAGTGGGCTTGATTGAGGGGAAAACTCCATAATTAAGCGCGCATGAGCCAGAGGAGTTCTCGGATGGGTGACCACCCGGGAAGTCCTAGTTATCGGGTGAAAGCCCCGAAAGTGATGATTGGCGCTATGTGATTCATTTCACTAGTTTCAATCCCACTTCTTCACCCCTGTGAGCATCACCTGATGCAATGAGTTCTAAGTGGACTATTCAAAAATCATGATAAATTAGTCGGTTACGACTACCTCTCATGGAAATCGTCATAGTTGAATGACTTTCTTAACGCAGTTGAATCCCAAAAAAGTGATATCTAATATAATGCAATGCAGAAACCCTTCAATACTTAAATACAAAAGAGTAAAAGGGAGCTCTACCTGAATGGTTCATGAGGCACAATACTTGCTAAGGTTTTGCAAATGGGGTAACAAGCTAAGTGGGATTGACTATGGGGAAAAATCCACAGTTAAGTGTGCTTGAACCAGAGGAGTTCTCAGATGGGTGTCCTCCTGGGAAGTCTTGGTTACCGAGTGAAAGCCCCGGAAGTGATGATTGATGCTATGTGATTCATTTCACTAGTTTCAATCCCACTTCTTAACCCCTGTGAGAATTACCCGATGCAATGAGTGTTAAGTGGACTATTCAAAAATCATGAGAAATTAGTCAGTTACGACTAACTCTCATGGAAATGGTCATAGTTGAAAGACTTTCTTAACGCAGTTAAATCCCAAAAAAATGATATCTAATATAATGCACTACGGAAACCTTTCAATACTTAAATACAAAAGAGTAAAAGGGAGCTCTACCTAAATGGTTCATGAGGCACAATACTTGCTAAGGTTTTGCAAATGGGGTAGCAAGCTAAGTGGGCTTGATTGTGGGGAAAAATCCAATTAAGCACGCATGAGCCAGAAGAGTTCTCGGATGGGTGACCACTTGAGAAGTCCTGGTTACCGGGTGAAAGCCCTGAAAGTGATGATTGACGCTATGTGATTCATTTCACTAGTTTCAATCCCACTTCTTCACCCCTGTGAGCATCACCCGATGCAATGAGTGCTAAGTGAACTATTCAAAATCATGATAAATTAGTTAGTTATGACTATGTCTCATGGAAATGGTCATAGTTGAATGAATTTCTTAACGTAGTTGAATCCCAAAAAAATGATATATAATATAATGCACTGCGGAAACCCTTCAATACTTAAACATTTTTATTTTTTTAAATACTAATGTCAATTCCATGACCACTAAGAAAGGAATTGTATATTTCTATTATATTAGGTTGTAATGTAAATAATTTATTGATCTTTTATAATGTTTTAATTAAGAATAATCCATAGGGCCTTCATTGACTGGACAACAATTTAACATATTTGTTCATATAGGGGTTTATAAAAAGAGAAAAAATGAAAAACAATATATTGCATAGTATTTAGGGGTACAAAGGTTTTTTTTTTAATTATATATAGAAATATATGTACTTTTTTTTTTGGGGGGGGTTGTGGGGGGGGGGGGGGTGTTAGAGGAGACATTTTTTAGCATGTCATGGGTTCACTGGTCTTCCAACTTTATTTTTTCGCCTCAACAATCCTCATCGTGTTCACAAAGCTATGATATTAAAGTGCATGTGGTCGGGAGTTAGCATTGAAATACATTGGCACTTTAATAAAAATTTTAAAACAATGGAATACACTAAGCAAATCAATGAAAATCAACAAGTGCAAGTCAAAGTGTTGGCATGGGAACATAATGAAGCATGAGATTTAGTGGATAGGTAAGCAGCCACAATGGAGCTACATGTTCCTGGATGAAGGGATAACACTGACATGGAAGCAGACCTCGAAAACTAATGTGGCACTCCAAGTTAGCATGATGTTATAAGTGACGTTCCTTATCACAACTTTAACACTTCACCATGATGGCTATAAGTTATTTCAACACAGTAACTTACTTGAGCTTTAACATAATGAACGAGGGTGGGGGGGGGGGGGGATTTTTAGCACATCAGAGGTTCACTTGTCTTGCAACTATAAATTTTCACCCTGACGATCCGCACATAGTTCATAAAGCTAGGAAATTAAAGTGCATGTGGTCGAGAGTTAATATTGAAATATATCAACACTTTAATAAAAGTTTTAAAACAATGGAATACAAAAATCAAATCAATGAAAATCAACATGCGCAAGTCAAAGTGTTAGAATGGGCACATAATGAAGCATGGGATTCAGTGGATAGGTAAAAGGCCACAGTGGTGCTACATATGCATGGACGAAGGGATAACACTAACATGATAGCTGACCTCGACAACTGATGTGGCATTCAAAGTTAGCATGATGTTGTCAGTGACGTCCCTTATCACAACTTTAACACCTCACCATGATCTATGACTATAAGTTATTTCAGCATAATAAGTTACTCGAGTTTTAACACAATGAATTGGGGCAACAAGGTAAAACAATCGTTTATGTGCATGGCCCAACCAGATTCATTTTACTCGCTTTGGAAGGGTGGTCAAACCACTTTAAATGTTGGGTGAAAGCACCCTAATTTTGCCCATGGTTTGTTCTTATTTATTGTTTTAGGGTCCATGAGGTACTATTTTGAATTAATAATTAATAATGTGTTAATGTCTTCATTTAATTTAGCTTGTTTAAGATTATAAATCATGTTTAATATATTTTTAATCAAGTTTGAAATGATCTATGGCTCTAAGCTATTTTGGCATAATAATTGGCTTGATTTTAAACACAATGAATGGGAAGAAAAGGTAAAACCATCTTTTATGGGAGTTGTCTTTAAGTGAGATTTTTTGGAGTTTCTGGCTGGAATCCAAAGGAAACATTTGTGGTGAAATCTTGATTTGTGTTGTTTAAATTGGATTTTTGACTAGATATATAGATTCAACACCTTGAAAAACCTCGGTGGCACTTCGATTGTGTAGATTTCACCCATAAAACTTATGATTTCAATGAACCCCTACCAGATTATAGACAAATTAGATTAGAAAATAAATCAGAAAACTTTTCAAAAAGTTGCACTTAAAGACAACTCGTCTTTTATGCACATAGGCCAATCATATTCACTTCACTCATTTTGGAAGGGAGGTCAAACCACTTTAAGTGTGGGGCTAAACGACCCTAGTTTTGGCCATGGTTTGTACACACTATCTTGAATTAATAATTAATAATGCGTTAGTGTGTTTAGTTAATTTAGCTTGTGTAAGATTATAAATCATGTTTAATATTTATTTTTTATCAAGTGAGAAATAATTGATTTGTTAAAAGAGGGATAAAGTAACAGATCATTGATTAGACCCTGTAATTGAAGATTTGTTCAACCAATATAGATCCATCTTAACCAATGATCTAGCACGCACCAAGAGGGATCAAAATTTTTAAGGTGCAAACCACTTTTATCATACAAAACTTGAAAAAATGTTTGCATCTCAAGAGATTTGATCCCTCTTGGTGCTTAGTGTTTGATAGATCTATGGTTAATATGGATCTATATTGGTTCTATCCCTCTCTCTTAACACCTAAACTTGCAATTCCAACAAATCTTTGGACAAAATTAACCAAAAAAATATAAGTGAAAAGGGGCTAAAATGTAAAATAGTGAGATTATTTGAAATGCTTTAACATTAAAATTTATTTTTTCTCAATTACTCTATATAATATACACATATATTAAAATATTTTATTATGGTCAACATTGGACTCTCTCTCTCTCTCTCTCTCTCTCTCTCTATATATATATATATATATATATATATATATATATATATATATGAAATTGATATTAATATTAATTAATTGGTATTGATATTCAAATAATTTATTTAAGTTCCGCATTGAAATATTTTCAAAAGAGTATAAGAATTATACATTTCTAACACTCAAAAGAGAAAATATAAGAATTTTATTTTTATTTTTAATTACTTTATCTTTCTCTAAATTTGTTACAAAATAATGTTACTTCATATGGATATTGAAATATTTTTTTTTTATGGCTGGGGGTGAGAGTAAAAGATTCTTACATCTCCTTCATACTAAGTTGTAATAGTGCCTGACCCATCGAGCAAAATAAGATAATTAAAACTAACCAAACATGTATATTCATTATTATAGCCAACTTCTTATTTTTATTTTAAAAGGGATACATGTCAACTCAAGGTTGAGCACAAATGGAAGCACACACAACCCTCATATTGGGTTGTATAATGTGCCTCTCGACACAATTATTATTTAAAATGTAATTAAAAGTATAGTTGTGAGTTTAACTATGTGTGTATTTAGGAAGATTGGGTGTTTATTTCTTTGGGATAGGTTACAAATCGATCTTAGCTTTTACAACATCAAAAATTCCTCAAAATAGGTCAACAAGATTTCCTAAGATTTCTCAAAAGTGGAGACATAACTCCTTAACCATTCATTATATTTAAAAACCATGAATTGCATATATAAGTAGACTTAGATATATTTTAGGTAAGTAGTTGGGCATCCCATTCTCACACCAAGAACACACTTGTTCATAATCCCAAAGTTCAGTAAGTCTTACTAATGAAAAATCACTAAAGTTTGTTTAATACTGGTAGATGTCAAGTATGATTTCCTTGTTTGCATTAGATTCATAGACCCCATAAGCTTATAGGAAGACCCTTTCTGATGATGAAATTGACACTTCAATTATACACCCAATTTTATGCTAAAAACTTTTTTAATAGAAGTCTAGGTCATTCACAGAAGAATATTTGTCCCAAATTGAGTTTTGTTTATTCATATTTATTTCTTATATTTCTTGTTATATAAAATTTAATGTGTTGAAAAACATCGATAATATCTCTTGACATTTTGTTAATTTTAATCCATGAAAATGGTTTATTGATGTTGGGTGTCAAACCTTGATGAAAAAATCCAGTGTTTCCTAAAACCCATTTGCTACCTTCATAATGATTATAAATGCATAATGTGATTAAATAAAGTTGAATAACCATATTAGGTGCATGATATACTCCATTTATTTGTTCATCATTCAATGTGGCATTCCCGCCACACATAATGTTATGATGATTTAGAATACTGAATTAGACAATGCAACCTAATGGGTTGTATAGTCATGTGATTATTTTGCTAGTACAATATACCTCTAGTCCCATAGCTGTCACCTCATTCTATTGTCTTCGTATGCCTAATATGAATAAACAACATTACAGTAATGCCAAAATAGTGTGCATATGTAATATTCCTTTTTTTCGGTGTCACCTATGACAAGGTTAGGATGGACTTCCAGAGTTGGGAGCAGACATGTCACAGGTACAAGTTGGTGTCATCAGCGGTCCCAGGGGATTTTTGGAGGATTTTTGAGGAGTTTATATGAGGATCGGTGGCATTTGCTTGATATATTCCATCATTTGCAATGTTTTCCTTCGTTTCGGTGCATTCCAACAACTTTCAGAAAACTGAGTTATTTTTGGGCTTAACTCAATTAATTACGCTCAAGGTGGCATTTCAGGATTAATATGTGATAGAACACCTTAGTGTAGTAGCTCGTTGGAACCAGGACGAGAATACCTACTTTATGCGGTGGTTGGACATGAGTTTCAGTGACTTGAGGAGACATGGTAGCTGATTTACTCTTTCTTGCATTAAAAAATATTATTTTAATTGGAAAATAAGAGGGAAAAGTGCCCCATGATTAAGATAATAATAAAATAAGGCTCTAGAAGGATCCATGAGATCTATAAAAGAATAGGAGGAGGCCATTGGGGAATATCTTGGATTTGATATATTTCTTTGTATGTGAGGTTGAGAACCCGGTTCTCTTCTCCATTGGTAGCCTCGGGACAGAAACCTTCGGGTATGTTGTCGAGTGTTGGACGGAAACCCAACTCTCTTTTAGGAGACTTCATTCAGGAGTTTCACGGAGCTTCAAGGATATTGGAGTGAGGATCATTCAGATCCTCAATTGGTGCTTCATTGATTTTCAGTTGATTCAGTGGCAGCTGTTGCCAGAGGGAGAGTGCAACAGTTTAGTTTTGGGAGGGTCGATTTCAGCATCATAGCAGTATAGTTGTAAAGATCAGATCATCCATCTCAGATACTTCAACTATATAATCATGTACACTCTTTCCGCTATTTACATAATAAAATCTGAGATCATTTCTCCTCAACATATTATTGCATATGATTGATTTGTCTTATTTTACATGGCAACCTTCTTGTGGTATAAATGATAATTCTATGAAAAATCTTCGGTTAAGCAAATTTCTGCAAATTTAGTTAAAATATCCTTGTTTGGGATATTATAGCATAAAATCATATTTAAACCTAACTCATTAACTTTCATTATTGATGACTAAGTGAGGTCATGGGTATTAAAAAAATGCAAAGCACAATTCAAAACTATGAACTAAGTTTAAGACATCTTAATGAGAAGAGGCAAGGTTCACACATTCATTCATCATCAGAGTAAGTTTAAGACGTCATGAAAGTGAGATGTGTTGTGAAGACATTTTGAAATAAGAAAATTATGCTCAAAATTAAAAATAAAAGAGGGTGCCCAAGTTCACTTACTAGGGACCAATTAAGTTGTTGACACAATTAAAATTTATTCAATGCATGTTGGTTCTTGTGTGGTGAATTGGAAAGTAAGTTTATCTGCATTGCATTTCTCTTTCCTTTAATTCCACATCTCTTTCATTTCCATGCAAGTTGGTAATCAATACACATGGAATAGTGTAGAATAAACCAACAATGCTTTCTCTTATTCAATTTCATAATATGTTTCTTGCCTTTTCTTGTAATTCTTTTCTAAAAGTTCAACCCTTTCACCCTCCAATTAATTCTCGAAGGCTACTTCCTCTTGTAATTGTTGTAGTTTGATTTCCCTTCTCCTCTTATAATGCATTTTAATAAATTCTCTTCCCTTTTGTTCATATTATTCATAATCTTTGCAACTGATTCCAATCATGGTTATTCTTCTTGCAATCTTTTCATCAATTATGTAATAAAAACACCAAGATCACAAATAATACTTTATAAGCAAAAAAAAATGTGCAAACTGACAATATTACATAAATGCATACTTGAATTTGCAAATCTTCCTATTACTAATAAAGTGAAAATAATAAAATTATTGCTATTGTACTGGAAAACATACAATTATAGTGTCAAATTCTCTTACAATCGTGATTAACCTTCCCTAAAAATTAGAGTGGAATAAACATGTATCTAAACTTTAATGATCCATATTCATGTACAAAGTTGAAACAAAAGCTAATTAATTTCCTTGAAGCTTTTTAACATAAGCAATATTGAGGAATTGCTTAAAAAACCAACTTTACTAGGCCAAAATCCTAGTTTCTCAGACAATACAACTTATGAAAAACACATCAGTGTGTGGTTTCCACTGAATTTGAGATTGTATCATCTTCCCTCTACAACTTCTTCTTCTTCTTCTTCTATTTTCTTGAGGTAGAGTGCAACCTTCCAGTTTATTTTAGGGATGAGAAATATCTTAGACACTACCTTTATAGGTATTATTGGGGATATGGAAATTATAGAGAAGCTGCAAATTTTCCATGTTATTTTCCAGAAGGGGTATATCAAAGATATATGTGGATAGGATACTGAAACTATTTTTCATCAAAAAGTGTATCCACAATTATTAACAAAATACATATCAATTAACCATTAACCGATGTTCCAAGGATCGTGCCATATTTGAAGACGGACATAGAAGAAAATTTGATGAAAAGGAAGAAAATACAACGTCACATCATACTTGAAATGTAGTGTGGAATGAGACATTTCATTTTAGTGTTATACCCGCTAATATTTTAGTGCTATACCCACTAATTTATTGTTGGGGTTAAAAATATCTTGGATACTTCCCACTTCCTACATATTGAAACAAAAAGTATTAATAAGGCAATGAACAAGATAAGGCAACTACCAAACACTTCTTGTAATCATTAACAAGGATAAAACCCCCACATTTAAGAAAATGAATGAAATGCCTGGATATAATCTTGCAACTATTTTCCATCACATAACCTTCAATTGGAAAATGATTAGACAATTAATAATGGAATACATATCAATGGTCTTGCCTCCATTCCATATTTGATCATTCATAACTTTGAGTCATATTGCATGAAACGTTTATGTGCGCTTATAAAAGGAAGACCAACTTTAAAAAAAATCCATTTCCTTGAGCGTAAAACTTAAATCATCAAAAATAGTTTCAAATCAACTCTAAGTAGAAAAAGCTTATTGTTTCTAAATTGCAAAAATTGTATTGTCCACAATACATCGACATGTCCTTCCTTCGAACTCGTCATTGCATTTCCCTCTGCTTCTTCACAAATCCCTAAATGTGCAAGCATTTCATTCAGCTTCCTAGTTCTTGTTTGCTGGATGTCGTATCTGGGAACATTTTCCTTGTGGTTTTAATAACTTGTTAGTAGTTTAGGTCCATAGGCCAACCTGCAATCCTCAAACCGTTTGTGTCTTGTCCATATATGGTCAAATTGGGGTGGTTGGCTTAGATTTGATCGATCTAGAACATATACGGTTGTTGGTTCACTACTTCCTTGATGACGTCTTTATGCGGCTCTCTTTCAATAACCACATCCCTGTATACACCTTTCAAGTGCTTCTTCTCTCACATTGTGGCAATTGGCTTGGGTGGTGGTTACATACCCTGAGATTGTTCAACTAACTACTCATATTGTGTTTTCAACCCGTGTCAAGTCTTCCTCCGTCAATTGTTTCTTATGGCACCACGGATTCGTCAACCTAGTCGCAGGGGAGGTGTGGCAGATGCTTCTTCCTCACAACATCAATGTCTTTTTGGTTGAAATTTTGTGGCTTACCAATTTGATACCGTCCCTCCCGAGGTTAGAAACAAAACTCTTCAATTGGAATCTAAAGAATTTGGGGACCGGGCTTACCATTCAGACTCAGAAATTGCTAGTTCAACATTCAGATGGACTCCAAATCTAGGCAAATTCCAGAAAAGGAGACTCCATTTTCTACATTCAATGGCTCTACACAGGCAATTCAAGATCTTGCTTCATATGGTCATTCGTGACAAGAAAGTCGATCATTATCAACTATTTGCAGGACAAGAGGAGATCAAAAGGATTCTTCGGGATATAAGATACAACTTGGATGACTTAGTTTCTAAGATGACCCAGGCGCAACGCTACGTGGTTTCCGATTCAAATTTTGGCTCCGGTTCGCAGCCTCATACTCCAAGTATCATTAACGCATTAACAACAGAAATACCTCAAGGAAACTCTAATGCAATATCTCCAATTATTGTTTTAGATTAGTAATTTTGCGCTTGGTCTCTTTTGGACTATGTTTTCTTTGTCTCTACTATGCAGTCATGGCGAATTTTATGGTATATTAGACTATAGATGCTTATGGTTTCTCTTTTGTTGAGCCCACCACATCCATGGCATGGATTTTTTGAGGAGTTATTTAGATAAAATGTTATTTTGTATTTCCTTTTAGCTAGAAGTGGTTAGTTTATTAACTTGTATGTTTCTACACAAATTTTTGGGTAGTTTTGTTATTTATGTAAATACACTTTTTTTCTAATATAAATATTACCATCTAACTTGAAAAAAAAGCTTAAAAAAATAGATTGCAAACAAAAGGAAAAAGCAAAAAGAAAAAATTCAATATTTGTAGATATAGTTCTACAAACTAACATGAAAATAGTGTTACCCAACCAAAAAAATAAAAAAAATAATTATACCTTCAAATTAAACTTAAACTAGTATAAATTCAATATTGAAGTTATAATTTTAGAGAGATTAAAATTTCCTGGATTAATTGTTTATAATTAATATGAAGTAATACATAATATGCAATTAACCGATTAAAAAATGAACACATTAAACATGGAATTAAACGATTGATTATACATACGGTCATGACCACACTGCTACGCAATGAGCGATGAGGATCCGGGTTGCAAGGGTTTATCAGGCGGCCATGGCCGCCGCGCTGTGATTTCGGGGCCTGGTTGAGGTATTTTCCTATGATCCCTCGTTGGTTTTCGATCTACTTTCCTTCCAAGTTCCCGGTGTCCCTCTTCTTTTTTCACGGGCTTCGCTCCGGTTCTTTCAGTCCATTTTGATCCCTGTAGGATTCCGTCGCGTTCTTACTATCGTTCCTCTTCTGGTTCCCATCTTGTGGGGGCGTTCAGCTGACAAGTCGCTGATCTGCCCCTGATCATTGGGGGAACGATTTCCCAGATATTCCCCTGCCTTTTTCGGAATCTCAAGTTGGTAGGGCTCAGGAATCCACGGTCGTGTCTGTTCCTCTCAGTGTCGTTGACAGGTGTCAG
The DNA here is from genome assembly GCA_034641835.2 of Pinus albicaulis. Lineage (NCBI taxonomy): Eukaryota > Viridiplantae > Streptophyta > Pinopsida > Pinales > Pinaceae > Pinus > Pinus albicaulis. The sequence continues at coordinate 104,280 of JAXQQM020077841.1, forward strand.
TCGGATGTGTCACCACCTGTTTCATATGGAAGTGTCTTTCGTTCGACGAATTGGAAGTCGATGGGACAGCTCCGAGCAGCTCTCATCGGCGACTCCCGCAGCTTTCCGGCAACTCGCGAATCGTGGACCCCTGCCTCCGCCACTCATTCCCTCCGCGCCGCTCCTCCTGGCCGAGCATGATGCGTCCATATCATACCATCAGCCCCACCCATGCATCATCAATTTTGAATTTATAATTGGGCGCGATTTGAATATGTAATTGGGCGCGATTCGAATTTGAATTAGGCGCTGGGTGCCGCAGGTACGTATTCTCTCGCACCCGTCGGTGGGTGGGTATCTGAGCCACGGAGGGTGGAGCTCTGCCATGGAGGCGCTTAGCTACGGATTGCCCCTTATTCTGCTGCCCATAAGACTTGAGCAAGGTTTGAACGCCCGCCAAATAACGACAGAATTGGAGGCGGGATTGGAGATCGAAAGGGAAGAGGATGGCTCTTTTAGCAGAGAAAACGTATGCAAAACCGTGAAAGGGAAGAGGATCGATCATCGCCAAACGACGTGCCCTCTCTGCAGATCTTCTCTTATGTCGGGGACAATACTCGATGCGGAGGAGAGGAAATCCTTGATCGTCGATCGGATCGCTTATATCTTTGGTGAAGATATAGCAATTTCCTCGTAGCAGAGCTATTACAAAAAAGTTATTGTGAAAGATAATTTTCAAGGTAAATGGTGAATCGGGTTATAATGTATTTGTAAAAACGGACAAAATGGGATGTACGCTGGGCCGGTTATGTCTTCTGCCCAAACACGCTTTCTGTTCATATAGGCAAAAGCTTATAATTGTTTTTAAAAATGCACCAAGCTTAAAGAATGCTTCCCAGATATTCTAGGGCCTATTGGTGACCAACAAATTCGAGCTTTCTGTATGTGAATGTTAATTATTATTACATTTCTGCAGCTCCATCATATATTTGATCATATTTTTAATTGTAGCTTCCGGAAGGTCTCGGATTTATATATCAGACTTTTCATCTAAGCAATAGGGCACGTATCTATGGCAGAATGTGTTTGATCAAATGTGGTTAAAAGTGCCCTTAGTGTAATAGTGATATACCTCTTTATCTCAACATCAACTTTTAAAAAAATCACCATATTTTGTATCTTGTATCGCTACTTCTTTTCTCGCATCAACATTGTAAAAGATATCAAAATTAATCTCAATATTAATATTAACAAAAAAATATTACTCATATATTTTCTATCTTTCGTTGTTAAGAAGAAAAAACACATCATACTTGAACCCTATATCCACGCTCTAACGTGATCTAGCTATGATATGGAGAGGAGGGAAAGGGCATGAGATCGAAGGCGGTGGAGGCCCGAGATATTGTAGTGCGCAATATTGGGGGCCAACAGAGTTACATCCATGACTTCATGCAACAGTTGACCGAACGAGGCTCTAAGGAAAAAATACGTAGACTAGATTTCTTGATTTTCCTAATTATAGGTTATGGGTTATGGTCTACTAAATGGATATATGGTTGTGTTTTTTCAGAAATGGGTTAGATAATGTATAGTTTATTTTGTTGTACAAATTTTGTAGTTGAGTCGATTGCTTTATGGTGTGCTATGTAGTTAGTTTTTAAACTGATATGTGGATTAATTTAATTGAAAGGTGGAACTAGAATATTACAAAGAAGAGGATTTGGATGTTGATATCTGTATTTTTTGAGAATTTTGCAAAGGCATCTAATTTTTTCTTTTATCTTTTAATTTTTACTTTCCAACAATAAGTGTAAAGAATACTTTTCTTTGTGATTTCCCAAAAAAAAATTATAAATAATACTTTGGATGTTAAAATAAAATCTTTATTATAAAATCAAGTGAGTTGTTATACACTCAAAAAAAAATTGTATTATTTATTTATTTATTTTATTTTTGTTTAAATATATATATATATATATATATATATATATATATATATATTTTTAAATATTTCATAAAATATAATTAAATTTATTTTTCATTATTTTCAATCAATTAAATTACATACTTTTAAAATATAAAAATTAATTTACAACAACAAAAGAGATCTCTTTTACCATTGGTGTATTCCGTGGACAATGATCATAAGATAGACAAATGGTAAAAGGGTGAAAATAAGTGTTTGTAAATGAATGTAAAAATTTGAATAATTTCTAAATTAATATTACTAGCAATTGTACCACATGTTGCCAAAAAAAAGTGATTAATAATCCTCCTAAACAAGCATGAAATGAGCATGTAACTCAAATAAGATATTTTAAATACATTCAAGTACAATCTATCTTAGCATAGATGTAAATAAAGAGAAATTTTATTAACAAAAATAGAGTTTACTCTAAGTTCATCTACATATCCTAGCCCCAATTACATGCTTGTCAGAAATTGTATATGAAGAACAATAATCTTGGTATACAAGAAAGTGAATGTCATTTTAATATGGAGACGTTTTTGGAAGGAGATATTGTTCTTTATCTTATGGTTTATTTTCTTAACTCCAAACTTGGTTTATTCTTTTTCTATATACATAATAAAAATGTAACGTACATACAAAAACAAAAAAAACTTTTCACCATACGGATAATTACACTAACCAAACGTATTACATTAAGTTAAATTTACAACACCTATGGTTAGTCTAACACATAATTACAATGAGTGAACTACGGTCTTTATGAAAGCTCTAAACCTTAATCGTTATATGATTGTATTTAATTACAAAAACAATTCCATTTACCATGGAATACTTTATCACATTATATGCCTTGTATTAAGGACTTCATATAGTTTTCACCGACGCTAACATTTGCCAACCCACCAAGTGTATCATCCGTATCAATGATTCTACCGAGGTTATAACTGGCATGTCTTGGATATTAAAGGTAGTAAGTACCGGCAATTAAACTTTTGGATAGTTGTAAGATTTGTCATTACTCTTCGCGGTTTTCAATGATCCTTGCTCGGATATTCATTGTCGATTTTTGGGAGATCGATGGTTATTATTTCCAGCAAGAAATGACTTGGTTAACCTCGCCAACCCTAGCTAACACCGTCATTTTTTATTGAGTCTTCATCGAGAGGCTTCCTCTGCTTCGAGGGTTTGATCCGTGTTAGCTTCGAACTATGTATCTTCTACTCGGAAGGTTTGATACCACCTCAGCTTCGAACCATGCTTTCGACAGCTAGGAATTTCAATCGGGTTGGTGAGGTCAATAGAGGTGTAACGCTCCATAATCTTGCAGCATGGTGGAGTAAAGGTTCCGTTACGAACAGTGATGAGTTTCAGGTGGAAATTTTCCCTCTGAAATTTATTATCATACGCTGGTTAACTATACACGGTAATCTATTATAGGAATCGTTTTTTATCCGTCATGATGCATCTAGAAGAAACTGTGACAAAACAATTTAAATGAAGACTATGTAAAAACTGTAATTATAAATTACTGTGCAAATAGATATGAACTAGAACTTTCTATCTAAGATAATGCGAGATGAGCCGTTGGTACTGGGTACGGGGGTGAAACCCCAACCCAATACGCATCGCTACCCCTATTTTCTATACACGGACTGGATTTTAGGTGGTCCGATCACCAAGAAATAGTAAGAATTTATAACTAGTAGAAAAATCTAGTATCTTTAAAAAAAAAACCAGTAATACTGGAGATTAAAGTTATATTAAAGACATGTAAAGTTTATCCAAACTTGAGTATAAATCTTGAAGACTGAGCATATAAACACGTAATCGAATGAATAGGGATATATGCTAAACGCAAATGAAAATTAATAAATGAATCGAACCATTCAAATTTTACAGACTTCACATTTGCAATGAGTAGTGTAAATAAAACTACTCTGTCTAAAATTGTAATTACGCAATAACGATATGAGGAAGACCCAAAACAAATATTATAATAGTAGCCATTTCCGTCTTGGAGAAAGACGAGTACAAGAGTCAAGTACAGAAGAAATGTAGCCTTCGAGGTTCATATAAAAAAATATTAATATGGAAAGCTCACAGTACAAAGTGTGCGAGCAAAGCTTAACCAAGGCTTATGAATTTTGCTAGAAAATTGTTACCATCTTTACAAACAAGTCGAAATGTTCAATACATAATATAACCCAAAATTGATAAACAAGGTATGTTAATAAACCCTTAAACTGAACCGGTCGAAAGACCTCTCTTATGAAGCGAGATCCTTACGAGTACCTGTAAGGAGAACTGAATGCATCAGCAGTAAGGCTGAGAAGCCCGGTAAGCGACATGAAAATTCTTGGGTGCAGAAGACTCTGCCATTAAGTAGGAGGAAAAATGACCTGCGAACATCGGAAAACATGGAACGGGCTCTGTGAGATAGGTTTTACGGTGTAGTATATATAATCAAGACAAAAAGAAAAACAATATTCAAAAGTGCGAAAATAGTGAGGAGTTAACCTGTAAATAAGTTTGCCTCGACTATGCTGAGCATCAAACTGGAGTTCATGTAAACATAAAAGAGTTAGAACTTAAAATGATAATCTGCTAAAAGATAAAATCCCCAAATTCGATAAAAACAAATGGAGGAAAACACAAATTGCAATGGAGTCGGGATGGATTACCTAGCTGTATTTTGTGAACCAGAGTTGAAGGAGTTGCCAAGGTGGTAGAGGGAAAATTTCCACCTGAAACTCATCACTGTTCATAATGGAACCTTTACTCCACCATGCTGCAAGATTATGGAGCATTACACCTCTATTGACCTCACCAACCCGATTGAAATTCCTAGATGTCGAAAGCAAGGTTCGAAGCTGAGGTGGTATCAAACCTTCCGAGCAGAAGATACATGGTTCGAAGCTAACACGGATCAAACCCTCGGAGCAGAGGAAGCCTCTCGATGAAGACTCAGTGACAAATGACGGTGTTAGCTAGGGTTGGCGAGGTTAACCAAGTCATTTCTTGCTGGAAATAATAACCATCGATATCCCAAAAATTGACAATGAATATCCGAGCAAGGATCATTGAAAACCGCGAAGAGTAATGGCAAATCTTACAACTGTCCAAAATTTTAATTGCCAGTACTTACTACCTTTAATATCCAAGACGTGCCAATTATAACCTCGATAGAATCATTGATATGGATGATACACTTGGTGGGTTGGGAAATGTTAAAAATCATTTATAACATTAAAGTTAGCGTCGGTGAAAACTATATGAAGTCCTTAATACAAGGCATATAATGTGATAAAGTATTCCATGGTAAATGGAATTGTTTTTGTAATTAAATACAATCATATAACGATTAAGGTTTAGAGCTTTCATAAAGACCGTAGTTCACTCATTGTAATTATGTGTTAGACTAACCATAGGTGTTGTAAATTTAACTTAATGTAATACGTTTGGTTAGTGTAATTATCCGTATGGTGAAAAGTATTTTTTTTTTGTATGTACGTTACATTTTTATTATGTATATAGAAAAAGAATAAACCAACTTTGGAGTTAAGAAAATAAACCATAAGATAAAGAACAATATCTCCTTCCAAAAACGTCTCCATATTAAAATGACATTCACTTTCTTGTGTACCAAGGCTATTGTTCTTCATATACACCTTCACAAGCATGCAATTAAGTTAGGATATGTAGCATGTAGATGAACTTAGAGTAAACTCTATTTTTGTTAATAAAATTTCTCTTTATTTACATCTATGCTAAGTTAGATTGTACTTGAATGTATTTAAAATATCTTATTTGAGTTACATGCTCATTTCATGCTTGTTTAGGAGGATTATTAATCACGTTTTTTTGGCAACATGTGGTACAATTGCTAGTAATATTAATTTAGAAATTATTCAAATTTTTACATTCATTTACAAACACTTATTTTCACCCTTTTACCATTTGTCTATCTTATGATCATTGTCCACGAAATACACCAATGGTAAAAGAGATCTCTTTTGTTGTTGTAAATTAATTTTTATATTTTAAAAGTATGTAATTTAATTGATTGAAAATAATGAAAAAATAAATTAATTATATTTTATGAAATATTTTTTAAAATATATATATATATTAAAAAAAAAAAAAAAAACTTTTTTTTTGAATGTATAACAAGTCACTTGATTTTATAATAAAGATTTTATTTTAACATCCAAAGTATTATTTATAATTTTTTTTTGGGAAATCACAAAGAAAAGTATTCTTTACACTTATTGTTGGAAAGTAAAAATTAAAAGATAAAAGAAAAAATTAGATGCCTTTGCAAAATTCTCAAAAAATACAGATATCAACATCCAAATCCTCTTCTTTGTAATATTCTAGTTCCACCTTTCAATTAAATTAATCCACATATCAGTTTAAAAACTAACTACATAACACACCATAGAGCAATTGACTCAACTACAAAATTTGTACAACAAAATAAACTATACATTATCTAACCCATTTCTGAAAAAACACAACCATATATCCATTTAGTAGACCATAACCCATAACCTATAATTAGGAAAATCAAGAAATCTAGCCTACGTATTTTTTCCTTAGAGCCTCGTTCGGTCAACTGTTGCATGAAGTCATGGATGTAACTCTGCTGGCCCCCAATATTGCACACTACAATATCTCGGGCCTCCACCGCCTTCGATCTCATGCTCTTTCCCTCCTCTCCATATCATAGCTAGATCACGTTAGAGCGCGGATATAGGGTTCAAGTATGATGTGTTTTTTCTTTTTAACAACGAAAGATAGAAAATATATGAGTAATATTTTTTTGTTAATATTAATATTGAGATTAATTTTGATATCTTTTACAATGTTGATGCGAGAAAAGAAGTAGCGATACAAGATAAAAAAATATGGTGATTTTTTTAAAAAGTTGATGTTGAGATAAAGAGGTATATCACTATTACACTAAGGGCACTTTTAACCACATTTGATCAAACACATTCTGCCATAGATACGTGCCCTATTGCTTAGATGAAAAGTCTGACATATAAATCCGAGACCTTCCGGAAGCTACAATTAAAAATATGATCAAATATATGATGGAGCTTTAGAAATGTAATAATAATTAACATTCACATACAGAAAGCTCAAATTTGTTGGTCACCAGTAGGCCCTAGAATACCTGGGAAGCATTCTTTAAGCTTGGTGCATTTTTAAAAACAATTATAAGCTTTTGCCTATATGAACAGAAAGCGTGTTTGGGAAGAAGACATAACCGGCCCAGCGTACATCCCATTTTGTCCGTTTTTACAAATACACTATAACCCGATTCACCATTTACCTTGAAAATTATCTTTCACAATAATTTTTTTGTAATAGCTCTGCTACGAGGAAATTGCTATATCTTCACCAAAGATATAAGCGATCCGATCGACGATCAAGGATTTCCTCTCCTCCGCATCGAGTATTGTCCCCGGCATAAGAGAAGATCTGCAGAGAGGGCACGTCGTTTGGCGATGATCAATCCTCTTCGCTTTCACGGTTTTGCATACGTTTTCTCTGCTAAAAGAGCCATCCTCTTCCCTTTCGATCTCCAATCCCGCCTCCAATTCTGTCGTTATTTGGCGGGCGTTCAAACCTTGCTCAAGTCTTATGGGCAGCAGAATAAGGGGCAATCCGCAACTAAGTGCCTCCATGGCAGAGCTCCACCCTCCGTGGCTCCGATACCCACCCATCGACGGGTGCGAGAGAATACGTACCTGCGGCACCCAGCCCCTAGTTCAAATTCGAATCACGCCCAATTACAAATATTCAAATCGCGCCCAATTACAAATTCAAAATTGATGATGCATGGGTGGGGCTGATGGTATGATATGGACGCATCATGCTCGGCCAGGAGGAGCAGCGCGGAGGGAATGAGTGGCGGAGGCAGGGGTCCACGATTCGCGAGTTGCTGGAACGCTGCGGGAGTCGCCAGCGAGAGCTGCTCAGAGCTGTCCCATCGACTTCCAATTCGTCGAACGAAAGACACTTCCGTTTCATATCATCCACAGGATCCTCTTCCTCGCGTTCCAAGAGCCTTATTTTCTCGGCCCATAAATGCGTCCAGGCAAGAAATGCCCACCGTCAAATGCGCCCAGGCAGGAAATGCGCATTTATGGGCCTATGTCAAAGGAAATAAGCCTCGCCCACATGAAGTGAGGCGAGTCTTATATCCCAGTCTATCGGCCCATAAATGCACCGAGAGACGAACTCATAAATACACCGAGAGACGAAATGGCCACTGTCCCATAAATGCATCGAGAGATTTCGTCTCTCGATGCATTTATGGGACAGTGGCCATTTCGTCTCTCGGTGCATTTATGAGCCAATAGACTGGGATATAAGGCTTGCCATGAAGTGGCAGGGGGCTGAATAAAAATGGACCAACAGAGAATCAGGTGGAATGAAAAACATTAACGACGACGACTGAAAGCCAGAACACCAAGGGTTAGGTTGAAAACCCTGTAAAACGACTTAAGCAGAGGTAAAAACATGGGCCCAAAACCCCAACTGAAGGTAAAAGCCCAGCGCCACTGTGAAAGAGTGGAGGGTTTTCATTCCTCCTGATTTTCTGATGGTCCATTTTTATCAGCCACCCCAAAAGCCCAGCCCCACTGTGAAAGAGTGGAGGGTTTTCATTCCTCCTGATTCTCTGTTGGTCCATTTTTATCAGCCACCCCTGCCACTTCATGTGAGGGTCGGGCTTAATGCGAGGGTTTTTCTTTCGCGCGGGTCTTTTCGGGAGCTCAAAACCCAACCCTTCCATTCCTCCAGTTCTCCCCTCAGACAGTAATGCTCTAAAAGTCCTTCCCTCAGACAGTAGTGCTCTGAGACTCCTGGTTGGCATGGGGTTCTGGGTGGCGGGCGTCGGATGGGTTAGAGGAGGGTCCTTCCAAAAAAGGTGGTCCTGCTCAGGGCAAAAGGAAGAGGAGCTATTTTGTCAAGCAAATAGACAATCTTCAGATGGCCTCAGCTCTAGCTCTGGATATGAATATTCAGCAGTCGGAAGATTTTAGTCGCAAGTCCCTAGTGGGAAGGATTAGTGGGCATAAATTTGGCCTACCTGTGCTTAATGAATGGGTGGAATCCTCAGTGCGGCCTTTGACAAAACACTCTGTCACTGTTCAGGCTCTTGCAAAGGGCTGGGTCCATTTGATTTTTCAAGATGAAGCGGATGCTAAGCTAATTGAAGGTAAGGTGATGAAGCTTGACTCTTCCCCGGCCGTTTTTAAGCAGTGGACTCCCCCATTTCGATGCAAGGCGGGAGAAGATCGACTCGATGCCAGTATAGGTCCGTATTCCTGGTCTCCCGGCCCACCTGTGGCATGAACAATTTTTTCGTCTTTTCGGTAATCAGCTAGGTTCTTATTTCGAGCACGACGCATCCTATATTACCTCTGGGGACACCTCAATGGCCCGTATTCTGGTCAGTGTGGACATAAGAGGGGAGCTTCCTGGAGCGATGGACCTTGTTGAAGGGGAAGTTGATTTTGGAGATTCATTGTTTTAAGACGAGATGGCGAAAACTCAAAATGCCCGGTTTGAAATTGAGAAGTTCAATGGCAAAAACAACTTCGAGATCTGGAAGGTAAAAATGCATGATCTCCTGGTACAACAAGGCGTGGCGAAAGCGCTGTTGGGGAGGAGCAAAAGGCCTTCTTCCATGACGGAGGATGAATGGGATGAGTTGGATAACAGAGCTCTGAGCGCAATTCGGTTATGTCTGGCAGATGACGTTCTGTTCAACATTGTGTCAGAGAAGACCGCCGCAGGCTTGTGGATAAAGCTTGAAAAGCTCTACATGACGAAATCCTTGACAAATCGGATTCTCCTGAAGCGGCAACTATACAGTTTGCGGATGAAGGAAGGTACCTCGGTTACTGACCATCTGAATGTTTTCAATACTCTATTGGTACAATTACAAAGTCTAGATGTAAAATTTGATTAAGAGGATAAGGCAATAACTCTATTGTGTACATTGCCTGAATCGTGGGATCACTTTGTTACTTCCATAAGCTTCAGTAATGCAGCTGTCCTTGAGTTTGACAATGTGGTTGGAGCCATGTTGTCTGAGGAGACGAGGAAGAAGTCGAATGCTGACACCTCTACATCAGAGGCAATGATGGCTAGAGGTCGTTCTAGAGAAAGACGCTCTGGTAAGCGCAACGATTCGCGTTCAAAGTCGAAAGGGAAGAAGAGCAAAGTAAAGTGCTGGTTTTGTGGCAAATCGGGGCACTTGAAGAAAGACTGCTGGAAGAGACAGCAAACAAAGAAGAAAGGAGACTCTTCGACAGAGAAGAAGGAGGCAAATGCGACAGATACAGGTTCGGCATCTGGTTCAGGTATGAGCGATGAAGTGTTGTCTGTTAATATGTCAAATCATGGTCAACATTGGTTGTTAGATTTCGGTGCATCAAACCACATGTGTATTCATAGAGAATGGTTTAAGACATATAGATCAGTTAATGATGGAGTCGTGTACATGGGTAATGATGTCACATCTAATATTGTGGGAATAGGAAGTATACAACTGCAAATGTTTGATGGCACAACTAAATTGTTAACAGATGTGAGACATGTTCCGGACTTAAGAAAAAATCTAATTTCACTGGGAGCACTTGACACAAATGGATATAAAACTGTAATTCAAGGTGGAGTTATGAAAATATATAAAGGTATTTTACTAGTAATGAAAGCTAAGAAAGTAGGAAATCTATTTCAATTAGAAGGAAGAACAGGGTCAGATCATGTGTCTACAGTGTCTGAACATGACAGTAGTTCCATTCGCCTATGGCATCAAAGGTTGGGCCATATGAGCGAAAGAGGGTTAAAGATTTTGGCTGATCGCAAGTTACTTCCTAATCTAAAGTCTGGAAAGTTAGATTTCTGTAAACATTGTCTGTTTGGCAAACAAAGTAAGCAAAAGTTTAAAACAGGCAAGCATACTAGTAAAGGCATACTTGATTATATCCATTCAGATGTTTGGGGTCCAGCACCTACAACTTCATATGGTGGTTCGTCGTATTTTGTATCATTTATTGATGACTTTTCTAGGAAAGTGTGGGTCTACATGATGAAAAAGAAGTCTGATGTTTTTACAATTTTCAAACAGTTTAGAGCATTGGTAGAAAACATCACTGGTAGAACAATAAAATGTTTAAGAACTGACAATGGTGGTGAGTTTACTTCCAAGGAGTTTGACAGCTATTGCAAGGATGCGGGGATCGAGAGACATAAGACCACGGTTTATACTCCTCAGCAAAATGGAGTTGCTGAACGCATGAACAGGACTCTTCTAGAGAGAGCAAGGAGTATGCTGAGTAACGCTGGTTTGCAGAAGGAGTTGTGGACGGAAGCGGTGGCAACAGCTTGTTATGTGATAAACCGATCTCCATCGACGACGATAGACTGCAAGATTCCGCAAGAGGTATGGAAAGGACACCCTTGTGACTATTCTAAACTCAGAGTGTTTGGTTGTGATGCATATGCTCTAGTGCCTAAACATCGGCGAACTAAGTTAGATCCAAAGTCTAAAAGGTATATCTTTGTTGGGTATGGTGTTGGAACAAAGGGATATAGATTGTGGGATCCTACTACCCGCAAAATCATCATCAACAGAGATGTAAAGTTTGATGAATCCTCTCTTGTACAATTAGATGTAGATAGTAGATTGAAACAGGATGATGTATCTGACTTTCAGCACATTCAGTTTGATAGCACTTCTAATGATAGTCATGATGACCATAGTTCAGATACTAGTCATGAACAGGTTTCAGAATCAGAACATGAACAGGGTTCAGGTTTAGATCATGAACAGGTCTCAGATACTGGTCGGCAAGAAGTCCCTACAGGTGGTAGTCAGCCAATCGAGGAAGCACCAGAAACAGCCTTAAGGAGGTCGACAAGAATCAAACGGCCACCGAGAAGGTATGATGATTATGTTACTTCAGTTGCATTTACTGCTAATGACAATGAACCTCTGTGCTATCAGGAAGCAATAGAAGGTTTGAATAGTGACAAGTGGAAAGCAGCCATGAAGGACGAAATGATGGCCTTGAGTAAGAATGGCACATGGGATCTGGTTGAGCTTCCAAAAGACAGGAAAACTGTGGGGTGTAAATGGGTTTACAAGCTGAAACGGGGTGTGAATGATACGGAGGACAGGTACAAAGCGCGACTGGTTACAAAAGGGTTTTCTCAGAAAGCCGGTATTGACTTTCATGAGATTTTTTCACCAGTGGTTAAAATAGTTTCAATTCGAATTGTGTTAGCTTTAGTTGCTTTGTTTTATTTAGAGTTACAGCAACTAGATGTTAAGACTGCATTTCTACATGGAGACTTAGATGAGGAAATTTATATGGAACAACCGGAAGGGTTTGTTCAGCATCGCAATAAGAAATTTGTCTGCAGGCTCAAGAAGTCATTATATGGCCTGAAGCAGTCGCCTCGGCAATGGTATAAGAAGTTTGATTCTTTCATGTTGAGTCAGAAATATGTTAGAAGTGAATATGATCATTGTGTGTATTTCAAGCAATTGAAAAATGGCATGTTCATTATCCTAGTGTTGTATGTTGACGATATGCTTTTAGCAAGCAAAAGCATTGATGAAATCAACAGGTTGAAGACTCAGATGGCAAGGACATTTGATATGAAAGATCTAGGAGCAGCAAGACAGATTTTGGGCATGGAGATTTTCAAAGACAGGAGTAATGGTAAGTTGTGGCTATCACAACAGAAGTATGTTGAGAAGATACTTTTGAGGTTTGGTATGAATAATGTGAAGCCTGTGTCAGTCCCTTTCGCTTCCCATTTCAAGCTTTCTTCGAGTTTATGTCCTAATACAGATGAAGAAAAGGATTATATATCTCGAATTCCATATGCCAATGTAGTAGGATGTTTGATGTATGCGATGGTTTGTACTCGACCAGATATTTCACATGCAGTTGGGGTTGTCAACAGGTACATGGCAAATCCGGGTAAAGAACACTGGTCAGCAGTGAAATGGGTGCTTCGGTACTTGAGAGGCACAAGTAGTTATTGTATCACTTACAATAAGAGTAGTGAATTTGTTTGCGGATATGTTGATTCTGATTTTGCAGGTGATTTAGATAAGAGGAGGTCAACTTCAGGGTACGTCTTTACTCTTGCAGGTGGAGCTATTAGCTGGATGTCAAAGCTACAGAACATTGTTGCTTTATCCACTACTGAAGCAGAATACATTGCTGCTTCTCATGCTTGCAAAGAGGCAGTTTGGTTGAAAGGTTTGCTTGGTGAATTTGGTAGGTTACAGGACAACATCAGGTTACTTTGTGATAGTCAAAGTGCGATACATTTGGCTAAGAATCCGGCCTATCATAGTAAATCAAAGCATATTCCAATTAAGTACCATTTTGTAAGACATGTTATTACTGAAAGGGGAGTCTCTCTTGAAAAGGTGCATACAAAGGAAAACTGTGCAGACATGTTCACGAAACCAGTTTTGTTGGAGAAGTTGCGTTGGTGTTTGGCTTCTCTTGGCTTGCAGAAAAGATAAAATAATAAAGAACAGGGCATCAGGCTAATTGTTGTCAAGGTGGAGATTGTTGAGATTTTTTCTGTTTTGAATAAAATTGGCAAAAATCTCATTAGGTGACAAAAATTAGGAATTAGTTCCTAGATTAGCTCCAGGTTGTTGGGGAGGGAGTTAATGCATCCTAAATTTGTGTTGAGAGGATTTATGAGGCTGTTAGATTCTCCTGCTATATAACAGGTATCCATACGTTTGTTTTGGAGAGTGTGTGTGAATTATGTAATCTCCTGTTTGAATAATAAAGACTGCCAATGCCCTGTTGTGTGGACGTAGCCCAGGAGGTTTGGGTGAACCACGTTAAAAACTCTGTGTTCTTTAAGTTTGATTTTTTACTGTACATTGTGTTAATTGTTTAAATGGTTTTATGCTTTGTTATCTCCAACAAATATGATGTTATATCAGTAATTTAAAGTGAAAGATGTTGCCTGTTGTGAACAGTTATATGTCAACATCTGTGGACTGAAATGCCATGTGAATCTTCATAGCAGATTTTCGAATCCTAGAAACGACATTTTTGCTCACATCCCAGTAATAAATATATTTATGGGCGTCCCCCTTCATAAGATGTATAAATTCTAAAAGGTATTTGAACTTCCAGCTGCTCGTGAATCTCTGGCATACAAAAACTTCCTACAAACTAAATTTTCAATACAAACTAACTTTTCAAGGATGCATAAATTTGTAAATTACATAGTGAAATTGGATCCTCCAACCATGTCGAAATATATTATTTTATTTTATTGTTGAGAATTTCTGGAAATTTGTGTATTTTGATTGTCAAAATATATTATTTTATTTTCTTGTTGAGAATTTCTGGAAATTTGTGTATTTTGATTGAAGAGTTCCGGTGAATATTTCACCATTTTGTAGAGTAAGAAACTTGATATGGCAAGCTTGATATTATTTTGAATTATTGTAATTCTAACTTTGCAACAAAGTTTTAACAAAATTTTAACAAAGTTTACAATATAGTTAAATTGTCGATCTCATTGAAGGGAATGAGATCCTCTTTTATACTTTATATTTAATTATTAATAAATATCAGATAGATGGATCATCTCTATAGAATAGTTTAGAATGTTTATAGTAGTGTACACATATTTATGATTGAGATTTATCTACAAAGTCATTATGCTATTTTACTCTTTTAATTAATTTAATTAATTAAAAAAAATGTCATGAATTGTAAATGTCATATAAAGTGAATTATGGTTTCTTGAGCATGTGGTATTGTAACAAACCCTATTTACATATCAAGGTTCTCCATAATAGAGTGAGGTAAAACTCCATGGCTAAGAATCTTGTTCCTTTTTTAAATGTATATATGTTATGATATATATATTAAATATTTTTATAATTAATAACAATTTAAAATAAAAAAATTTATTTAATTAGTTTTTATGTTTTTTTTAAATTTTAGCAACATAAAATGAATCATAACTTAAGCGTTTTGATATTTATTATGGATTAATGTCCATCATGTCATTTAATTTATATAATTGTATTAACAATAATCTACTTACAACTTTTTCATCTTACTATTAAATAAACATACTATAATAATTTATCAACTTACCAATATTGTAATAAGTCATCTTATAATTAAATAAATAAGTAAATAATAAATCTAGAAATATTTTAATAAATCATCTTTTTATTAAATAAAAATATTTTAATAAGTCTTATTACGTGGTAATAAAAATACCAATAATATTATAAAAAATAAATGAGAGATGTTGTGCCATAAGTAAATGAGATTATAATGGATGGAATTTGATGAATAGAGTCTTTGTTAAGAAGAGATTTGTTAAAATTTGATGAATAATTTTTTTTTAAAGTAAGAGATTGGTTAGAATTTGATGAATAAACTTTTTGTTAGGAAGAGATTTGTTAGAATTTGATGAATAAACTTTTTATTAAGAAGAGATTAGTTTAATAAATATGTGTAAATATTATTAATATTTTTATTAAAATTATAATGAAATTGGTTAAACCATTGAATTTAAATAATGGACTAGACTGTTTAGTAAATAAAAATTGATATTTTATTTTAATGTGATACTTATAATGTAGAAAAAATTGGCTCTGTAGTGGGAAAAAAATGAAAGAAACTTATCATAATTTTAAAATAAAAATAAGAGAAATTTGAAAAGATCATAACTTTAAAATAAAAAATTAAATCATAACTTTCAAAAAAAATTTTGAAAAAGATGATAACTTTATTCGAATAGAATAAAATATTATTTACAAATAAGAATAAAATAGTATTTATGATGAGAGCTTAAAATAATATGGTATAGTTTAATTGTTTTATAGTTTAGTTTTTTAAAATAATATGGTAGAGTTTAATTGTTTTATGGTTTGGTTTTTTTTCATGTGGAAAAAAGAGAAGAGAATCTTGAAAAAATAAACTTTAAAATAGACAGGTTTGAAAAAAATATAACTTCATTTTGAAAAAATAAAATATTATTTACAAATAAGAATATGATGAGAGATTAAAACAAGTGTTTAATTGTTTAAAATGATTAGTGTATAATTTAATTGTTTTATGGTTTGATTTTTCTTTGATATTGAAAAATAGAATTATGTATTTTACAATTAAGTGTTTTAAAAAGTTTTTAATAGCGTTTAATCTATTTATGTATTAAAAACAGAGCTTAAAAAAAATAGAAATTATAATCTCACTAAAAATTACCTTTTCAAATTTTAAAAAGAAAAAAATAAAAACATTTAAAAAATGAAAATTATAATCTCACTAAAAATTATAGCATCACATTTAAAAAAGAAAAAAGAAGTATCAGTGAAAATTTAAAATTATTAAAAATGCACAAAACAACATTTGTAAATAAAACCATTTGCATTCAAAAAGAAGTTTAATTTTGTTATGAACTTCTTTTTAACCCATAATCGAAAATGTCAGATTGATTTGATTTGTGTGATGTGTTCAAATGGTTTTTATATTTATTTATACATAATTGTATTTTGTTAGGGTTGGCATTACATTAATAACTAATTTTTTAATTATATTTTGTTGGAATTACATTACATTAAATTTTTTATGTTAAATGTTTACAAATATTTACGTCTTCACATCTCCCCCTATACTTGGCTGTAGAGTGCCTATAGAAGCAATGAAATTATCTAAAATTTATTTAGTGTAAAGCACAACGTATTTCTAAAATAGAAAATACATAATATTTATAATTATGATTAAAAATTTGCATTAGAAAATGAGTTGCACTTTACAACGTATCGATGATATATATCACATCATTATAGAATTTTAATAAAAATATAGAAAAATGTGTGGCTAGTTTAATATAATATAAAGAGAAAAATAAATTAATATAAATTTGTATTAATTATTTTTTAAGTAATATTATTGAATTTTTTAATTAGAATGGATCTATACTAGTTAAGTTATATTAATCTTATAGGGGTGGCAGAAGGGGGGGATTATCATTAATCTCGATGGAATTATTGAAATTAAGTATGCATGGGGGTTGAAAATGAAAACAAGCAATCATGATGAGATGTATGGCCTCTTTCAAGGTCTTCGTATAGCCAAGGGAAAAGGTATCACATACATTGTCATCCTAGGAGACACTCTAATATTAATTCAATATCTCATCAAGAAAGGAAGTCCAAAAGACAACTCTTTGGCTCAATTTCTCAAAAGAATCAGAACTTTGCTTGACTCCTTCCATACAAAAAAATTCTTCCATATACTCAGAATTCACAAAGTAGAGGTTGACTTGCAAGAAAAAAAAGCTTGTTCCTTGGATGAGGCCAATCTCGTTATTAATGATTTTAATGGGTGATGCTCTATTCCCTAAGGCTTCATGACTTGTCCAATTTTCCCCTCCCTTTATTATCCCTTCTCGTCAAACTCTATAAAAGGGTGACATTTTTCACGTATGCCTCTTTTGTTGCTCATTGATGTGAGTCATCATGCATTTCATATCCATCCAGACTCACATGTGTATTATATCTACTCCACCCTTCACATAATTTGGTTTCATCCTCTATCTTGGTTAATAATGACGTTCATTGGTCAAAGTATGGGGAAAATTAATAATTGCATGTCCAGAAGTGTGTGGATACGCGAAGGTTATGTGGATAAATTTGGCTCCAATTTGAGTATTATTTCCATTCCGGTGTTGTTCCTTGGTTTAATCTTCCACCATAGTAGCCTAATAGTGGTATGCTCGTTTCAATCTCCCCTGTGGATCCCTAGCACTTGTCTCTCAGGAAGCTTTGTGAAGGGATTCCCTACCTCAGTATTATATTATCAGTTCAATTCATTGCTCTACGGTCAATTGGGAACTTTCGTTTGTGGGAAATTTTGTGTTGTGGCCTTGCGGGTTCCCATTTTTTCCTAGTATCACTCAACCCCTCTCTCGTTTTTATTTTTTGGTGTCTTGCTCTTTTAACTCTCATCCCTCTCGACTTTCCTATTTCGAATGGGATGTATTTCTATTATGGTCCTTCTCTTGGATACTTTAGTGAGCATCTAATTGTTTATCCTGAATTTCTTAATTGGGAGAGAGCTCGATCATAAACTTCTCATTTGGGCAGATTTTTTAGGCTTTCTTCTCTCTAGGTTTGGTTTAGATGTGATCATGTGGTCTTTTCTTGGTATAAGTTTTTTGGGGTTTCTGGTACCTGTTCTGAAAGATTGGTTCTTACGGTAACGACGCATCTCCAGCATGGAATCTTTGTATTCCTTTTTATTCCATGTTGTCCCAAGTTCTTAAACTCATTCCTAGTATTCAGCTCCAGTATATTATTCTAGCCTTCTTTCCAACTCTGGGGATCCAAAGGGAAATGAGCATCAACTCATATTCTTCCACTTCTAGCCCCTACTCTCACTACATGCAATCTCATGAGGACTTGAAGAATGTTGATTATGATTTTCATGTCAAATATTTCCAATTATACAATAGTCATATACAATATTCGGAAAAAATCATGACCCTTTAGCACCATATTTCAAGGATGGAGAATGAAATGGATGCGTTCTAGGATTTTTTTGCGAATCTCAAGCTCAAGACTAAAAACAATTCAACCAATACCTCAACACAGGTGCTTCCTGATAAGAGTAATTTTGATCTGATCAATCCTTCCTCTAACGAAGACTAGATGTTATTATATGGTTTAGTTTTGTTGAATGTAGGATTCCTATGGTTCCTCTATTTCTATGAGCATGAATTGATCCAAGTCTTGGACTGTAAAGGTTTTGTAATGGGCTTTCTAATGGGTTTTTGGGTTTTTGAATATGGATCAATCTTTTTGGGTTTTTTAATATGGATCAATGATGAACACTGGATTGTAATATCTCTGACATGTGATGCAACCAGACACGGAATATTAATAATAATACTTATTTTTGCTTAAAAAAATATATATTAATCTTATTGTATTATTGTATTATGAATATTATTAGATATTAAAAATTATAATAATAAAAACAGCTAATAAAATTAAACTTTTAAGTTAATAAAACTTATATTTTATAAAAAAATATTATAATCAAATGCACTTGAGGTATTTTAAAATGGAAACTAAACCTAAGCTACATATGAAATAAAAAAGATAATAATATCCAACAAATTTTGAAAATGTGTTTTGAAGCCAACTGAGCCATATGGTTAACTAAATTATTATCTGAACTAATAGACATTGAGCTAACTAGGAGCATAGCTATGTAACTAAGAAAAAAAGACAAGCAGAAAGAACATATCATAAGGGCATGTAAGGAGAGCATAAATGGTGGTAGGTCTCATGTCCTTAATTTTTGTTTGGATTTTGATTCTCTTGCTCATCCTTGATGACAATGGGGTTAAAGCCAATACCTTTTGAGGTGGATGTATTTAGGAACTCAAAAGTTCCCTCCTATTTCCTAGACCTATCACCATAGACTTTGAGACTAGGACCAAAGACCACTCAACAAAGCATAGTGAACTTTGTCTCAAGCCTTCTGAGGCAGTCAATTGAATTTGGTTCAAGCTAATTATGTTTTTCCAAATAAATGGAAACAAAATTCTTAGTGAACCAATAGAACTCCACAACTTTGAAAATTTGTGTGTCCATTGACAGTGAGAAACTTGTATCAACTCATCCCTCCAGATATGCCATAACCTGGTAAGCAAGATCTGTTGTCTTATTTATACGGATGAATTAACCAAAGCTTCAACTTTAGCCTGAGTCTTTGATGAAGCAAAATGTGGTAATTTTTGCATTGAACATTTTGGTAGCCCACTGGGACTTAGATCGTTGGGGAAATCGAGAAGCACATTAACAAGAGAGCCTTTCACCCTTCTAAGCCCCATGTTAGTGGACTCGGAAACCTCATCACAAGCCATGATTGTGATAGGATAGCCATATTGGAAGAAACAAATCATAAGTAGAAAATCATGCCATAGAAAACTTTTCTCATCGTCAAAGACAAATAATGGTGTGAGACAATGGGGATGGTTGTGAAAGCCCATAAGAATAGAGTTGAAACATCACTTATGCACTTACAAGAAGTAGAAAGGGAACCAAATTCTAGTAAGAAAATCCCACCATGAAAATTCACATAAAATAGAGACTGTTGACAACCCATATAATAGAAGAGTTGATGATGGATAAGAAAATGAGCCAAAAAAAAATGTAAATAGTTTAAATTGTGAAATGAGAAAAAAAATAGGCAAGGGCCAACAATATTATGGGCTAAACAAAAAAAATCACAAACAAACTAGCCATGGATATGTAACCTAGAAGGATACCTAGAGTTAGCAAAGGAGAGGAGTGTGACCCACTTAAACCAAATTATCATATCTCAACATGATGGTTGCTGTACCTATGAATCTCCATCTAGCTAAAAGTATGGCAAACTCAATTTATAGATTCTTCCTTAACACATGATCCATGGATATAAGCTTTTATTTTTTATAAAATTAGGGATTTCATGTTTTTTTTTTTTTATGTTGTGTATGTGTGTGTGTGTGTGTGTGTGTGTGGATTTCATGTTTTTTTATTTTATGGTGTGTGTGTGTGTGTGTGTGTGGATTTCATGTTTTTTTATTTTATGGTGTGTGTGTGTGTGTGTGTGTGGATTTCATGTATTTTTATTTGAAGGTGTGTGTGTGTGTGTGTGTGTGTTTGCATGCGCACATGTCCTTAAAACCATAAAGTGAAAATCACATATTGTATTAAGCCAAAACACCAATGGCAATAGTGCCATTAGTTAGAAGTATAAAGTGCCTAATATAATAACAAATAAAAGCAAAAAACAATAGCATGAACCAAATAACATTAATAAAGTAATCATGAAAACATTAGGGGAAAGCTAATGTAGGATCATCTACTTGTCAAAGTCGTGATTGATATTCTTAGGTCAATAAATTTACTAAATGAAGTTGGTTTCCTTAAATCTCATTTAATTTGTAATATTTAATGTTTTTTTCTAAACGTTGTAATATCTAGAAAGTAACTATATGGCCAGGAAGTTGGGATGAGTGTCATTTAGTTGCTATATAATAGGATAGCTTAGCTAAATGAGGAATATTGTTAGGATCAAGTTTTTAGAATTGATACAAAATTATTTTCCTATGTAACTGAGAAAATTGGATAGGTCTAGTAGAAGTGTAATAGTGTGTGAGAGAGCATAGAGGAAAGGTCCAAGAAGACCAAGAGGATGATTGTGCAACCAATGTTGTATACTTTTTAGCTATCCCTCTTCTCAATATTGGAATTTCATTTCTTTATGTTTGTTGAAATTAAAACATTATTTCTCTATGAGTGCTTGGACATTTTGGTCTTTTGTATTTTGTTTGAAATAATACAAAACACGTTGTAGGGAATAGTCTTAGTTTCAAACAAGGTTACAAGATTAGTGGTTGCATAGGATCCACCCATTGATGGATAGTTCACAACAGTAATGATTCCATGTCAAAAGCAACTATATCAAAGGAAACCATCATTATAACAGAAATCCTTTATAAGAACTGACATCCTAAGACAAACCCATTAGTAAACCAGAATGATACTTTTTTCCATCAATCATTTTTAGTCATATCCAGCCCATTAATTCGCTATCATCGATGCATGCCATTATGATATCCTGATACAACCTAGTCCAATATACGATATTGGATTTGTCCCTTTCCATATACGAAACTCCCCATGTCAATTTTTGTTAGAATTCCCATCATATCACAGTTTCTTTTCTTTATCAAATGATCAAGAAATACAATGAAAAGGGTTATATATGATAGTAAATATCCTCTTAACCTATGGTCATAAGCATCTGGTCACACAGCATAGAGTTGTATAGCCTCGGTGCTAGAGGATACCAAATTTGAGGTATGCCTGCATGTTTTTAATGAGAAAAAAGTTAGCGTTATGTAATTGAGTGTTGATAGTTGCAAACTAGAGATTTAAATACCTTATCACAACTATGAATACAAACTCAACCATAAGTAGTAAAAATGGAGAGAAAATTAAGGTCTCTCGTGATTGAAAAGAGAATTGATCTAGAGAGAAGGAGGCTTGTCATCAATTTGGTATGAGAACAAGGTGTGATATTTGAAGAAATGGAAAGGAAACAAAGAGGAGAAAATATAAGATTGAGCAAGGCTTATAGAAAATGTAGCTTTGCAAGCAGAGATGAGGTATATACAAGTGAGGTTGGAGGCCATAGAGACTACTCGGATAAGACGAGTTGACGTAGGATTTGTTAGTGAAAGAGAAGAAGAATTTTTTTTGTATGTGTGGATTAATCCATCTTGCGACCAAGACCGAACTCTAGCCAAAAGTATCTAGCAACAAATAGCCAAATAAACTAATCTTTCTCCGAGTATATATGATTTACAAAAAGCTCTATAGAGATTTAAAAGACTTACCGTATGTCCAACACTTGTTTGAAGTCGATGTTGTTCCTCATGTGCACTTGAAGGAGTTATTCGTAAACCTCGCAACCACAAACAAGAAAATATTAAATAGCACTCGCATAGACATCATCATAAACCATGCTTACTACTGTTATCAAGGAATCTATGAAATAAACCATTAACCGACAAATGCCTTTATTGAGAAAATGAGTATATTTGTATTAATTTCAAAAGAAAGAAACCTTACAACCCTCTCGAGCCTTGATGTTGCATGTGCCTTCCGGGTCCAAAGCAGAGTCTCTCACTTTGATAAGCCACGCACTCCTCCGAATGAAGACGAATAGAGGTATGTAATCTCTCCTCACAAAAGTCTTAGTTAACCGAGTTTGAATCTCAATGGCACTTAAACTCAAATATTCTAAAGCTTGAACTCCCTTCATGCTACCCAATGCATCTTTTTATAGTGGAAAAGAGAAGGTTTTCAGTTCCAAATATGAAGGGATAGAATCCTCCTTCAAAGGGATAAGCTCCTCACATCAAGGGTTAGCTCCATAAGGTAAGGGACAAGGCTGAACCTCTACAAGAGCGACCGCGACCGCAAAATCTTTCTAGAATTTTCCGGTAATTTACCGAAAGTGAGTCGAAGCTATTTGCGCCTTTTTAATATTTACAAAATCGCACCCATAACACAGAGAAAGTGCATTTAGGTACGCAGAAGACATGAACATTAGGTGCGAGACCGCAGGCAAGATATAGAGAAAGTGCAACACCAAAGGTTAGGAGATTTCTAGGAAATTTTCTATGATTTTAAAGGCTTGACATGAGGAACTGATATGTTAGACTTGAAAAGGGGGAAAGTATGAGTAATAATTAGCCCATACACATAGCAAAATGTCAGGATGATAATTGTCAGTGTAACAGATTTCCCCCTAAAGTACAAAGTCTAGAATAGATGAAGCTGAAGTCTGTCATATATGAAGAGTGTAGTACTTTATCATTTCAAGGATCATCCTGTGGACACCCCAGTCGGAACCTGTAAAAACATTCAATGCAAAATATATATATATCATCGCTGAGGTAGGCATTCCCATACTCAGATCAAAACTAACTAATTCAAACTGTTCTGATACAGGAATGATTTTGAGTACATCACAGTATAGACATGTGTAGACACAGTATGGACGCAGCCATCTGTTTGTAAATAGTCTACTGTAAGATAACAAAATTCCTCGTAGCCTGGATGGTAGAAACTAGATCCAGGGTCTTGATTTCTTCATCTCGAACTAGTACGATTCTATCCATGTGAATTAATGTGTCGAAGTCGAACATGGTAGAAACCACTTGATTACCAGTCAATGATGTAAATTGTTAACAAGTGTGAGAGTAACCACCAGTAATGTCAATGGCTCTCAAAGTACTCAGTACAATCCATGAAATGTGAATGAATGAGCTAAAGTCGAACATGTCACGGAATCATTCGATCGAAGGTCAATGATGCAACCTATCGTCGAAGGCGAGAAACCTGCCATTGAGGCATGCAGATTTCAAGGTACTGACGATTTCTGGATCAACTTCCTAGATAATGAGTTGTCGTCGATAGAAAGTGATCCGTCATAGGCAAGCCCACAACACGAAATCATAGATCAAGTTTTGAAAATATATCGGCAAGGACTGACTCAGGGATGGTCAAAATGGATGACAGATATTTTGCATATGAATGGTTTATTTGAACCGTCCTCTTGAACACATAACGACACTGCAGATGGTTTGGTGACAATTGACCCAAAGCTAATACCCAGAAACCGGCTGAAGACTTTCAATATGGTTTGATTAACTGTTAGGCAAAGGATTTCCCAACCCAGGTGAACAAAAGTGTCGTGTTCAAGAGTGGTTAATGGTTTTCTGAATAATCAAAATGTAACAAACAGGTTCGTTTTTCTCTCTTTTCCCCCACCATTTCTGGCAAGTACCTCTTTATTTTTGACAAGCTTGAGGAGGATAACATTTGCTTGATTATAAGCTCATCCTTCTGATGAGTCCAACTTAGTTTAAAATTCGAACCCTAAGAAGGAGTGGTTCGTTCCTGTTGAAAATTAAACAGGTCCTTTACTGTTAAGTTTTAACGAGTCCAGTATAGGAGAAACTCGGTGTTTTTCAGTTTTAGGGAGTCAGAAGAAAAAATTAAGAAAACTCCATGGGTGTACTTTTTCGTAAATTTAGTCTCTCGAGCCCGAAAAAGGATAAAATAATGCGGGAGAGAACTCTATTGACCGTAATTAGTCAACGTATACCTTTTTCGTAAATATTCCATTTCAGTCCGTAAAAGGGGTAAACTTATACTGAAGGGACGATCATTCATTTACTTTAACGAGTTCGAATAATCAAGTACTCGGCAATCTTTTCATGTTTAGAGAGTCTGAAAAGGGCTTAAAAGAGGACTCCAAGTTTTCGCTTTTTCGTAAAATTTTTGAAAGAGTCCGAAAAAGTGATAAAAGTATGCTCTTTGTTGAAAAATGATCAATTCTCCTGAAAAATCCAATTTCTGCACAAAAACTTGAAACATTACACATACCTGTTTAAGATAAGTAAAAATGCTTTCAAAAATACCCTTTTTAAAGTGAAAAATAAACAAATTAAAAATTTATCTATTCGAAAAAACTTATAAAAAAGATTTTTCAACTTCATTTTTACCGTTCAAGTTCAGAGTGAAAAGTAAAAGCTTTTGGGTAAAAAAGTTCCTGTGAAAATTATGGAAAATCCGTCCAACGAAATCGAGAACTGTCAGTCCCAGGTAATCCATGACCTCCTAATCTTGTATTTCATCCGTTTGCATTTCATTTTTAGGCTCTAGATTTTATTTTAAAGGGAAAAATATGGTTTAAGAAATCGCCCGTGGATGTCCGCAGGTGAAATACATGGACCCTCGGACCCCGACTTTTTCATATATAGAAAAAAGTCGTGGGTCCGCACTTGTCCCACAGCACGCGTGCGTTCCTACACACTGTGTACGAAGACAAAATGCGGTCCCTACGTGTTTAAATTTCAAAGCCAAATTTCTCATTTTCCGCCCAAAAGTTTTCAAATTAGATTGTTCTAACATATATTTTTATGCATTGTAGGATTAACAAGATGTTGATTTGGAGAGAACGTGAGCATGAGGACGTGGATGACGCCGCAATGCTCCATTTTCCCACAATGCAAGCATTAAGAGCATGTGGTTTATATAAATTCTGGGCCATTCAGGGCATGAGGGCACAGGTAGACCTCCTAACATGGCTGGTAAACAGGTGGAACGTACAGGACCAGTGTTTCATTATTGGCGGCCACCGGCTCGAAATCGAGCTGGAGGATATTTATTTTCTGACTGGTTTTTCCAAGAGGGGCGAACAACTTTCCTTGTTTGGGACTAGGCCAGGTGGCCAGACTGTCGCTAGTCTTCGACAAGAATTCTGTAATGATCAGGCAGACCCCAGGGACAAACGGATTGACATAAAAACTATCATCCGTCCCGAGCTGAAAGTTGTTGCGTTTACTGTTACCAGACTGTGTGGGAGTGCAACACTGCATGTGGCTACTGGTTCCCAGATGCGCATTGTTGTGGACTGTTTTCGAGGCACCATTTTCAACTGGTGCGAAGCTGTGTTGGCCAATGTAAAAGGCCAACTAACTAGAGCGAAAAAATGGCAAACTAAATAAATTTGGATATGGATCCATTGTAGTCACCTTTGCTCTAGAGAGGATCCCCATGTTAGCTCCGCAGAGTATTCCTGTCGATGCCGGTCGACCTCGAGAACCTAGGATGGTTCGTTGGGTTGCATTGATGGCCCGTCACGGTATTGAGGGCACTGAGATTGTTCGATTTCCTCCTTCATATTTTCGTTGGCTGGAACACCAACTTTTTGTTATAGAGGATTTTCCATACGCCGGGATAGATTTCCGCGGCGACCGAGAGATGACTCTCCCAGCAGGGGAACAGTGGGATGAATTAGGTAAAATCATTTTCAACAATTTCTAATTCTAATTTTTTGTTTTTTAATCGTCTTGAAATTAATAACCAAAAGTTTTGAATGCAGATGTGGGCCCACGGTGACCAGCCCATCTCCAACCTTATGAAAGAAGACAACCAGTTGCAGCCACACCAGCCCCAGCAGGCCAATCAGCAGAGATCTTGTCTGATTTATAGCATCACCTAGAGCGTCTGACTCTAGATATTCCAGAGACAGACATAAATGAGATTCCTCTCAGATTACAGAGATACATGATTGGTGTTCCAAGACCTTTTAGGAGGTTCCTGTGTAGGGTGGCTCGGGCAGTGGTCTCTTATCGTGATCACCATCAGTGATGGGATGATCATGTCGTAGACTTATAATTTTGACCTTTTGTATTACCATTTTTGCCGATCATAAGGTGTTTCCCACCTATGATCGAAGATGATGTATATTTTTTTGAAAACACTTCTATACTATGATATATCACTATTTACCGGCTATCTGTGTACATGTTATGAATGTTGTTTGATTTACTATTTTGATCATTGCAAATGTCGATTTATCATACTAGAAGCAACTGCATCTGCTAATGTATTTAAATGTCTTGGAATATGTTGATATTCAATGTAATCGAATTCACGTTCCAAGAGACGAACTCTTAAAAATAACCGTAATAACACTGGATTTCTAATGGCATAAACCCTGTTGAGCTGTAATACAACAAGTTCAGAATCCAACCTAACAATCAAACTCCGAATTCCAAAAGATATGGATTCAGATAGTAACTCAATCACTGCACTATATTCTGCAATGTTATTCATTGTTTGACCAAGGCTTACCCCATGCATGGATACTAACTCGTCAGAGGGTGAAAAATAACCCATGCTGCAGAAGAAATGTTCCGTGTACTACGACAAGCACCATCAGCAAAACCAACGTAGGTTTGAAGAGACGTCGACATCTGCAATATCAAGAGTAAAACTCAGATAAGCAGGAATAGTGACAAAACACACTTCTAAACTAGGCACGCTTTTCTAATCTAAAACACACCAGCTGTAAAGAAATCTAATCTAATTAAATCTCCACACCATGTTTAAGCATAATATCTCTTTAGATAAAGCCCATTTCTAGGTTTATCTAAAGGGACACCATCAAAATCTATCAGCTCATAGGCCCCTTTTGCCAGCTTTCGCTTAACAATGAAAGGACCATGCCACATAGGCATGAATTTTCCAGCTCCTAGCTTATCGTTGGCTTGATCATAAACTAAGACTAGGTCTCCTTCTGAAAAATTTCGAGGGGTAACACTTCTATCATACTGAGCTTTTATCCGTTTGACATGAGCCTCGTTTGCTATTGCAGCATTTCGTCGATTCTCATCTAGCTGAGCCAAGTACAAAAAATGTTTCTCCTCCTCAGACGTAGTTGGAAGCAATTCTATGGCTAATTTCAAAGACGAAATTTTGCACTCAATCGATAACACAGCCTCCAAACCGTAAGCTAGTTGAAAGGGAGTGAAACCAGTTGATGTTTTTACCGAGGTTCGATATGCCCAAAGTGCTGAAAATAACATGGAATGCCAATTCGTCTTGTGAATACCAATAATTCATCTAATCATAATGACTAAAACTTTATTGATAGCTTCAACCAGAAAATTAGCTTGCAGATAATACGGAGTGGAACTATCATGGCGCAGGCCAAGTTGATCTGTCAGTTCAGTCATCATGATATTCCGAAACTGACTTCCATGATCTGTAATAATGGCTTGAGGAACACCAAACCTAGCAATTATGTGATTGAATACGAAAGTTGCAGCAGTCTTGCCGTCAGCCGAAAATGTAGGCATCGCCTCGGCCCACTTAGTAAAATAATCTACTGCTAAGATAATATACGCATGCCCCCCATCTGAGTGAGGGTTACATGTAATAAAGTCAATACCCCATTTTGCGAAAGGACCAACAACAATTATAGGGTGAAGAGGAGCGGGTGGTGCACACATCTTACGATAAAAAATTTAACAATTGTGGCATTTCCGGATTGCATAAATACAATCTTTGAATAACGACGGCCAGAAATAACCAGCGTACAATATCTTTTGAGCTGTGGCATACCCAGACATATGACCGCCACATGCCCCAGAATGACAGTCATTTAAAACCTTCTCAGCTTCTTCATGAGTAAGACAACGTCGGAAAAAAGAATCCGCACCATGACGATAGAGTGTATCACCAATAATATTGTATTGCTCGGATTGGAAAGGTATTTTCCATCACTGAGATCGTGAGATTTCAGGGCAAAAAGATTGGGTTTGGAGATAAATGATAATATCCCCATACCATGGATCAAGTGTACTGACAAGAAACAAAGATTCGTCCGCAATGGGCTCTTCTGCCACAGTTTCAGTATCATTAGGGGGGAAATCACACATCAATTCTGCGAAAACCAAAGATTTCTTTGCCTTGGATTTTTCAAACTCCAAGTCAAATTCCTACAGGATAACTATCCATTTGGAATACTTTCCCCCTAGCAATTGTTTGGTCAAAATGTACATCATAGGGTTACAGTCAGAAATTACTGTGGTTTTGCGTAATAAGATGTAGTGTCTAAATCTTTGAACAACTTGAACAGCTGCCAAGGCCAATTTCTCCACATGTGTGTATTTAATCTCAGTTGGATGCAGATTTCGACTAAGATAGTAAATCACATGTTTAGTTTTAGATTCGTCTTCCTGAACTAAAACCATCCCAATTGTGGAATGAGAGGCGGCGAGGTACAAAATGTAGTCCTGGTTGTAGTTGGGAGGATGCAATAACGGTGCATGGGTCAACGCGTGTTTAAGTGCATCAAAAGATCGATCAGCGATCTGATCCCAAAAGAATGGAATGTTTTGTTTCAGCAACCCGGTAAAACCCTTTGTAAGCTCGGCATAGTTAGGAATGAACCGACGTAAAAAGTTTTCTTTCCCCTACAAACTTTGGAGTTGGCACAGAGTCGGAGGAGGAGGTAAATTGACAATAGCTTCGACCTTCGACGGATCAATGCGAATGCCTGCTTTCGACACAACAAATCCCAGTAAGCAACCCAATTATACACAAAAAACACATTTGTGTGGATTCAACCTTATTCGATAATGCCTACATCTCATAAAGATAGCTCGTAAATGAGTGAGATGGTCTGCCCTACGCGATGAATGAGCAGGTAAATCATCGATATAAGGCTGCACAATGTGCGTAATGTCATGAAATGCGTAAGACATAGCTCTTTGAAAAGTTGCTCCAGCGTTCTTTAATCCAAAAGGTAGTTTGCAATAAGCAAATGTTCCCCATGGACAAATGAAAGTTGTTTTTGGCTGATCAGCAGGGAGTATGTTTATTTGATTGTAACCGGAAAAACCATGCATAAAAGAAAACATTTCACTGCCGGCACAATCATCGATTATTTGATCGATATAGGGGGTTGGATAATTGTCTTTGGGACAAGCTCGATTAATATCCCTATAATCGATACATACTCGTATCATTCCTTGTTTTTTAGTAACAGGAACAATATTCGATACCCACACCGTTAAAGGAATTGGATAAATAAAACCTACGCGAAGTAATTTTTCAACTTCGGCTTTGATAGCAGCAGCTTTTCTAGGATGTATTTGACGTAAACGTTGACGAACAGGTTTGGCATCCAGGTAAGTCTTGATTTCATGTACGACAATTGACGGATCAATTCCTGGCATTTCTTCATAAGACCAGGAAAACACATCACAAAATTCTTGAAATAGGGATTTATAAGTTTGAATTTCATCTTCTGTACATCAAGCACCTATATGAATGTTTTCAATTATTCCTGGCTTTACTGAAATGTCAATTGGAATCGTTCGAGAGATATTTTCCAAATTTAACTCAGAATCAGGATTTTGCAATGGATTCTGCGGTTCTTTGACATATTCAGCAGTAAAAATAGAAGCGAAATCATCTTCAAAATGATCCAGCTCAAGTAAAAACGAAGATTGATGATGTAGATCTCCCCATGGTAAATCTTCAACAGACAAAAGTTCATGAATCTGCTCATCAGTATGAACAAGATCAGGAAATGTCGTTGTGGCTGAACTAGATATAGAAAGTGATTCCTCATGGATCCCATTCATTGGATCAGTTTCGGTTGAAGAGGGGTTGGAAAGTGACTGTACAGCCTGATATGCAATTTCAAATGGACTCAAAGGCATCATGCCATCAAATGAATCTAACTCGGAATCGGAAGGTACGATCCAAGGATCATCAAACATAATAGTATCTGATGAAATCATATGAATAGTTGCGATAGAAGGCGATACGTTAGGAGGAGGAAAGGAAAAAGTTCCTAGTAAGCCAAAATCCTTAATCAAACCTACTCCAACATCCTTGTAATGGATAGTCCCTTTACCAACGTGCTGGATTGTTTCTGTAGAGGCTGGATCAGAAGAAAAATAAGTTAACTGATCTATTGTAACGATCCTTCCTTGATGTGGAAATTTTATGAGCCGAAAGACCGAAGAAACAACAACAGTCATAGCATAAGACCAACTGCGACCCAGAAGAAGGTTGTAATCTAGAGGGGCATCAACCACTTCCACATCTAGATTTACAATTTTACCTTCGACCCCTATGGGTAAATCCTACAAAATACCAAAAGGGTGGAAACCTTGACCATCAAAAGCCTTAAGAATCGTTGGAGATTGGTTGAGTGTAAGAGAACCAAGCGATTTCCAACACTGAATCAACATAATACACGTTGAAGCTCCCTCATCAATCACAGTATGATAGATCGGTCTGTTTTTTACTAACACTGGAATTTGGAACACCATTTGGTGAGGTAGGCGAGGTGTACTATTTTCTAAATTGAAGATTATAAGGTTAGAATCCTGAATATATACAACTCCTATGGCAGACAAAAGCAACTTACGCTATGTTGGGCATGATTGCAGCACTTCCAAAGCCGACATTGCTGAAGGGTAAATAGCTATGTCTTCAACAATGTTGTAATTCTGAGCAGCTCTCGCATGTGGATTGAAAGTTGATTTACGAAGAACACCTTTAGCAGGCGGTTTGATTATTAAGTCTGGATTTTGTTTCTCGATCTGTAGCGGACCAGAAACAGGAGGAGGTGTAGTTGATGTATTTGCATTAGAAGATTCTGCTTCTTTACCATCAACAGGATTCTTAGTACCATAATCTTGCGATCGTGTCGCAATCCGTACATGAGATATCATTAAAATAGGTTCTTCTGAGATATTCGAGGTAGAACCAACCATTTTACTATCTTGAGTTGGAAAAGGATCCTTCAAGACAACATGTTGTTGTGAACCTTTAACGAATTTTGCAACCTCTGTTCGATGTGGGCATTTCTTAGTAAAATGATCCTCGTCACAAATGTAACAAGGATAACGACGTTTGCGTTTTTCGTCATTGGATTCATTTTTATCAGTTTTCTCTTTTGAATTCTTTTTGTTTTATTCTTTCCTTTCTTTTTACCGCCGGATTTAGATTTGGTCGTAGATGTCTCTACGCGACATGAATGTCAGCAAAAATTTCGGGGGAAGATTCTCCTTTTGGGGAATCAGGTAAAGTTATAATAGGAGAAGAATTCTTTGAAGATTTCTTCTTACTTTTAGTATTTACTGTACCAATCATACCATCAACGGCATGAGACCTTGAAGGAGCAGCAGCTATTTGACCTTGTTTTGGAAGGTCGAGGATTTTTTCATGTAAAGTACCTGACTGCGTGTAAACGAGGTCAAGGTATTGAGCTTGAGCAATTACTTGCTCTTCAGTAACAACACCAGCCTTAGCTACATCCTCAGTGATCGTGGGTAATAATGATTTAACAAACCATTCTGCCAAAATTTGATCCGGAATGTAAACTTTCACCAAACGCCTTCTACGTCGCCGTTCATGAATATGATCAGAAATATATGTGGACATAGATTGTTTCAGTGAAGTTAATAGTTCCGTGCCATTGTCGTATCTGACAGGCAACTGAAAATGAGTCAAGAAGGCAGTTGATAACTGACTGAAATTATTAAACGAGCCTCGTGGTAACTCAATGCACCATTTGGCGGCAAGACCAATAAGAGTTCTTTGGAAAAGACGTAAGCGAATTGAATCATCAATTATTGAATTAGACGCACACTAGAGGTGATAAGTCATCACGTGATTTGATGGATCCTCTCCTGACTTACCTTCGAATTTGGGTATATCACTAGGCAACTTATGTGGCATTGGCAGCCAATACGGATAATAGAAAATTGGATCATTCATAAGGCGCGTCAAATCAGGTAAATCCAAAGTTGCAATAAATGGTAATTGACGGTTAGGGTAGCGAAAACCTTGAGTAGCCAAAGCAGTTCCATGAGGAGGATACCCATGATAACTGGGAATCGGAGTTGCATTAGGAATTGTGTAACCTCCCGGGTAAACATGATTAACCGGACCAAACTGGGGTTGTTGAGGCTGCTGATAAGTATAGCCAAGGTACGGTAGATACTGATAATTTGGATTTTGTGAAATGGGACCGAATTGAGGCTGTCCCTGGTACGGTTGATACGTGAATTGCGGTTGACTTGTGACCACTGTACTTGTACCAGCTTGTCCCACAGGCATTTGGATCGAAGTCTGAACTGAAGGTCCTGATTGGGGTACAGAGACTTGAGGGATTTGCACGGATGCAGGGATAGAAGAACTCAGAGCTACAGATACTCCAGAAACAGGTGTTGTAGGTTGAACAGACGTTGTAGCAGTTGCAGCAGTTTGAGGTGGAGTCTGAGGTGTACTAGGCGCAGACTGCTGAACAGAACTAGGTGCAGGAGTTTGAATAACAAGCTGGACAGGTTGCTGGATTGGACCAGAAACCAAAGGCTGTCCAGATTGAAAAGACAACTGCACATTAGGCTGCATAGGTTGTTGATATTGGGACGGATCCCACACCATATTCATTCCGGGGTATTGTCCCGCAGAAGGTTGAACGTAAGGACCATAGCCTGGTTGAACGTAGGGTTGGTAAGTAAGTGGTAAATTTTCGGCTCCTTGAACAGATGACTGACCAGAAGGCTGTTGGAAACCTTGAATTGGGTACTGACCTTGAGGTTGATAACCTTGAGGCGCGTACTGAAGCTGGGGTTGATAAGGACCCTGAGGAGCATATTGAGCTTGGGGTTGACCTTGGGGTATGTACTGTCCTTGAGGTTGATAACCTTGAGGTATGTACTGTCCTTGAGGTTGTCCTCCAAAATAATATGATTCCACAGTTTGTCCTGGGAAAAAGCTACCTTGAGGTTGCCCCCCAGGTGGTAACTGACTTCCTGAAGGTTGCCCCCTAGGCGGTAACTGACTACCTTGAGGATGCCCCCCAAGCGGTAACTGATTTCCCTGAGATTTCCCTCCAGGCAGTAACTGACTGCCTTGAGGTTGAGGATTCAGAATATTACCAGACATCATAAAGATTTGCTCTGCGTTCAATGTTTCAGTTTTAATTCCACTTAAACCAGATGATAACACTTATTCAATTGGTTGAGGAGCTACTCCTGAGAAAGTACCAGACAGAGCCTGATATCCCGAAGGAATAGAAGGACCACCGTGTAAAAATGCTTCTGGTGTCTGGGAAAACATGGATGACTCTCTTGCCATAATGGATGATGGATAGTAACCTCTGGGTGTAGGATGAAATGGAATTCGAGGTGGAGAAAAATCAAGACCCGGATTCTCTAAAAAGTTTGTTAAAGATAGATACCAAGCACTAGTTCGAATAGGGCTGTAGAAAATAGATTCACGCTCCCTAAGATTTAAAGACTGAGGGGATTCGGGAAGAGATAACTCTTCGTCTGGATTAGTAAGTTCTTCAATAGAAATAAGTCCAGATGGAAGATCGTCAGTGACAATATTTCTTACCCTAGGTGAACCAGGATCGCTAGAAGTTGGTGTAATAAATCCTGAAGATGTTTCCAAAACAGAAGGTTCAGTTTCAGGTTCAGAGATTTCAGGTTCGTCAGCTAGTTCACTGGAAGGAGAAATACTACCAGTAACTTCAGAAACTGAAATCGGTTCTTGAATGTGTTCTGTTGTGGGTATCTGATGATCAGGATGAACAACTATAGATGAAGTTCCAATTTATGTTGATCTAATCCTACCGCTGCTAGATGATACCAGAGCACGAAGCCCTTCAAGCTAACTTGGTGTATATTCAGGGGGTTTCCCTTGTAGTCTCCAGGATTGTCTCGGCAATTCCGCCACGATTAAATATTAACTAATCACACGCAAACAAAGAAAATTTCAACGAAAACACCTAAAGCCTCTAAAGAAACAAACAGCTGAATCACACGCTTAAAAATCTAAGAGTTCAAACCACACACAAACAATAACTTCCCATACTAAAAACACTAGTTGTTGATGAAATCCAACTTAGTAGAAATTTAATACAAAAAGGGTGGTTGGAACAGTTACCCCGACAACCTGCTTAATGAAATAGACTGGCACAAGTTTCCTCACAAAACCATCTCGTGTGAAGAGAACCCCCCAGAGAGTCCAAGTGAGTCTAGTCGACGTCTGCTCCAGGTACAGTGAGATCTTTCCTTCACCGTCACCTTAGGAAATAATCTTAAGTTTATGGACACTAAGGTTACCAACAATAAAAAATACAACTGGGGGAACAGTCTACGATCCGATCCCACGCGCAAGGGCAGAGTAACAAAGCTCAATCCCCTTGAAGGCTCCTCAACATGGTTAATCCGAGGTTTACCGACAAGTGACCCCAGGCTCCTCGACAATGGTTAATCCGAGGTTTACCATTTGTAATGCGTGCAAAATCTTCTATCTTCCCCAATGAAACAGAATTGATTGTCTCAAAGGTTCGGACATGATCTCGTGATTGAATTCTTTAAGAGAAGCTTCCCAGATTATACAAATTACAATTGGATTTATTTCCTACCGCAAGATTTGTCTACTTGTTTTTTTTTACTATCTTGGAGAGTTAATTACTCCCTACTCCAAGATACTAGCCTAAGCTATGTTGGTGATAAGAGCCCTAGAAAATAAAAATATTGCTAGATGAATTTTAATTAAGCGTTACTTTTATGAGCTGTTTATTAAGTCAATAGGTACGGAAATGAAACTTTGATGGTGTGAAGACTTGACTTCCAAAAACACTAAAAATGCACCTAAAAATGATAATCAAATCGTTTTCTTTCAATGAAATTCTAGCTAAAGAAAGAGTTGGAGAATGCAATTCTTTTAATAAACAATTCCTTCTTTGAACATAAAGAATAATTGAAAGAAAATATTTTTGTCTTTTCAACAATAACTCAAAATGAGACAAATTATCAAAGCTCACAACAAAATCCTTTCACTTTCAAAAACTTGAAGCTACAAAAACAAGTTTCCTTCAAAAGAAATCTACAAATTTTTAAAAGCACTCAAAACTACAAAACTAATTTCGAGATCTACAAACTTTAACAATCTACTTGAATAAAAGATTTAAGATTTTTTGAAGAATGTTTTACTTAGTTGTTCAGAAAACTAAGGATCTATTCGTCCAGAACAAGAAACAGATCAAAAAACACTCAAATATGTTTTTTTTATAAAAAATGAAATTCCAAAAACCTATAACAAAGTTTTTTTTCGAAGATTTGCAAAGAAATAAGTAGCTCTATTTCTCAATAAAGGATGATTTCACAATCAGGTCATATTCAACAAAAATACAAAAATACCAACGTAATCTGAGGTACTTCAAACTTCCAATGCTTCGAATCACTACAAAGACCAAGTGAAAATCAATCCAAAACGCAAAACTTCTAGAAAATCATCAAACACCAATACTGCTGAGATTCATTCACAAAAGGCTTTTGACAGAAACAATCATCAATTTGGGCAGAAACCAAAAACTATAAATAAAAAAAAGATAAACCAAAGAAAGAAATCTGGATTTTTTCAAAATTTTAACACGGTCCGCAGGCTTCCAGAAAACAATAAAATTGCTAATTGCTACTCAAGGAAAGTGTGAAATTGCCCGTGACCGTGCAAATAAGACAAAGTGTGGTCCTCGGAAAAGCTAGAGAAAAACACAAAATATTTCAAAATTTTCAAAAACAGAGAAAACCCAAGCTATCTAGATAGTTATCTATCAATCAAAAAATAGGAAAAAACTCTTCCACAAACCAAAATAAAAGAGAACTAAAAAACAACAAGTTCTTCCCCAGCAGAGTCGCCAATTTGTTGTGTGGATTAATCCATCTTGCGGACAAGACCGATCTCCCTAGTACTAAAAGTATCTAGCAACAAATAGCCAAATAAACTAATCTTTCTCTAAGCATATATGATTTACAAAAAGCTCTATAGAGGTGTAAAAGACTTACCGTATGTCCAGTGCTTGTTTGAAGTCGTTGTTGTCCCTCGTGCACTTGAAGGAGTTATCCTCGTAAACCTGCAGTCACAAACAAGAAAAATATTAAATAGCACCTATATAGACATCATCATAAACCATGCTTATCATAGTGATCAAGGAATCTATGAAATAAACCATTAACTGACAGCTTATTGAGAAAAATGAGTATATTTGTATTAATTTCAAAAGAAAGAAAACCTTACAACCTGAGCCTTGATGTTGCACAGGCCTTTCCGGGGTCTGAAGCAGGTGTCTCCTCTACTTTGATAAGCTCTGCACTCCTCCAACCAAGACGAATAGAGGTATGTAATATCTCCTCACAAAAGTCTTAGTTAACTAAGTCTGAATCTTAACATCACTTAACCTCAAATATTATAAAGCTTCCACTCCCCTTTGAGGCTACCCAATGCCTATTTTTATAGTGAAAAGGAGGAGGTTTCAGTTCCTACTATGAAGGGATAGAATCCTCCTTCAAAGGGATAAGCTCCTCACATCAAGGGTTAGCTCCATAAGGTAAGGGATACATGAAGCTCATAAGAGCGGTTCTACTACCGCAAAATCTTTTCTAGAAGCTTCCAGAATTTACTAAAAGTGAGATTTTCTGAGTTTACTTGCGCCTTTTTACTCTTTACAAGGGTCCTCAATGCGCACCCATAACACAGAGAAAGTGCATTTAGGTACGCAGAAGACATGAACATT
>JAXQQM020089926.1:0-33962 GCA_034641835.2 Pinus albicaulis
GAATAAATGGGGGGATGGGGTGAGGTTATATCTGAGACATTGGATTGAAATATTCGAAGGCGAAGATCGCTTAAAGGGATCATTGGGGAGGAATAGATGGAAGCAAAGGAAAGGGTGAGATTAAGTTTGAAACATTGGATTCGAAGCACTCAACGGTGGAGATCGACAGAAAGAATCACTAGGAGGGCTAAGGAAAAACAAACCATGGAGGGCGCGATGTAATATAGGCCGTTAGATTAGGATCAATCCATGATTGTGATCAAACAAGAAATAGATTGCGGAGGATGGTGGTAAGCAGAAACCGGCAGCGGTTTTCGCGTGGGGTTGAGGGTGGTAAAAGGTATTCAAGAAATTCACGTGATTCCACTCATCACGCACCACTTGGAAAAACAAAACTGCCTATATCACACAATTTTTGAATGTTAACCTTCGGGCATTAAAATAACGTGATATGCATATCAGTCGTTGGATTACGGGCGAGGATATCTGATGGTGGAAATGACAGCACGATGGGGAAAGGTGCGCGAGGCAGAAGTGGACCATCGGGTTCACTGTGGACTGTCATATCTGAATGGATGAATGGTTGAGATTGGATGGAGCGATAGTGTATTTGCTGGGCTATCGGGTTCATCGGGTTAGTTGTGGGCCATTAGATCTTTACAATGGACAGCTACGATCAAAAGTGGGAGCGCCAGTGTTACAAAGGGTAGTGGACTGTTATATGGATGCCATGATAGGAAAAATAAACTCTTTTGCAAGCAACTTTTGGAGACCTTCCCTGTGTCCAAATCAGCTCCATGATAGCTCATTGGAAAGCCAAATGAGTCTAGTTTCGAAATATGCCTCCAATTTTCAAAAAGGTTCCCATATGAATTTTCAAAAATTACTCCTCCCAAGACTGGTAAAAGCACAACGGCAAGGTAAAAAAGGAGGTAGAAACATGAAAATTTGGTGGTTTTTTGCACTTTTGAGGGACCCGTTCTCCTCCAATTTTTCTGAAACTTGTTGTGGTTTATGTCTTCATAATTATAAACATGATGGTGCTGACCATTTATCCATTGGAGGCTCGAATAAAAATCACAACGCCAAGGGTGCTGTGTTTTTGGCAGATTTTCTATGTGCCAAAATTGCTCAAAAAACCAAAAATGCACTAAAGTGGCAAATGTGCCAAAACTTGCCAAATTTGTCAGGTTACTTGCTGATCAAGGGCTTGAGGCATGAAGAGTGTTGGCGAGAAGTCAGGTCTCACGGAAAAGACCCAGGTTCAAGAGTTGTGGCCAACAAAGGGGTCCGGTGTAGTCTAGGAACACGCCGGCATTATCACCCTGCTCTGGGGAGCAGTGCGTCTCACCCGAGGCGTGCCGCAACCACATGCAGAAAGGGGATGAGATCAATGGCAAGGAACAAACCTGCAACCCATGAAGGACAGTGCATCGATTACATATCCAGAGTTATATACGCGAGATCACTTAATAAGCATTCAGACATTTGAGACAACAACCAGCATAAACAAATAAAATTTTAAACCAGCATAAACACATTACAAGCACATAAACATCTTATTGAGACAACAACCTTCCATTGTATTAATCTCTTGGAAAAACACATGATTACATGGCATTCTCACTGATAGCTTACAAATCTGATACAGATGGATTTCGGAACAGAAAGGCAGAATGGAGAAGATGAGGAACCATAGGAAGGACATGCATGATTCTTCCACAATCGCTCTGTGCGTCTTTCCCTGTCTCGAGCCTGGCAACCTCTTCAGCATTCTCCTTGTTTCAGCCGGGTGACTGTTATTTATTCACCCGCTCTTGCGACTATCAGTTCCTCTGTGGCTTTATTTCAGCTTCTCCCGGCTTCTCTCCTGTTATCTGCGTGTTCCACTTTCTGTCTTCTGCTGTGTGTTTCCTTCATCTGCACTTGTCCCTATTCTATCTCCAGCTATCGCATGCTTCCGCGCCACCTTGATAGCTCTGCGACTCCTGGTAGTTGCGGTGCGGTCGCAGTTGCCATGTGTATTCATACCGCAACTCAAAAAAGGGTCAAAATTCAAAATGTCTTAGCCAAGATTTCAAAACTAAACAAAAACAAGGGCCCCAACAGGCCCCAACCATAATTCCTTGACTCGTCCCCGAGTCAATCACAAATAACAGTCTCCACTTCCATTTCCCCGCTGGCTCCCGTGCTCTGTTCTGCTGTGCCTTCACCCCGCGCCCTTTCCTGCTGTGCTCCGCCAAGTGGTTGTTCAAACAAGGGCCCCAACTCCAGGACCCTGCGGAGCGCTGTATCTCTAAGCCCGGTGAAGTCCGCCACTGCTTGCTGCCATTCCTACATAAGCAAGTCGGCTTCTTCAGAGATCCAGGTGGCGGCAGCCTCATCTATAGTCGTCGGGGCAGCCCCGAACAGCGTGGCAAGCTGGGCTTCGGCCTTGGCATCTAGCTGTTGCATGGATTCGGCACGGGCTCGGATGGGCGGACGAATTTCCTGAATGACTTGTTTGGCCGCTGCCGAGTCGGCCTCAGTCTGTTGCATTTGAATTTCAAGCTCGTCCGCTTGGGCATAGAGCTGATCTAACCGTGCTGGGTCTGCGGTCTCCTGAATTTCACGGGAAATTTGTTGCAGCTGGGTAGATATAGGCTGCGTCTTGACAGTGAGAGCGAGTGAGCACTCCTGCAGACTTCGCAGAAGGGCGTAAGCCTCGCCCGCAGTGGAATGGAGAGTCGCCTGCATACTAACTGCCTGAGTCTGCTTGGCAGTCACCTGTTCTGAGTGGACAATCTGTGGGTCCGGAAGGGTAGGCCGTGCGGCTAACGCCGCTTGGAGTTCCTCGTTCTCCCTGCATAGATCAGTGAAAACAGTCTTGAGGTGGTGAGCCTGGATTGCCACACTGTCCTCCGCTATATTGGCAGGAAGTGGGGCATAATGAGCCCTTGCAGCGGGCCATAAGTCGGAGAATGCCTGAGCAGCAATGGTGACCTGCTCCTGTAGGTAGGTCTTCTCCCTAGTCAGCTGATTGCGCTGTTCGGTAAGCGCCGTGATCTGGTTATGCTGCTCAGTACACCGCTGCTCCAGCTCTGTGTGAATCTGTTCGGCCTTTAGGGCCGCCCGCTGAATGAGTAGGTACAGCTGTGCTGTACTCCATGGTTCTGCATTGGTCGTACTGGGTGCGCCCTGCTCCGGCACCTGCTCCTGCGAAGGTTGGCCACTGGCCACTGATTGGTTTGAGGTCTCAGGAGGATGGATTGGCATCTGCTGCTGCATTGAGGTGGCCATATTGGACTCCGGCCGGTCTTGCTGCGTGGTCTGGTCTGGGGGAGGGTCAGCCGAATCAGCCCCAACAGTGGCCAGCCGGGTAGATATCGTGGAGACAGGATCCTGGGGTGTGGCCACGGGGTCAACCGGCGGTACCACGGCTGCAGTACTGGAGGTGACTTCCACCCCGTGGTCACCTCCGAAAAGTTCCCGGATGAGAGGATCTGATACAGTGGCCGATGAGTTGGATGGATTGGAGGAGGTGGCAGGTGGACGGCCGGTGGAGGGAGCGGTGGATGGGGTGAAAGAGGTATGGGGGAGACGAATGTTGAGGAACTCTGACGGATCGATCAGGGGTTCCTCCAGAATCAACGTTCCTGGGAGTGGAGTGGATGGTGGATCATCGTCGGTAAGATCCACCACTGGATCGGTGACAACAATGCGGGCCCTCTTGGATGGAGGGGGGTCTGATGAATCGGGTTCTGGGCCCGTTTCGCCCATCGGTGTGATGATAGGGGTGGCAGAGGTGAATAGGTTGGTGGGGATGGGAGAAATGAGAGGGGCGGTATTGGAGGGAGCACGAGACCGACCGATCTGAAATTCAGAAAAGGAGGGAAATAAAGGGGCACCACTTGAAGCAACTTGGGTTACCACGTTAAGTCATCGTACCTGGGCATTGAGGTGTTGTACGATGGGGACCAGTGATTCGGGCAGGTCCTGTGCGGTCTCAGCTGCATCCTGTGGAGGTTCCGCCGCAACCTGTGAGGACCCCGCTGCGCCGGTCGCGGCAGGCCGCTGTGCCGACAGCATCCGCTCAAAGTTATATTGGGTGATCCCGTCGCGGATGTGCTTGGTGACCCCCGGCCACGCAGAGACCTCACGGTGAAAGGTGTCATCATTCAATTGGAATCTGAGGGGTGCCATGTGGAAGGTGGTGTCCGACACGCAAGTTGGCCGGAGGTAAGTGTGCCTGTGGCTGACCCCAAACCACACCTGCTCACTATACTCATCCAACAGGTGCCTGGGCACCCGTTGCTGGTTAGTCACCACATCTGTCATCAACCCGTACCATGCCCGAAACGCTTCCGCGTTCACCTGTTTGGTGCTGGGGTCCGAGGACACCTGCCAGGGGGTGTATTTCATCGCGAGAGGCTGGCTCGCGGTAGTCTTCGCCGGCATCTGGACGGGAGGAAGGTGCCATTTCCACATGGCGAAAGCTAAAATCAAGTAACCATAAATGAAACTGGTGGTACGCTTGTAGTTCTCTTCGCAGGCCGCGAAGAGTTCTTTTAGCACAAAAGAGCACCAATTCAGCCTGACGCCCTGGATACAGTGCTCCACAATGGAGATTGTATCCAAGGTGCACTCTCCCTTCGTGTAGTGCCGCATCGTCTTGCTAGCGATAAGGTAGCAAGCGAACCGAATTTCTGGCTTATTGATCAAATCAATTTTGGCACCTTTGCCCCCCCGGCGAGTGCCATACTTGGTGTACAGGTCTGAGTCACCCGACTTTCGAGCGCGCTTGGAGGATGTCTGGCCAGCAGCGGAGACATCTGTGCCATTCTGAGACAGCCCTGTAAGCCGATGAATGTCTTCGGCATGAATTGGAATTTCCTCATTGAGCCACAGGGACCCGTTCTGTATCCGACTGAGGAGGAACCGGGTGCATTGCAGGGCCGGTCCCGTAGTTCCAAAAACTGGAAGAGTCCTCAAATTCATCAAGGACGACTGTTGTAGGCCCCTGAATTCTGGTCGCATCTGGCTGTTGGAGCTGCTGCCTGGCGTATAATGATGCTCTATGTAGGTCTGCCAATGGAGGTGGGGGAATTCAGTTGGGTCGGACAGATTGGCGTCCATCATCACTGCGCTATCATACTTCCCAATAAATAATTCTGTTCGGTGGATTCGGCTGTCTAACACTGGTTTAGGAACTGATAAGGGAGCCTTCGGCATCTTGGCGCGGCGCTGGTAAACTTGGAGGATTCTTCTGGAGTTTCCTTCTGGGTGCGGTGCACTTTGAGGCTGCAACTGCTCTGGAGTCGCTGCAATTTCCAAATTGAACTGGTCCATCATTCTCGTGTTGATAGCCTTCATGCAAGTTATGTCATCTACTAGCACGAGCAGAGTTGATGAGACTCCATAACGACAATTAATTCTTGCTATCTTTCTTGCCTGCGATAATCGTACGATCAATCGCATGCCTGTGTGTAATCTGACAGTTGCTGACGGCGTCATGGGGAGATGGGCGGACGCGATGGTTGAGGGAAATGCGGGTGATGGAAAATGATTACGGTACGATTACTGTCTACTTATGGTAATTTATGAAGCAAATCTGAGCGATCCTACGGACTGACAAAAGGACTGACGGAAATGACCTGGACTGACACTGGCACGGGGATGGATCCTACGCGAACGACACGCTGGACTGGCGCTGTGACACGCTGGACTGGTCTGCCCCGACCACAGTCGGTTGCGGTGAGGTACCCGCAACTGACCAGTTATTTGACAGACTGCCTATGAACGGAAAAGACTCCCTACGCTCATCCCGGTTGCGGGAGAGTTATTCGACTAAGCTACTCTACGGGTTCTCTCGGTTGCGAGAGTTATTGATGAAAAGTGAAAGGTACCTACTCCTGGTAGGGTTTCAGGCGTGTGCCATTCACCCACCCAGGGAGAACTGTACCGTCCAGCTGTGCCAACCGAACGGCTCCTGAGTCGCGGATCTCGATGACA
Source organism: Pinus albicaulis (assembly GCA_034641835.2). Lineage (NCBI taxonomy): Eukaryota > Viridiplantae > Streptophyta > Pinopsida > Pinales > Pinaceae > Pinus > Pinus albicaulis. The sequence goes on from JAXQQM020089926.1 coordinate 5,992, forward strand.
AAGTAGGGTCCCAACCAGTGCATCTGGAGCTTGCCTGGAAACTTTTGGAACCGGCTATCATATAAAATAACTTTGCCGCCAACTTGGAAGGCTTTGGTTTTGATGTGGCGGTCGTGCCACGCTTTCTGCCTGGCCTTCTGAACCTTCTGGTGGAATTCCGCCAGGAATCGGGCCTCGTCCAGCTCCTGTAGCTCCTAGAGGCGTTCCCGAAGTGACTCCTCTTCTGAGAACTGAAGAGACGTTGCGATCAAAAGACTGGGTACAGTGAACTCGGCGGGAATCACAGCTTCCTGGCCATACACCAACTGGAATGGTGTCTGGTTGGTCAAACGTTTCACCGTGGTCCGGTAGGCCCACAATGCCGCTGGGAGACGCTCGTCCCAATCGTCGCGCTGAGCATTGCAAATTTTAGTCAAGCCCTTTTCGAGAATCTTGTTGAATGCTTCCACAGTACCATTGGCCTGCGGGTGGTATGGGCTGCTTTTATGATGCTGAATCATAAATGTGTCCAGTAGTGACTTGACCGTGGCATTAATGAAATGCGTACCCTGATCGTTGGTCAAGCTCCGTGGGCAGCCAAACCGGCTGATGATGTGTTCAAAAATGAACCGGGCAGCGGTCTCTGCCGAGCAGTCGCGTACCGCTGCTGCCTCAGCCCACTGGGTGAGGTAATCCGTGGCGGTAATGATGTACCAGGCCTTGGAGTGTCTGGAAACCGGGGCGATGGGACCTACGAAATCAACAACCCACTTTTCAAATGGCCGCAACACATGCACTGGGTGTAGCGGAAGCTCGTCCTGGTGCGAAGGCCTTCCCGTCCGCTGGCAAACATCGCAATGCTTCACATAGGCCTTACAGTCAGCATGTACCGTTGGCCACCACAGCCCAGCTTGGAGCACCTTCCTTGCGGTGGGTTTCGCACCCACATGCCCTCCCGCAACACCACTGTGACATTCCCACATCACCGCTTCCCGTTCGTGATCAAGAACGCATCTGCGCAACACCTCATCAAGGCCCAGTTTGTATAGCTGCCCCGCGATCAATTGGTAGTCGGCCGCCCGGACAACCAGGTGGCGTTTCTGGAGCGGGGTGTAATCCTGGGGGCATTGTCCCGTGGTCAAATAAGTGGCAATGTTAGCCAGGTAATCTGGTACTGCTTCGACTCGGAAGAGGTCGGCATCCTGCAGCTGATCGTCCAACGAGCCTTCATTCTCTCCCGTCTCCAACCTGGATAAATGATCGGGACCAACATTCAACCTGCCAGGCTTGACAATCACCTCAAACGTGAATTCCTGGAAAAGTAGAAGCCAGCGACAAATCCGTCCTTCCAACACAGGGTTATTCACTAGATACTTCAATGCAGAATGGTCCGTGAAGAATGTGAATTTGCCGCCCAGAAGATAGTGGAGGAACTTCTGGAGAGAGTACACCATCGCCAACGCCTCCCGCTTGGTCGTGGTGTAGTTCTTCTCCGCATTCGATAACCGACGGCTGGCGAAGTACATGGGGTGGTCAACTGTCGTCTCCCCGGGTTGCGCCAATACAGCTCCAAGTGTAATACCGGACGCATCAATATGCACATGGAACTGCTTATCCCAGTCGGGGTGAACAAGTATGGGCGCCGTTGCCAACTTCTCCTTCAAGGTGTCAAGTGCCTTCCTGCACTCCGCCGTCCACTGAAACACCTCTGACTTCCGCAACAGTTTCTCCAGAGGGGCCGTAATCTTTGCGTAGTTGCGAATAAACTGCCTGTAATACCCTGTGTGCCCAAGCCGTGCTCGCAACTGCTTCACGGTCTCGGGGGCCTCCATATGGACGATGACCGCGACCTTGGCGGGATCAACGCAGACCCCTTTCTTGCACACCACGTGGCCCAAGAGTGTGCCGAATGGAACTGCAAAAATACATTTCTTCAAGTTCAAGGAAATCTGCAGCTGACGACACCGGTCAAACATAACACGCAATAGGGAGGCGTGATTCTTCAACAGGCTGTAGACGGTCCAGTCGTCCATGTAGACCTCCAAGAACTTGTGAATGTACTCCCGGAAAGAAGCAATGACAATCCGGGAAAACACAGCCGGTGCGTTCTTCAAACCAAACGGCATAACGTGGTATGTGAATGATCCCCACTCAGTGGTGAATGTCGTCTTTGCTTTGTCTTCCTCGGCAATGCGCACCTGATGGTAACCCGAAAACCCATCAGTGAATGAATAAGCTTCATTTCCCGCAACGTGATCTAGGACTTCATCGCTGAAAGGAGTGGGAAACGGGTCGTGGATGCAGGCATTGTTCAGGCTCCGGTAATCTACACAGACACGGATCTCCGCTTTGTCCTTCTTGTTCTGGATGACAATGGGACTCACCCACTCGGCTTCTTCTACTGGAAAGATGAGACCTGCAGCCAGCATCTTGTCAATCTCCATCTTGACCTTCTCTTTGATACGTGGGTTCAACCGGTAGGGTCGGTGCTTCACCGGCCTGGCCCCCGGTTTCAACGCGATGCGCATTTCGCCTAGGTCCCCCTTGATCCCCTTCAGGTCCGCAACCGAAGACGGGAACAAATCTTCGTATTCCCGGAGGAGGCTGAAAATTTCTTTTGTTGTCTCCTCGTCCTAGTAATATCCCACCGTTGCGAGCTTGGGTCTCTCGTCTGTTCCAATGTTCAACTTCTTTGTCTTTAGGGGCTGTAAATGAACTCCTTCAGTCGTCGGATCTTCATTGATGCTCCGCTCGCCTTCCCTTTTGTCAAAATAGAGATGCCTGAGGTCCTCCAGAATATCGTCATCTGGATCGCCGTCAATCCGGCGGCAAACCAACTCACGCCTGACCTCAGGTCGTGACACCACCGGGCCCCCATCAGGCTCGGGATGGCGGAAAAACAAGACCTCCTTGACTGCCTGTAGGGCCTGATACTCCTGCGCCGTCTCCCCTTCGAACAAGAAGCACCGCACAAACTTGTCCGCGACGGCCTGCCAAGAGCAAGTGCCCCGTTTTCGCTCTTCCTCCAGGTACCAGGCCTGGGGAATTGTACCCAGGGAGTGGATAAACCTGTGGACCCACAGCTCCTCAGGGTACCGGGTGCTATGCCATTGTTCTTTGCAGGCCCGCAAATGGTGTCGCGGGTCGGAAGTTCCATGATACTTAAGCGTACTGCAGGGTCCTTCGTCCTCTTTAAAGCGTGCCCGCAGAGCATCCGCCACGCACTCCCATCGCAACAGAGTGTTGCGGTGATTTTTCCACCACCGTGCCGACGTTGACTGCAAGGCCACATCCAAAAGTGGTATCCGACTTTCAGCTGGGACCCGGTCTTCCACCTTGGCAATAAAAGTATTGACTGCTTGCATGTTCGACAATGTGGGATATCCGCGGATCTCAGTCCCTACCCACCGGACTTGGGCAATGGAGGCACATCTCCGCGTGGTGGTCTCATACCCCCCTTGCTGCCAGTCTTCCCAAGCGAGTTCGGATCCGAGCTCCGAGCTCTGCACACTCCGCCAACTGACAGAGCCAGTTGCGGTCGGGTTAATATAATCGTCCCGCTTTCCTGCGGTCATCTGATAAAGGTGGTCCATCATCTGAGCATCCTCCCGATTGTCCACCGTTTCTGTATATCGCGGGCCCTGATACGGGTCGAGAGGCTGGGTGACCCGTACCTCCCCATCCTCAAAGATCATCAGCTCCTTCTTAAGGTCGATGATGGCATAATTCTCAAAAGCCCAATCAATGCCGAGTAAGGCAGGATAGGGATCCTTGTCGCCCATGATATCAATAACCTCAAAATCGGTGTATGTCTTCACCCCCGCAACGTCGACCTCGACACCCTCGAGCCGGCCGATTGGAAAAATGCAATACTGGTTCGCCATCCTGAGTTGGATTGGTGAGTAGGCTAGCCGTGGCCTTCCAAGAGCCTCCCATGTCTTTCGTGGCAGAATGTTGACGTCGGACCCCAAGTCCAACATGGTGTCGCTGATTTGGAACCCTGCGACCTGCGTGTTAAGCCGGAATTCTTTGCCTGTTCGTTGCTTGTTCCGCTTGACACGCTGCACGTATTGAGGGCCAGCGTCCGCCGGATCTCTAAGTTCTGTGCGCCCCTGCAGTGCTCCGTCCAAAGCATGCTTGAGCTGCTGCTGCAGCGCAGCGTTATCAACAATCCTGAGGAATAGCCAGAGCCAATCCTCGACCACAGTACCTGCGACGTTCTGCGCACCAGATTCCGGCAGCATGGGCTCCTCCAAACCTCCCTCGTTCCGCAACTGGGCGAACGCCTCAACTGCCTCCTGGAAATACTTCTTCTGGACTTCGGGCCTGATCAACTTCTTCGGGGATGCCGGCCGAACCACTCGTGCTGGCTCCTTCCCGTGGGCATTCTCTCCAGTCTTCTTTCCGCCCCTCGTCACGATTGCGACGTTCTGCAAGTCTGGGGCGGCGGTCCCTCGCGGCTCTGAGTTTATCAGATTCGCTCCCCTCTGCCTCGCCCGTTCTTCCCACTTCTTGATGAGCTCCGGACAGTCTTCTGTAGCGTGGGCGTTGACCCGGCACTGGGAACACCAGGGTCGCCGCGGAAGGGGACATTCTCGAGCCACATGACCCTCCTGGTCACAGTTGTAACATTTTACCGGACCGCGTCCGCCTGTGCGGCCTCCCCGCATGCCTCCGCCTCTTCCCCTCGGAGCCTCGTTCACCCTGTAGGAGGGACGATCCAGTCGATCCGCAAGTGCGTCGAGCGCCCTGCACTGCTCAGTGTTGTGAGTCGTGGACACACAAAATTCGCAGTATACATTATTCGGGACCGTGGAGTACTTCTGTAATATCGGGCACATCCGAGGAGGATGCCCCAGCGTCCGGAAAATCTCGCAGTACTCCGTGGTGGAGGAACCCGGTTGTGGTGGGAACCCTGCGTAAGTCTGTTGCGGCTGGTAGACTCCCTGCGGGTTCATCGCTGCGCCACCCCCTGGTGGTGGACCCCCCTGGATTGCTGCGACCGAGGGTCCTGCTCCTGCGCCGTGCAACCGAGGACACTCGGTTGCTACGTGGCCCTCGACCAGGCAATGAGTACACCAAACATTCGGTCGCGCTGGTCTCACTGGCTGAAGCTCCTTGAGCTTTTCAGTCAAGCTGGCAATCTGGTGTTGCAACCCTATCAAAGAAGGATCTTGCGGGGCCGCCCCCCCCGATATTCCTGGGGGTAGCCCGCCATGGCTTCAATCTTCATGGCCTGCTCCAAAGCGTCCTGCAGATTATCAATCTTCTGCTGAGTGAGAGGGGTTCGTGTCAAGGGAAGCAGAGCCTTGATGAACCAGTCCCTCTGGTGGTTTGGATCGATCGGGTAGCTGAGTTTCCCGATCGCGTCCTTGAATCGCCGCATCAACTCCCACGTGGTCTCACCTTCCTTCTGCTTAATTTCCCACAGCTCTGACAGGCCCTGCTGGTCTGTCTGGGGAAGCTTGAATTCGCGGACAAAATCCCACTTCACGTCCGCAATTACAGGGTTAGGATGCGCCTCGGACCACTTGATAAACCATCGCAGAGCCCTCTCTCTGAGCGTGGTTTGGAATTCTATTAACTTCCCTGCATCTGGCGTCTGGCGAGCCCTCCAGATGGCTTCGCACAGGTACCAGTGTTGCTCTACATCATCATTGCCCCGGCCAGAGAACTCTGGATACTGGGTGAAAGATCCAGCCATGTGTGCTTGCGGAGAATTGACCAGGATAAATCCTCCAGGTCCTGGTTGCGTAACGGTCCCACTAGGAAAAATACCACTACTAGTAACGCTGTTGTTACCGGACGTTACTGACGCTGATGAACTATTGTATGACCGACTCAATGCTTGTAACTGAATAAAAATATTACTTAAAGGTTGATACAGTACCAGGGGAAGGTCGGGATCCTGGCCATGCAGAAGGTGAGAAGTAGGGCTGCCTGGAGGGGTGGGTGCCGTCTGATCTTGAAACATCCGCTGCATCACGCCGTGCCATTCATCATCGGAACTCTCTTCGGGCCGCATCTTTCCATTATCTTCGCTAGTCACTATCTCTCTTTCTCGCATCGCTGGGCTCCCATGCACCCACTGCACTTCCACCGCTGTCCCGTCTTCTTCCCGGGTATCCAAACCCATAGTTCCTGTCCTCTGAGGCACCTCCTTCTGATTTTTCCTCTCGATCTCTCTTCTCTTCAAATCTCGCATTACCCTTCTTCGCCACCTATCGGCGATCTGTGCCCGCCGATGCGCACGTCGCTCCCGCAACTTGCATGTGGCCTCAACATCCATTCCCCACCCCCACTTTCACATTCTACACAGCATCGGTTCCCTCAACCCTTCCCCCAGCACGGGAGGTTTACGCTTCCATACTCGTTTTGTGGAATTCAATCAACCCTTCGTCCACCATCAGAGCTTTGACCCACAGCAGAATCTCCTTCAACAGCTTCCCTCTTAGCCCTGAGTGGAAAACAGCCTCGGCTTTCGAGAAGGATTGATAGCACTCAGCAGCAAACTCCACAGTGTATCCTTCCAACGTGGTCCTTACCCAAAAATCCACCGCGCGGGTTAGTTCAGTGTCTACCCGATGCAGTGCCACCAGATCTTCGTGCGCCCACCTGCGGTTTATCTTCCGCAAGCCTTCTTGGGGCACCGTCGCTCGTAACCTCCGCAACCAATTGTAAAGGTCCATAGGGAACCTTCCCCAGAAAATTTCGTACGTATCACTGGCTGAGTCAGAGAAAAGAACAAGCTCCTTGATCGCCGCCTCCTTTTTCTTGGTCAGCTCTGCTTGCTGAGCAATGAACTGGTCAAGATGATCATCCCACCATTGCCGTATCGCTCCTTCAAAAATCCTCGATACCATGATCTAGATCCCCTCAGAACATGCAGGTCCCGGCAACGGAACCATTTGTTGGCGAGAAGTCAGGTCTCGCGGACAAGACCCAGGTTCAAGAGTTGTGGCCAACAAAGGGGTCCGGTGTAGTCTAGGAACACGCCGGCATTTTCACCCTGCTCTGGAGAGCAGTGCGTCTCACCCGAGGCATGCCGCAACCACATGCAAAAGGGGATGAGATCAATGGCAAGGAACAAACCCGCAACTAAAGAAAGACGGTGCATCCATTACATATACAAAGTTATATACGCAAGATCACTTAATAAGCATTCAGACATTCGCAAATAAAATTTTAAACCAGCATAAACACATTACAAGCACATGAACATCTTATTGAGACAACAACCTTCCATTGTATTAATCTCTTGGCCAAACACATGATTACATGGCATTCTCACTGATAGCTTACAAATCTGATACAGATGGATTTCGGAACAGAAAGGTAGAATAGAGAAGATAAAGAGCCCTAGGAGGGACATGCATGATTCCTCCGCAGCTGCTCTGTGCGTCTTTCCCTGTCTCGAGCCTCGCAACCTCTTCAGCATCCTCTTTGTTTCAGCCGGGTGACTGTTATTTATTCACCCGCTCTTGCGACTATCAGTTCCTCTGTGTCTTTACTTCAGCTTCTCCCGGCTTCTCTCCTGTTATCTGCGTGTTCCACTTTCTGTCTTCTGCTGTGTGTTTCCTTCATCTGCACTTGTCCCTGTTCTATCTCCAGCTATCGCATGCTTCCGCGCCACCTTGATAGCTCCGCGACTCCTGGTAGTTGCGGCGCGGTCGCGGTTGCCATGTGTATTCATACCGCAACTCAAAAAGGTCAAAATTCAAAATGTCTTAGCCAAGATTTCAAAACTAAACAAAAACAAGGGCCCCAAATGTGTAACAATAGGAACCGATAGCAAGATATCTCGTCAAGGAAAAATGCAGTCGTATCCTAGCAAGAATGTGGAGAACAAGACGATTGTGCTGTATGTGTACCATGTGGACTGTCCTAAGTGGTAATCTTTTGATACCCGACAACTCATTGACAAAGGTTATAATGTGTTCTTCAAAAATGATGTGTGTACAATCAGAGACATACCTCCAAGTAAGAAGATAATTGCAGAGGTGCAGATGACCAAAAATAGAATGTTTCCTCTCAAACGCAGGGCAGATTTGAAGGAAGGAAGAACTATTGCAGCTGTAACACAAGAAGTCTTTCAAGAGGAAGTGAAAGATGAAAATTGGTTGTGGCACTTGAGATTTGGACATCTCAATTTCGGAGGCTTGAATCTGTTGCACAGAAAGGGAATGGTAAAGGGATTGCCATTGATCGAGAAACCGGACAGCCTTTGTGAAGGCTGCATCTTGGGCAAGCAACACAAAGAAAGCTTTCCAGCAGGAAAGAGTATAAGGGCAAAAGAACCCTTGGAAATTGTTCACTCTGATGTGTGTGGACCGATGCAAATACCATCATTTGCCGGAAATAAATATGTTTTAACTTTCATTGATGATTACACCAGAAAGACATGGGTGTATGTGTTGAAACAAAAGAGTGAAGTGTTTGAGAAATTCCGCCACTTCAAAACTCTTGTTGAGAAACAGTGTGGGCATTATATCAAAGTGCTCAGAACAGATAGAGGTGGAGAGTACATCTCTAAAGACTTTCTGCGTTTTTGCAGAGAGAATGGCATACAAAAGCAGTTCACCGCGAGGTACACACCTCAGCAAAACGGTGTTGCAGAAAGGAAGAATAGGACCATTCTGGACATGGTCAGGAGTATGCTGAAGGCAAAACACTTGCCACATGAGTATTGGGCAGAAGCTGTCACTTGCGCAGTTTACATCTTGAATAGATGCCCAACTAAAGTTGTCATGAACAAAATACCAGAAGAAGCATGGAGTGGTCAAAAGCAAACTGTCACTCACATGAGAGTATTCGGCTGTGTAGCATATGCACATGTACCGAATCAGCTAAGGAAGAAGCTTGACAGTAAGGGGGAGAAGTGTGTCTTTATTGGCTATTGTGATGAGTCAAAAGCATACAAACTCTATAATCCATCCACCAAGAAATTGATAGTAAGCAGAGATGTGCAGTTCATTGAAGATGAAGCTTGGGATGGAAGCTTAGAGAAGACAGTGAATGTGAAGACAATTGTGTCTCAAGAAGAAGAAGAGGAAGGGACAACATCAAATAATCCTTCCTTGGTGGGTCCTCCTCCACCACAACAAGTACAACAAACCACACCACAAGCTGGAATTCGAACAACCTTGAGAAGTCAAGGAAGTGCTTCTCCAAGCACATCACAGGGATCAAAAATACCCTCAAGTTTGGATGGAACTCCAAGCACACCAAGAAGACCAAGATTCAGAAATCTGAATGAGATTTATGAACAAGGAGAGGTAAGTAACAATACCGGTCTGAATTCATTATTCGCTTTATATTGTCATGTTGATGACCCAGTTCATTTTGAAGATGTTGTAAATGAAGATAAATGGATTGAAGCAATGAATGAAGAAATTGGTGCAATTGAGAAAAGTAAAACATGGGAGTTAGTGGACCTCCCTGAAGGCAAAGATGCCATTGGAGTTAAGTGGGTCTATAAGACCAAAAGCAATGCTGAAGGCAAGATTGATAGGCACAAAGCAAGACTTGTTGTGAAAGGCTACAAGCAGCAACAAGGCAGAGACTATGATGAAACCTTTGCACCAGTAGCAAGGATGGAAATAGTCAGAACAATGTTGTCTATTGCAGCACAACACAAATGGAAGATTTATTAGATGGATGTTAAATCTACATTCCTGAATGGAGTGTTAAAAGAAGAGGTTTATGTTGAACAACCTCCAAGTTATGAAGTTGAAGGCCAAGAGCATAAAGTCTGCAAACTGAAGAAGGCTCTTTATGGGCTAAAGAAAGCTCCAAGAGCATGGTACAGTAGGATAGATGCTTACCCGATTGAGAATGGGTTCGAGAAGTGTGATGGTGAACCCACACTCTACATAAAGGAGAATGACGGTAAGATTCTTATCGTTGTATTATATGTAGATGATTTAATTTTTACGAGCAATGATGCTTCTCTCATTGCTAATTTTAAAGCAGTCATGAAAAGTGAGTTTGAAATGACTGACTTGGGCTTCTTGAGATATTTTCTTGGAATTGAAGTAGACCAAAGTGAAAATGGTGTTTTCATTTCTCAAGATAAATATGTAGAAGCAGTGTTAACGAGATTCAACATGCAGAACAACAAGGCAGTTGTGAATCCAACAGTAATGGGGTTGGAATTAAGAAAAGAAGATAACAGTAAGGATTTTGATCCAAAGTTGTATAAGAGCATAGTTGGCAGCCTTATGTACTTGACTGCAAGTAGGCCGGACATTATGCACGCTATTAGCTTAATCTTCAGATTTATGGAAAGACCAAAAGAGACTCATTGGAAAGCAACCAAGAGAATTCTAAGGTATGTAAATGGAATGAAGGGATTTGGTATATTATACTCCTCTTCTAAAAGTTTCATGTTGACAGGATACATTGACAGTGATTGGGCTAGAAGTGTTGATGATCGGAAGAGCACATCCGGATATGTGTTTCATTTTGGATCAGGAGTAATTTCGTGGGCTTCCAGGAAGCAACCGATAGTTGCTTTATCTATAGCAGAAGCAGAATATGTAGCAGCAACAACAGCAACATGCCAAGCAGTATGGCTGAGAAGAGTTCTCAGAGATTTGTGTCATGAACAAGAAACTGACACAACCATTTACTGTGAAAATAGCTCGGCGATAACATTGTCTAAAAATTATGTCTTTCATAAAAGGACAAAGCACATTGACACCAAGTTTCACTTCATACATGAATTGGTTAACAATGGAGAGATAGTTTTGCAACATTTCAGAACAGAGGATCAATTTGCAGATATCCTCACAAAGCCACTTACGCAGAAAGGCTTTGATCATTTCAGGAAATGCCTGGGTATGTAGAAAAACCCAGCAGTTGAAATTAAGGGAGAGTTTTGGAAATTAATTCCAACTACTGATGTCAATCAGCAGTAATTGCAGAATGATTTGAGTGCGGCACATTGAAGCCTTAGCAAAGGTGGTTGCCATTTTCTTGAAGCAATTGCAAAAGGATTGGAAAGCCCACACAAGTGAAGTGCATAGTAGATAAGAGTCGGCCCCTTTGATATTTATCTAAGGCGGTTGTCGTTTTCTTAAGAGCAGAGTAAATGCTCAGACTCAAAGTCTTGCCAGTAGTGCAGAGCTTTGATTACAAAGTTGAATCATACTTTAAAGCCTTACCAACATATCAGCGAAGTTAAATGACTGTGGCGGCAATCACAACTTTTATTAAAAAAGTGTCTTGTTGATATGGAAACGTTACGATGCGATGCAATCATCACAATCGCAAAAGGAATGAGGTACCGCACATATGTATGTTCCGGCCGATTGAAGTTTGCAATGCGATGCAATGTGGTCCCACCACAATCGCAATCGCAAATCGCAAAGGCCGCAATCACGAAATCCCAAGATCGCAAGCCGACTGCCGATGCGATGTAGGCCCCGCGCCATCGCAATCGCAAATTGCAATTACATAGCACAAAGGTGTTAACCTTTTGTCCGCTGAAATACCGATTGCCGATTGAGTTCCGGATGCGATGAATGTTTTCAATGGATTTCATATATTTTGAGATCTGGTTTTATGGGTTGGTTTAATTGTTTTATTAACCGCGCCTTATAAAAGGAAATGAGCCCAAAGGCTAATAGAATGAATGAATGTAATGAATAAATAATGAAAGTTTTGTTGTGAACATGTTTTTATGTATTAAGATGTTGTTTGAGAAACAAAAAAAAAATTTGTAGCCCGCAGGCTGATTATACAGCAAGTTTGTAAGCACTGTATGTGCGGATAGAGGACAGAGAAGTTTTGTGTGAGCACTGTTTTTTTCACAGTCCACTGTAAAACATTGTGAATCCCTCTTAAGGAGGAAGAATCAGATTGTTGATTATGTATTTCTTTTATTCTTTTATGAATTAAGAAAATTGTCCTAAATTGTTTCTGTTCATTCTGCAAATTAAGTTTGAAAACTCTGTTGTAGAGGGAATTTTCATTCTCTCTTGTTCAGAAGCTTGAAGAAACCTCTACATAACATCCACATGTGTATCACAAATTCAGGTTTACTGTCTTCATGCTATTGGAATAGTAACTTTATTAACAATTTTAATGCTATTTGGATCAGTTTGATGTTGATTGTTGTTGCTCCCCCATTTCATTATAGACCTTTTTCATAACATTCCAAGATTTAAGACCTAATTGCTATTGTGATTTTGAAAAAAAATCTCATGAAAGCTTCGTTGAATGATAAAAAATGCTAATACATTATCCTTCTTATTTGCTACTAGGGGATTCCTTTAAATTTGAATCATGGTCGCATAAACTGCTTGATTTGCCACTTCTTCAAACCCATTCAACACAATATCTTTAAACCTTCTACCTAGCTATGTTCTAATTCTCATCTTAATAACTCCGAAATCATTATTTTTACCAAATAAGATTGAACAAATTCGTATTTATATCTTTCGCTCACATTTTAGGACAACTTCATTCTTTAATAATTGCGACTAGTGCTAGGCTGTTGTAGTTATCCCGCAGTAATAGCTCGATTTCATTATGGCTCAACAGAAAAAACAACCTTTTCAAAGGCGGCTCTCACTCCAGTCACTAACGGCAATGTTCTCTTGAAACTGAAAAACTAATTTGATTCCCTTTCTAAACCACCAACAACTTCTCAAATCCATTTATTAGAGTGGTAAAAGATGTTTCCAACATGTTCCTTGTTCCTTCGTTCCTTCCTGCTGCTTAAAGAGAAAAATATTTTCAACTACGATTTCATAAAGCCTTAGTCTAACTAGACTGCTTTTTTTCCCTGAAAATCATGGAAATTTTGGTAAAATTTTAAGAAAATCCAAATCTTTTTGTGAATCCATGTTATAACTATCAAAATTCAATATTTTGGGTGCCCTGGAGGTTTTTGATGGTGCTGAACCCATTTCCACCATCAAAAACATGATTCAGACACTGCTATTGAAATTTTTTTGCCTTGATTTCAGCCAATTTTAGCTGTCCCGACAATTCCTCAACCTCAGTAGACAACTCCTTTCATAAACACACACAATTTACATGCTCAATTACAACTCACAAATTTTAATACATAACTTTATTACTTTATGAATAAGATATCTACATTCAATTTATTTTTAAGAAAATTTAAAATTTTCCTCTATAATATGATTTGTGAATAATAAATATTTTAAATAATTAAATTAAACTAAAAGCTCTGTATAAAAACACAAAATAAAAATAAAATTCGCGAAACTATTACTTCAATGACATGTGTTTTCCTAGAAGGTCTAGGATGGAGCTAGGGTTCCAAAGAAACTGTTTTTCTGACAGCGGTGGAATCGAGGAGGGTTCAGATCTATTGCAGCATGTCTGAGAGGTAGCTTGGCAACGCCTTCAAGGGGGGTGAGATTCCATCCTACTGAAATGTAACGAAAAGAGAGTATTGTGGTAAGTAGAGAGGGTTGTAGGGAGGGGCTGACCCTAATTCAGGCCCTGTGGTCAGCCAAGAAAGGTAAACCGCAGGCTACGTCTTTCCCATGAGCCACAAAGAAGCCTCTTCGCTTCATCATAGCACCCAGTCAAACAGGGAAAATTTTAAGAACCCCCCTAAATTTATATGTATAATAAATGGGCGAATTCCCATGATACATAGGAAAAATGGAAGGCAATTTTATTAATAATATAATATGTATATATAATTTTTTGGCGAATCTCTCACGAGATTATATTATCTTGTAAAATCATGGTGAATCACTAGTACAAAATGGCGAATCGTTGTCTAGTGGAGTTCGGGGTGTTGGTTCCAATGAAGATATGGTAGTTGAACCAGGAGTTGAAGGAAGCGAACCATCGAGACCAAGCGTGGCACATGGTGACTCGTGAGGGAAGTAGTTCTCGTGCAGTTTGGAAAACGCATGCCTTTGGGCTAAAATTCGCCCCTAAAATTTTAAAGTGCCAATAAATTAGACCAATATCGTAGTTATATGAAAGATCATGCTTTAATTTGAAATTTTATAGGTATTTGGCCAACTGAGAAAGACTTAATCAAATAGATTAAGCTAAAATGGCAGTTGAAAGGACACATTGATATTAAATTTGGGGCTAGGGGATTCTTTACAGTGATTTTTACTAATCTCATGGATAAAGAAAGTATTTTTGAAGGCGAGCCATATTTCTACTATAATGTTGGTTTATTCCTTCGATAATGGGAGGAATGTTATAACCCCAATCAAGAACAGTTTCTGTCAGCACCAGTATGGGTGAGGCTCTTCGCTCTACCTGTTGATTTCTGGGATCCATAAATGCTAGAAGGCATTGGTAACTCTCTTGGAAGATTTGTGAAGATCGCTGAAACTACACGTTGAGGTAGGTATATTTCTTTTGCCTGCATTTGTGTTTATATGAATATAACTGAGCCTCTTCCGGAATTGATAGAACTGGAATATGAAGGATAAGTATGGTAACAACTTATTGATTATGAACATATTCCATTTAGATGTAGATGATGTCATGAATATGGATATTTACTTAAAACATGTCCTCTTAACAACCTGGATCAAATGGAAGGAAAGCAACCAGAGGGAGGAGGAAGCCCCATGGAGAATGATGATGGGTTTAAGACTGTTGCTAGAAAAATTTGGAACAAAAAACTGCATGCAAATCAACAAAACACTCCCTCTAAGTAAAGGAACAATCAAAATAGGTATGAAATCTTGCAAGAAATATGAGACAGTCTTAGAGAAGTTGAACAGCCCCCGGACGAAGGGCCTGGAAATATAAGCCAAAATCCTACTAAGGCGAAATGAAAAACTCCGATAGAGCCAAGTGACAAAGTGACCAAATTCAGATGGTGGATCAAGCGGATATGGAGGTCGATATAACAAAAGATGATTTAAGTACATAAGAAATGGTTCTAAAAAAATTGTTGCAATAATGGCGAAATCTAGATGACAGATTTATTCCTGAAGATAAAAAGACACTATATAAAGAAACTTTCGAACAATACATAACTTCCCAAGAACGTAGACAAGAATAAATGGTGAATAAGCCTAGTACTTCAAAAGGAAGTAGTCAAGAAACCAATGGCCAACCTAAAGTAAAAAAAAATAAAGGCACAAAGACTTTACAAGAATATATTTAGACTGTTGGGGAAATGTTAGTTAACTAGGGCAGAGTAATTCCTCTTTTAATGGTATTCCAACAACTCCATAAATTTCCCCAATGATAGTCATCTCCTGGAATGTGAGGGGCCTTAAAAGTAAAGGAAAGCAACGATATCTGCAGAAAAGAATGAAGAGAAAGATATCGCAAGTGGTACTCCTTCAGGAAACTAAAGTCTCGGGGCAAAGATTAGAGGAAATTCTAAAAATTTTGAAACCTAGATATAAGTAATGGCCATTGACTCATGAGGAAGCATTGGTCGTATAGCAATTCTTTGGAATCTCGCAGAGATTATGGTGGAAGGGTGGATAGGTCTATCTTGTATCATAATAGGGCACTTTAGGCAAATCGAGACGAAAGATTGGTTCCTAGTTTCCTCTGTGTATGGTCCTCATATCCCAGGAGAAAAGTTAGCTTTCATAGATAGTATAAGAATGTTGAAAAATCTACATAATGAGAAATACTGGTTGTTGGGAGGGGATTTTAACATGATCACAAGTGTAGAAGAAAAAAAGGAGGAATATTGAGAGATGAAGATGAGATGGAGATGTTTAGAGATATGATAACGAACTTGCAATTAGTAGATATACCAAGAGTGATTGGTAAATATTCTTGGAACAATAGGCGAGGAGGGACACATCAGATAACGTCTCGGCTGGATAGATTTTTAGCATCAGAAGAACTCATGAGTACTAATGTCTTTTATGAAGCCTCTATCCTCACATGCATGGGATCTGACCACTGGCCGATATCTTTGGAGGTGCACATGAAATAGATGAAAAAGAAGAGGCCTTTTAGATTTGAAGTGTTTTGGTTAAGAGATCCTACTTTCATTGACAAAGCCAAGAGTTGGTGGGAAGAAAGTCAAGTTAAAGGGAGGAAAAGGATGCATACCTTTCAACTTCGACTCAAAGATATAAAGCAAAAAGTAAAGAAATGGAAAAAAGCTGAATTTGGGAATATACACTAGGATAAGGAAAAATTATAGAGGCAAATGAAAAAAATACAACATCAGATGATACTACAAGGTATATCGAAGCCCCTGGTTAGGGAGGAAGGTCACATCATCAGCAAATTAGAAAAACGTCACAAACAGGAGGAAATAATGTGGAAACAGAAATACAGAATCCATTGGTTAAGAGAAGGGGATAAAAATACTAGTTTCTTTCACAAAGCAATGATCCAAAGGCGGAAACACAATCACATTTTCTCTCTTAAAGACCTTGCAGGAAATAGAGTAGTCCAAAACTAGGACATGAAGGCTTTGTTGGTGGATCACTTTAGTGACATATGAAAGGAACCAGATCACATGCAAATGGAAGAAATTTATATAATAAAGCTGCACATACCTCAGGTAGTCAATAGAGATAAGAATCTAGCGTTACTTCGGGAAATCACTTAGGAAGAAGTGGAAGAAATTGTTAAGGGTTTATCTAAAAACAAGGCGTCGGGACCAGATGATTTTACATATGGATTCTACCAGGAAAGATGGCCATTCATGGGTAAAGGTATCTTAGATATCGTTGAGGAATCACAAAGAACTAGACAGGTATACCCTGCTTTGAATTCTACTTTTATTGCATTAATTATGAAACAAGACCATTATGATGTTCCTTCAAGATTTAGACCTATGTCCCTCTGTAATATCATCTATAAAACCTGGTCTACTATCATGGTTAATCGTCTCAAGCCAATTCTGCCAGCTCTTATTTCTCCCGACAAAACTGGATCTGTTAAAGGCATCCAAATCCTTGATGGTATTGTCACAGCTCAAGAAGCTATCCATTCCCTTCGCGCCCTTAAATCCAAAGGTATGATGATAAAACTTGACCTTGCTAAAGCCTATGACCATCTCAGTTGGACCTACCTTCAGAATATCATTCAGGCTTTTGGATTCAATAAGAGATGGATTCAATAGATCCTATCCTTTATCTCCACTCCTAATTTCTCTATCCTGGTCAATGGTTCTCCTTCTAACCCTTTCAATGCCTCTCGGGGTCTAAGACAAGGTGATCCTTTATCACCGTTTCTCTTTATCATTGCTATGGAAGTTCTAGGAAGATATATCAAAAATAAGGTTGCTGGAGGATTCTTAAAGGGATTGAATCTATGGGGAGTCAACCTTACTCTATCTCACCAGCAGTTTGTTGATGATATTATGTTATTCTTCCAAGAAACCCTAAAAGAGTCAAAGGTTATATTATCCATTCTTAAGGAGTTCATGGCTGCATCCAGAACCCTTATCAACAATGAAAAATCAAATTTTTTCTTCTTTAATACCACCCCTCAGTCTCAATGATTTATGGCTCGCCCTTTAGGGTTCAACATTGGATCCCTTCCCACGAAATATCTTGGTATGCCACTTTGCCATAATTATCTCTGTGTATCCCATTGGAAAAATCTCATTAATCATATCCAAAATCATCTCCAAAATTGGTCCTTTTGAGCTCTCGATGCCCCAAGTCGAGTGGTTCTTGTAAAATCAGTCCTCTAATCAATCCCCATTTATCAATTATCAGGGATGGCTACCCCTAAATATAGTTGTATTGATATGACAAATATCTTTAAAAAATTATTATGGCAAGGATCTCAACAAATCCGCAAATGGGCTCTATTATGCTGGAAAAATTTGACTAAAACCAAAAAGGAGGGTGGAATTGGTCTTAGGGACCCTTATCTACTCAATCAGGTAATGGGAGAAAAGATGTGGTGGAGGTGGTTACAGGGAGGCAGAGATTTTTGGAAAAGAACTAGGAGAGAAAATATGATATGCCACATAGTAGTGTTGATAAACTACAGGTATAACACACCCCTAAAGGCTCTGTAATCTGCAACCTAGCTTCTTCAAATAAAAACCTCATCAAAGACCACAATTTTTTGGAGATTAAGGGAGGAAATACAACCTGGTTTTGGGAGGACTCTTGGTAACAGAGAGAAAAATTGTTCAGTAGACTTGACCTTGCAGAGATTTTTCTCTTTATGAACCAAGTAAATATAAAAATGGTTGATTTCTTATGGGAGGCAGAGAATGATCAGTATTGGCGGAAGTGGAAGCAGAAGCAACATTGGAAGAATGCTCCGGAGACTCAACAGTGGGGGAATATTGAGAAAGAATTGCAATCCAGAAAATTACTTATTGTCATTGGGAATGACATCCTACAGTGGGGATACAGAACTAAAAGCATGTTTACGATTCAAGAAGCTTACAGCATTAAAGCTAACAATGTTCAACTTCCAAATGCAAAACTATGTCAAAGAGTTTGGTCTATTAAGAATTGGCCAAAAATTGAATACTTTTTATGGGTTGTTGATCATGGTAGAATTCTTACCTGGGATCAATTGCATAGACGAGGGATGTTGGGACCCTCTGCTAGTGTTATGTGTGGTGAAAATTCTGAAACCTTGGAACATTTGTTGAACATCAACTTTGTTGTTGACCATTTGTGGCAGAACTTATACATATTGTTTCAACAAACGGATAGAGATAAAACAAGCACCCAACACACAATTGACAATTGGAGATGAGGGGGATGTCAGAGCCATGTTGTCAATAGATTCTAGTCAATGTCTATTGTTTTCTTGCTGTGGGCAGTTTGGAAGGAAAGAAATAGGCGAACGTTCAGAGACAAGGAACGGAAAACCACAGAAATTTGGAAAACCATTGTTCGAAATATAAGAGAAAGTATATTAGCTAAAAAATGGACTTTGGATGATTGGACAATGAATGGACAAGAGGCACAGATCTTGGCTCAGCTGAACCTCAAGCCCCAAATGCTGGCCCTGGCCTCATGGAAAATCAAACCGATGTCATACCATGTAAGAGATAAGTACAGTCTGTCACAACAAGGCTTCCTTAAGCTGAATTATGTGGGGCTTTAAAGGCAACCCAGGTCAAGGAGGGGCACGGGGAATTTTTAGAGATTCTCGAGGCCAAGTAAGAAGGATTTATGCTATGGAGTTGGGTTATGCTAGTAAAAATGAATCTAAATTTACTTCGGTTAAACAGGGACTCATAATTTCAAGCAGAGAACAATACCATAGGCTTGTGGTGGAAGGAGATTCAGCCATGGTCACAAGAATACTCCTAAAGTTGGAGAGAGGAGCACGTTGGGAGCACATCAATAGTAGTTGGCGAACATCTCAACTCATCCAGGAGATCAAGGAAATTATGCTGAGCATCAGTCACATAATTCCGTCTCATGTTATGCAATCAAGCGATGAGGCAGCAAATCTACTTGCAAATTGGGGATGTAATAACCAAGGCAAGATCCTGGATATCTCTTGGGATCAAACCATATAGGAGACTGGACTGGATACTCTGTAAGAGATAGTGGAATGAGATAACAACTAAAAGCACAACCCCCGATCGAGGCGCCATGTGGGGAGGAGCGTTGTGTGACGTGGCGATCCTACGCAATTTCCAAACCGTAGTAGGATATGACATGTGCTGACAGAGGAGGGCGGCTCCACCCACGGAGGTTGATGATCGCATTTAAGGAACCCGCCAAACAAAAAGGCATGTTAGGAGGCATGTCAAAAGGGTCTAGGGGAAAGCGCCGACACAAGAGGATGTGGGGGCCCGTTAAAAGAATTCTCTCTACTGGTTCTTGGAGTATGAAAGAAAGGGGATTGCAGAACGCCAAGAAGAAGACATGGGATCAGGCGCGAGCTCTGGAAACCTCGACTTGTCGTCTACATGGGCATGTAAATTAGAAGGTATCCCCTATTTTGAAACATCATCTAAAGAATATTACTACATTGATGCAACATTCTTATCCATACCCATATCTACACTTGAGAATCAACTTGAACATGAATTATAAGCTATTGTGACAATTTCCTTCTTTAATTTGAATCAATGACTTCTTTCAGTGCTATATCTTCAAGCTATAGTGGCAATTTCCTTCTATAAATTGAATCAATGCCTTCTTTCAGTTCTATATCTGCAGGTTTTCTACTCGATGAGTTTAGTTGCATGTATGAATGCAGTTTTCATTGGGTTTTGTTCTGGGTTGGAATTATTTTTGTTTTGCAGCTATTTTCTAGGCCTTCCTGAGGATCTTCCCAAATCAGATCCAACACACAACTTTTTTGGATGCTAATGTTAGTGCAGGAGTATTGTATTTTATATTGATGAACAATTATGTAGGCATCTTCTTCTCATTCCCAATAGGAAATTTTTGGGCCTTAACAAGTTGGTAGATTTTGTCTCAGTGAATAACACCACCAAAATCATAACAGGTGATCCTAGGTATCTCGGGATTTCCTTAAGAGCTTGGTTTATCGTTCTATCCCAATTTTTGTTCTTGGCCATTCAGTTTTACGTGATAAATGACAAATACTAACATTAACACAAAAAAAAGAAGATTTCTCTCTGGCTCTTCGCTTTAAAAAACTACAATTTACAGTTGTAGTTAAACATGCCTAATTTTTAAGGCCTTCCTACACCATTAGAAAAAAAATTGTGTTTTAACTCTAGGCACCCCTAGATATTGTAGCACATGGTTCAATTTCATAGACGACTTTCACACTATAATCTTGGCAAGAGCTTTCCAACTGATGTATTGGGCTCTTTAAGTTAGAGTTTCAGCCTTGCCATAGTGTGCACTCCCATTAAAGTTCCAAATGAGTTTTAGGCTGACCTTCTGTTGTGTTATTCAACAACCCCCATTATTTTAGCATTGTTACCTTAGGAAAATAATGGGGACCCTTTTAAATTTCTTTAGAGTAAAAAAATTAAGACCCTTAAGTGATTAATTTAAATAGAAATAGGAATCAAAGGGGGTAAAAAACCTTGAATTTTATCCTTAAAGACACTTGAGCGGAGAATGTTAATAAAATCACAATAAAGTAATCGCAATATCGCAATGAAACACATATGGCTCTAAAATCCACTCAACACAAATTGCATTGTGAAATACATCAAAGCACTTTAATAAAGGAAAAAGGAATTTTCCCAAACAAATTCTATAAAAAGACACTGCGGGACCCACTTCTGCCACGTAGGCAAATTGCAAATCTCATTTCGTAGTTCTACGATGACAATCTTAAAGTCATTCCCACATTTCCTCGATGCGGTATACTCTATCGCATCACACATTCGCTTCGTGACCACCGTTTCCCTTCATTAATTTTTTTCCGATATTGCGATTGCGATATCGCAATCGAGAAAATGTAGTTGATCGACACTTTATAAGGATTCACACATGAATAACACCGCGATGCAACAGATCTCATTTAAATGCTGGAATGATTACACGAGCACATCAACCCATACTGACCATTAATGCCATAACTTTAACGGTTTTATAACCCATGCCTCTAAGAATGATTTGACTGCAAGAAGCATTGAATTTATGTATTAACCACGTGTCAGGTTTCGTCTGTTTGATTGTTTCCATTATTACGGTACTTTCACATTGTAAATCAAAATTTCCTCTTTCTACTTATCATTCTTCATTGTTCACAGGCGATTACAAATAAACAGAGCTCTTCAGAGATGTCAAAAGTTGTGAAGAAAGCTAAGAAACCTATGGCACCTACAAATCCCGCACCTACTGTAAGTGAAAGAACAGAAATGCTTCTTCTATTTATAGACACAACATGCCAACCGCAAAGTGGTTCTTCCTCCTGGGAAGTGATGTATACTTTATTTGAGGATGAGAAACCCCATAGGGTTCAACAGAAAGTTATTATTGATGCTTCTAATTCTTCATAAGCTACTATAGAAGAAGTGGCCAATTATTTTCTGCACCAAGTTGCTGCATGCCCTAAAATTATATCATTTACTAATATGGCAAGATGGATAATCGACAACCTCAACATTGGGTACAAAATTTTCTTAACCAGCAGAGGAATGATGATAGGCTCTTTTAAAGCAGAAGACTTGAAGTCAATGTATCACATTCCAGGCCTAGAAAATGTCTACGACAAGGAATTTATGGTGCAATTGGCCAGTGAAAATGATTTGAAGTCAAATCCGATCAAGCAATGGAGAAACAACCAGAATAAACACAAAAATGATGATAAGGGTATGTATTCTACTGACTCCCTTGCTACTCCCTACTTTTATGTTACTGCAATGATGTCTAGGCTCTTTGGTCATCCTGATACTACAAAATTTTCAGTTGAATGGGTTCCCCTAATGGAAGGTGTCGCAGATTCTTATATTATGAATTGGGGTACCATTTTATCCAACAATATTGCTACTCAAATTTTGGAATATATAAAAAATCATTCCATTTGCTCCTAAAATTTTCCCCCATTTTATATGAGTGATTATATCATGGACGTTGTATGTTTCACTTCATATTTTCCAACCATGGGTTTGAAATGGACTACCCAGGACCCTCTCCCCATTCATGTTTATTATAACATGTCATGGGAGTCAAAATATGAAAACCATTTTTATAAAATCTTCCATGGAGTTATGCTCCCTTTATTTTAAGTTGTGTTCATTGAGAAAGCCCCCAGGTTGTCTAAATAAGCTCAAGCTAACTTCTCCTCCATTGGAAAATGGTTTGGAGAATAATTTTTTACCTATGTTAGAGTTTTTGGGAGCTTGGCTCGGCCACATATTTTACCATTATATGTTCTGGATAAGATTCTTGCGAGAGAAGTAGCTTATCAAACTGTTGGAAACAGATTAAATAATTTTCTAAAGGAAGCTAAGAAAGCATCATGGCCCTTCTTCCCAATTCACTGTGGTGTTTACGCCTTGGAAAAATATAAACATGCAAGATTAGAGGTCAGCCAAATCGAATGTTTAAAATTGTTTACAATTTCAAACAGACAATATGACCATAATCAAGTTGCTAATTATTTTACCACTCAAGTTAAAATCAAAATTTTTGTACATGAAGATGATGAGTTTGATGACTTGTCTTAGTCAGTTAATACTTACTCTACAATTCAGAAGTTAGCAGCGCTACGCCTTCATCCACAACAATTGTCAAAGTTTAAATAGTACATGAATAAAATACTGGAAGGGATTTATTTGAAAATGGTAGAAGTATCCCAACCCATAACATAGAAGGAAAAGGAAAAAGAATAAGCACCTAAGGATACTAAAGTCCTTAGTAAAATTAAAGAAGATAAATATGCTAAAATTAAAACCATGGATTTAGATTTCCCAAGTAATTTGAATGATATGTCTAGAAGGAGTTTAACCAAAAACTCCAAGGAGACCAAGAAGTGATGATTATTGGTCATCAACATATAGTGAAAATGCCTCAAAGAAAAAGTCAGGACACGTTTACTGCTGAACCATTTGACAAGTTAGTTAGCACAGAGAAAGTGGAATTCATCCCAACCTTCCCTACTATAGAAATTGCACTGAAAATTGAGGAATTCCCTCCTCTGGATATATTATATAGTGCTAAACATAAAGCCATTGTGAGCAGACAAAGAAAAATAAGGAGAACATAGTAGTCTCAACTCCTTGTTCCAGGAGATGTTTCAATGGAAGTAGTCTGGAAAGATTCACAAGTAGATCCTTCTCAGGATCTAACTCGTCTGACCCAGTTCGCAGGAGCCTATGCATCTGCTACTATAGATAAAGCTTCTAAGGTTCAACAATTGATTAAATAAAAGGATGAAAGAATTATCCAATTAGAACATGAACTACAAGCAGAAAAGTAGAATGTCAACCAACAATTACAGGTACAGGTATCACAGCTCCAAGAGAGCATTGATCAATTGAAATTACAACACCATACTGAAATGAGTTCAAAGGACTCTCAAATTCATCAATTGCAGTTTACTGTTGAGCGATTGAAAGATAATCCAAAGATATATGAATTTAGAAAAGAAGCACTGGAATTGAATACCCTACTAGCACAACAACAAGTTATTTTTTATCAAAAGTTTTCAAATATCATTGAATTATGTGAGCAAAGTGGTTCACTGTTGAATTGAATAGCATACCAAAGAACCAGTTTTGATGAGACTGATGATAAAGTCTCACAGTATGTCACCTGTCAAGATACTATTGATGGCTAAAAGGCCAATCTTCCCTAGATTGAGGACTCTAAAAAGGAAATATTATTTACTGACTGGGACATACAATTGAAACATGCGGAAAGGGCCATCTGCAGAGCTAGAGATGTGGCTAATAATATTGTTGAAATAGTAAGTCAGAATCTCATCACGCGACCAATATGATTGATAGATGCCCTCCTGGTTATCTTCCTATTGTTAAAGATTTGATAAGGAAATGGCAAGAATTTTCCAAGGTTAAAGAGGAAAACATAAAAAAGTTAGAAAAACTGAATTGGGATAAGTATTGGAGATACTTGGTAAAGACACATTGTCAATGGCTCATGTTGCGATGTCTTACAGATACTTCTTCCTATATGTTGCATCCACTTTCAAATGTGGTTTTCCCTGGACAGTTGTGCATTAGACCATGCTAACCTCCCGAGGTTAAGCTTATGCTTAACATCCTTCAACTAAAGGAATGAATGGCTCATGAGACAACAGGACAAACTTCAAGCAAGTCACCCCTTTAAATTATGTTTCTGTTTTATTTTCACTTAGTTTAAGGAGAGTTGTTTAAACCTCCTTAGGTTTTATTGTAATTACTATTTTTAAGACTTTATATTTTATTATATAAACCCCTTCATGTCTTTTAAGAAGGGTCCTGAAATTTTGAAAGGAATACTTTACAAAATTCAAACTTTTGTACTCTTAAAGTTTTGTTAATAGAAAGGGTTGGACCAAATATTGTTTTTCAAATGAGCAGAGTTAGCATATACATGACACCTTTATCCTATATGTTAATTTTTTGTTCCAAATGAGAAATGGTAAATTTTTCTTATGGTGTTTTGCTTTATGTATCTTGTTGGAAAACAATTGGGCATTAACTCATTTTTGAACATGTTAGATTGATATCTTTTGGTATATATTCAATAAATGTAGTAAACATATGCGATATAGTCTTATCCAGTTGATTTAATTAACTCTTTAATTAAATCAAATATTTCAAATTATTTTCATATCTCTAAGTGTTTGTATAATCTTTATTTGTATTCACTGAAAGATCATCTTTATAAATCACATAGAGAAGAATAATTCATCCCGTGATAAATATAGATAGGTATATTTATTTACTTCAAGCTTTTTATCACTCCCATCTACCAAGTTACAGTTAGTTATAATACCATCCATTCACCAAATTATATTTCACTCGGAAACTAGTCCCATTAATCCAGTCAGAGACACCATACCAAATGGATAGGGAACAATTTTCAAGCCCCTGACCGGGTAGTTTTCCTCGATGTTGTTGCACTGATTTTCGAGGCCTCAACACCTTCCTGTAATAGCATCCCGCTTTTGTCAATTTCATGGTTGACTATTTATGCAATGATATATGTTTCATTGATGTAGATTTGTTTGTACCCATCTCTTTTTAATAGTACAACTTAGTATAAATGTTGAAATATACAATAGTTAGAGTCGTTTTATAATATTTAAATTTGAAATTGAATCACAATTAAATTTCACACCAATTAACTTATTTACACGTGTGTAAGTTTCACATATCCTTTATAAGTTTTTTTTTTATAACTTTATATATTCTCTATATACATCCTTGGCTTATACACATATGTACATTTAAAACCAATTTTAGATCCCCTGCATCTTTTAAATTATAGATTACTGGAAAAATGAGTTTATCGATTATGCCATTATGTGCCAAAAGTTTTTTTTTTTTAAATCAGTGCCTATATATGAAATTTCAAGGATTGTCGTAACTTAGATAATTATTTAAAGGGTGCTAGCTCAATGGAAGAGCACCTGCCTTATAAGCAGGAGATCGATGGTTCGATTCCACTATGCCCTAACATGAATTAACCAAAGATGTTGTTGTTTATTTTTAATTAAATACTTTTCATATTGATATATTTCAATGGTGAGTTTTTCTAAATTCATTGTTTAATAGTCTCTAAAGAGACAAAAGTGATATTGTATTGCCTTTAAATATAATTTTTTATTGTCTCTAGAGAGACAATAGCTAGGATTAAAGACACATTGTCTCTATAAAGACAATATGTCTTTAATCCTAATTATTGTCTTTCAAGAGACAAAAATGAAATAGAAGGGGATTTTAAGACAATATTTGAGACAATTTTTGGGTAAATTGTCTTAAATTGAGAAAAAAAAAGTTGTGTATTGTCTTAAATATTGTTTTTAAGCGGTTGTCTCAAATTATTGTCTTAAAAATTGTCTTTGTAAAGAAAAAATATAATACAAGCATTGTTGTCTCTTAAGAGACAATTTTTTCCTTTGTCTGATTTTGTTTTTTCAGCAAAAAATGACACTTTCTTGTTATTCAATACATCGTGGTGTCCTAGTGGTATAAACTAATTCAAAAACCCTTTGAGGAAGGTGATGAACATGGTTTGAAATTAGCTCAAGCTAACTTGAGGCCCTTACGTTGCAAAGGACAAAAAAAATACTGCAAAGAGGGAAGGTATGAATTTAGAATTGGGATTTCATCTGGCTTTTGATGTCCAGTCCCTTTGAGTGATTTCTAATATTTGTTCACGAATACTTGGACCCATTCTTTTTCTTCCTCCTACTGATGTACCAGTGATTGAGTGTGAGTTTACTAAAGCTGAGAACGAATTTTATACAACTTTATATAGAAGATCTAAGGCAAACACTTCTCTGATCCATGGAAAGGAAATATAATAATAGTTTTGATTCATTTTTTTGTTGTGATTTTGGTTTGACTTAAAAAATCTTGGCGTTTATTTCTATTTACAGGTCCATTTTGATCAATTTGTTGAACAAGGCCAAGTTCTTCACAATTATGCATCTATTATGGAATTTCTTTTGAGGTTGTGCCAATTGTGAACGTCCTTTTCTTGTCATGAGGTAAGTTCTACTTTAAAATGTCCTTTGTAAAATGGTTTTTATTGTCCTTTGTAAAATGATTTTTATTGAAAAACATTATTTTGAGCCCCAAAGATCAAGAGTTTTTTAATTGTGTTATGAGAAGTGATATGTTAGAATTTGTTCTAATTGCTAAGTTATCAACAACTGGGGCGATGCACAATGATAACAGCGCGGGTGATACACAACAATGTTCTAATTCAAATAAGATGGCATGGAATTTGTTCCAATTTCCACTTTATCAACAACTGGAGTGATACACAACAGTTATTTGATATGTATAAGTGGGCAAGGCATTTTCTTTTAGGAAACCAAATGTGTGTTAATGGATATTCTAGTTTTGTACTATATAAAACAATGAATCTGCCAAGTAAAGGTAGGTGTCACCTTTCATTAACCAGAATGAACCTGCAAGCTCCATTTCCATGTGAAAACTGCAAATTCATTGTCCAAATATTTGAGCTCGATCTTGAGGCCTATGGGTTTAGGCCCCTTATGCTTCCACAATGCCCCTCTGATGAAAACTCTTATGTAAAATCTAATGTAATGAAGTTCTAAACCACGAACATTCTACTTTGTTCGATTAAACCCTCCCTCATATAGTGATCGATTTAAAGGCATGGACCAGATAACAATCAATCTTCAACAATTGGATAACAGAGTTTCGTTCAACTCAGAACTGTTCTTTTGACAAGCATGAATCGATGTCAAACAAAGGAATCAAAATCCTCGATTTCCTTAAGAAATTTCACAGAATTTAAAAATAAATTTGATATTGATTTTAACAAAGAAACCCAACATTCGCTAATTCCTCCAACCCTTTTCGCAGAATCAAATTCTTCCACAGATTTTCTGTGTTGTGGTTTCAACACAATTAATCGATATCGATTTATTCAAATCGATATCCCTTCTCGATTCCCACTCAGCGATTTTTACACAGATCTATA
>JAXQQM020081306.1:0-16585 GCA_034641835.2 Pinus albicaulis
AAATTTACTATAAACCAATTTTTATAATTTTTTGAGTTAATTTTATAGCAGAATATGTTAAGAAGTCCTATTATGAGGATCATAATATTGTAAATTCGTTGACTTATAAACCAATTTTTAAGTTTTTGATTTTATTTTATAGTAGAGAATGTTAATTACTCCTATTATGAGGATCTTAATATTGAAACTTGTAATATTATGATTCATTAACCTGCAGGATAAAATGTTGGTATTAAGTTGACACTTCTCTGTCTGAAACACAATAGTATGGAAGTAGTTTTCTATTGCCACAAGATTCAAATGATGCTGAAGAAGGAACATACAATATGATTCGAACATAATATTCATTGTTCCTCGCATGCTTCCCTAACCACAAGATTCAGCTGATGCTACAACATGCTTCTAACATAATATGAAATCTTCCCCCTCATACCTGGAAGCCTTTAAAGCGCTCCATACGATAAGAAGCTTGGTCCTTCTGGCCCATACTCGCCCATACATCTGTATATACAATATTTGCCCCCCTTACAGCCTCTGCGGGATCATTTGTTATTTCAATTTTACTAATCCCTGCATTCCTTGCCTTCTCCACAGTTACTTACGATCGGAGTTGAGCCAACCAGAACTAGCCTGAGCAAAGTGAAATGGAACCACGAGCGGCCGATAGAAGCCAAGAGTGCTCTGATGTTATTTCCATCTCCAACATAAATAACTTTGAAAAGCATAGCAGATGAAAGTGATGCACCATGAAAATGAGCTATTGAGTCTTAGATTTACAGGGAAAGCCGCTGATGCAATAGTCTTCAGAATTAGGATGTGCAATTTCAAAGACTTGTCCACTGAATTTTGTTAGCCATCTTGACAATCCAAGGATAGTATCTACACTGACCTTTGCCCCAACGGTAAAACATCTCACAACATGCCTTATTTATGACTCTCTGCTATTTTTACAATTAAAACTAAAACATATTTAAAACTAGTATAAATCAGCAGGAGTTCACTAGCAGTTAATGATTGTTGATCGATCCTGAGGATTCCATTCTTAGTGTGGCCTGCTGCAACCGAATAGTCTATTAAAACAGGATGAGACCAGTGCAAGTCCAGGGCAAATTAGGATAGATGCAAGTATCTAACCAAAGTAAGTACATGCTATTCTGTAGGGCCCCTCAGGGTGTGTTTCTGGAAGCACTTCCAACAAAAGAAGAGCATCATACAAAAAGAGGGATGAAGAAAATTACCTTAACTGCTTCCAGTCCACATAAAACATTACAGAAAAAAAGAGCTGAAGAAAATTACCTTGACCCCTTCCAGTCCACCAAGATGTTCAATAATGGTAAGGGCATCAGCCATGATTTGACAAGGATGGTTATAATCAGACAAGCCATTGATGACAGGTACGCTGCTGTACTTTGCTAAATCAAGAATATCCTGTACAATGAAAAGTAATTACACATCTTGCATCACAACTAAATGCAAAATGAAATCATGCTAAAGTCATCGTTCTTTCGTTTATTGTGATTGGACATAAATTAGAGGAAATTTCAAGTCTAAACCAAAAAATAAAAAATATAGAACTGCAATAACACTCACCATCATACCTGATGGTGAGTGTAACTCAATGAAAAGTAATTACACATCTTGCATCACAACTAAATCACGAAATGCAATCATCCTAAAGTCATCATTCTTTAATTTATTGTGATTAGACATAGATTAGAGGGAAATTTCAAGTCTTGACCAAAAAATAAAAAATATGAAGCGTAATATGTATCACCATCATACGTGTTGATATTGCAAAAACCGCAGACCATAATGAGGTCATTGTACCTTGACAGCACACGAGCAATATCACGGGTCTCTTCTCGTTTTCCCATCTGGATATCATTTGGGCCCGAGTATATGGCATGTCCACCCACGAGGAAAAAGCCTGTTTCAAACGAGACTCGCGTTCTCATTGATGGTTTAGCAAAAATCATGGCCATTGTCTTCCCCTTGAAAGGCTGGAAAGACCTGTCTCCAGATTTAATCAGTGATTTCACTTCAGTTGCCCTTTGAAGAATATGCAGTATAGTATCCTTGTCAAAATCATCGATGTGCAAAAAACCTGTAAGGCTGGGATTGCCTGTAGAAATTAAAGAAACATGAAGGCGCAATGATTAAATAAGCCTCAATATTATTTTAAACCAGGTTCATGAGCTGATAGCTTTACATGGTTTGACCCTCTACACGCTGACCAACTCTGCTAGACTCACCATAACCATGTTAAAAATAGTGCTAGAGTTTTGCTTTACAACTTTGCAAACTTACCCTACATCTAGCATATCTTAAAAATCCATACGTGTTTATAACTTTATACACCGGTTGACATGAGAGCATCTAACATGTCTTTGTGTTTAAAATAAAATTTCAAAAATTTAGATGAGTATATTTTTGCACACAAATATTGATGAAATAACACAAACTGCCATTAGTTAGAAAAGATTCTATAAATGAAAACTCATTTAAAACACATATATGGCACTTGGTAAGGACTTGATTAGATGGAAAGAATTCCAGTATGTGCATATAGTAAAGGATTTAGACAATTTAATTTTAAGTATCTTCATGGTGTATGCATTTTCTTTCATCTATTGCACCTTTGAAATCTGACATGTTACCAGAGTAGTTGTGAGCCTGTTAGCTAATCATGTAGCCCTGTTCAAGAAAGAGTAGTCCTTAAGCATTCATCCACATAAATGGATTAAAGTTGCAAATTAGGCTGAGTAGAATTGAACCATAGAATTGGATGAAGTCTTGTTTTATAGAGTTTTACATTTCAAGGAGGGGCAAGCTTCAAAACCAGGTGAAGACCAGTTGGAAAGCGCCATCAACAGCTAAAATTTAGTCACATTTACCTATTTACTACAAATATATCTCATCGGGAAGGAGGGAAAAGTTCAGTTAAAAGTTAAAACTATTCGACGTGCTAGACAGCCAAACTCTCATAACCTAATTGCAAGAAGATAAAGAATTATATTGCTTAAAAACTCAAGTTAGAAACGAAATTCTGATGAAAAATCTTTGGATAATTTCACATGGAAAGGAATTGAGGCCAACTGATATGGATAAACAAGAAGTCCATGATGACAGAGATAGGAAAGTCTTTGTAATCATTGATAAGCAGGCTCAGATGACAGGATGCATCTCAAGAAGCTTGAGATTCACTTAAAAGCATCTACGAAACCAGGGTTCCCCATTTGAAAATACTACTATGTTGTTTGAGGATAGAAAAACATAGCATTGACAGAGCCAAAGATCATCTCACCAAACTCAAAAATATGATTAATCAACTTATTGTTGCAGGAGAAAAGATAGAGAACAAGAATCTCGTCATGACCTTCATATGCCTTGCTCATTTCAAGTGTTTGTAACAAGTCTCAGCTTATCAACTAGGGGTATACTCTTTGACATTTGATGTGCTAGCCTCTAGGAGAACTGGTCATGCAGGAGCAAAGGAACAAGCTACCATGAAGAACACACTTTGGACATGCCTTTGCAGTAAAGCATAAAAGCAGAAGAAAAAAAAGTCTTGTCCAACAAAGAGGCAAGAGATAAAGCCAAAGAAAAGGCAACTTTAAGCACGAGGATTAAAATCTGTAATCAATGTAACAAAGGTAAGTGCTATTATTGTGGAAAACTTGGTCATTATGAGAAGGATTGCTAGAAAAATAAAGCATGATTTCTCTCATTCAAAGCCTAAAAAGGCATATTGATAGTGAGGACACAGAGAAATCATAGATGCTTTAATATTTATTACTTCAGTAGTGGCCAAAAATATATCTAAGAGGCATGGTATATAAATTCGAGTGCACCACAAGACACATAACCCAAAAGGAAAGATTCACTTCATTGAATAATAATCGAAGTGAAGGACATATTTTGCTTTAGGAGACAATAAGGGTACCACATTGTGAACAAACATGAACAAGCTCAATGAAAATGCTCAGTAGAGTTCTCAAAGTCGCTATAAACAGAATGTAACAAGCCTTGCTGGTTATTCTGTTGCATGGACTCAAATTACAGAGCAACATTTGAAGATTGAATTTGGTGAAGACAAGTGTCTCTTAAAGGACAAGAGGAACTACTACAGAGGTTTGAATAAGGTGGCCTGTACAGATTTATTTCTATAACAATAGGACAACAACCATCAATGGTAAGAGCAACTCAAAAATCAACTCCAACACCAAAGGGATGGACATAAAGTTACCAAAGTATAGCACTTTCAAAAATATTAGTAACTAATCTGGTTCATGGTTTTCCTCCAATTCAGGAGGAGATGTTTGCAAAGCTTGCATTTTAGGCAAGCAACACACAGACAAATTTGATAACCAAGGTGTATGAAGAGCTAGCATGCAAATAGAATTCTTAAAACAGTTATTTTTGTGACCCCATGAGAATTATATCATTGACAGGTTCAATGTACTTATAACATTTATTGGTGACTTCTCAAAACAAAATGGAAGTATTTTCTCGAGTACAACTACGATGCTTTTGAAGCATTCAAGGGGTTCAAACTTCAGATCCATGGTTAAGATGCAAAGTGAGACAAAGATTAAGATTCTTAGGAGCAAAAATGGAACATTGTAAGACGAGATAGTTTTATCAATGTCCACAAATGATCAAGTAATAGGTAAATGGGAGTAGAGAGTACAATCAATGGGTATTAAACAATGGAGTTCTTAGAACACTCTGCGAGCTAAAATGTTATAAAAGTACAAGGGATATCAATGACAATAAAAAATGAAAAGAGCAGGAGCTAGGCAACACTAAGAGGCAGGAGGACTAGCTCAACATTCGCATCATAAATTGAATTTGTCTAACAACCCCACCACCATCCAACTCACTAGTGTGGAAATTATCCTGTAGATTGAATTTGGCATCATATCAAGTTGTTCAAGATATCCTACAAAGACGATCACGTTTCCAAAAATCCCAAGACAAGTGGATCAAATCTACAAGATAAAATTTTCATACATCTTGTTGAAGTTTTTGTAGCTTCAGAAGGTCATCTATGTAGGCTCAAGGTGTCTTAGCATGTAAAAGATATTTGATTGCCTCTTTAGGTGCTTGCTTGGTGGAGTAAGTGATTTTATGATTTCTTTCCTAAAGTTAACTTAAGGAAATAAAAGTAGAGTGGAGGGAGAAGAGGCATCCATATCACAATTGTGAACGAGTCGATGTAAAGCCTCATCTCGCTCAAAGAATTCTCCGGGTTGAGGTGACCTTGAACAATCATAGGAGAAGTGGGCAGATAAGAATTTTTTCTCTTAACATCAGAAGGTGATGAGCAGAATCTCATAATGGAGCTCTCGTTGCTTAAATTGAGTTGGCAGGCCATGCTCCATTAAGGGCAGATCCTACTCTAAGGTCTCATGGAGGTAACGTGTCTAACAACAAATTGAGGAAATTTCATTGTCTAACAAACCCACCACCATCCAACTCACTAGTGTGGAAATTATCCTGTAGATTGAATTTGGCATCATATCAAGTTGTTCAAGATATCCTACAAAGACGATCACATTTCCAAAAATCCCAAGACAAGTGGATCAAATCTACAAGATAAAATCAGGGATAATTTTAAGAACCCCCCTAAATTTATATATATAAAAAATAGGCGAATCCCCATGATACATAGGAAAAATGGAAGGCGATTTTATTAATAATATAATATGTATATATAATTTTTTGGCGAATCTCTCACGAGATTATATTATCTTGTAAAAACATGGCGAATCACCAGTATAAATGGCGAATCACTACTACAAAATGATGAATCATTGTCTAGTGGAGTTCGGGTTTTTGGTTCCAATGAAGATATGGTAGTTGAACTAGGAGTAGAAGGAAGAGAACCACCGAGACCAAGAATGGCAAATGGTGACTCATGAGGGAAGTAGTAATGTTGCAGCTTTATTTGTGACAGCAATATCTGTACAACTGTTTATTGGTACAGGAAAGTCCCTGGAAGAGTTTTCAGTCACTCTGAAATCAATGTTTCCTGTGTGTTTATTTGACATTGTCTTGTGCTCTTCAGTATTCAATATTGAAATATTTCGTTTTATAAGGGAAGGGGCATTATTAACTTGCAATGGACCTACAATGGTAGCCTGCTCTTCGGAAAAGACTACTGCATCAACATGATCCACAGGTGCTTTTGAGACATGCATTGAATTAATGCCATAAGTAAGCTCTTCTGGAGAAAATATGGTATTAAGATTTGATTCTTCTGAGAAGCCTCTCGGATCATGATCATCCACCAGTTCTGGGTCAGTGACACCATCTTCAGGTTCTGCTGAAAACACCCTAGTATTAACATCATCCAAAGGATGTTCTGAAAAACCTTTGGAATTGGTATTGCATCCCAGTACCAAATAATCTGCATCCTTTACATTCACCATTGGTTCTTTCACATTAGAAATTGGGTTGTTTTGACTTGAACTGATAGAGTTATTCATTTTTGCATCATCTTGAAGAACCATATAAGGGTTTTGAAGAACCATATAAGGAAAGCTCATCAAGAAGGAAGGATGGCTTTCTTTTCCAAGATTGGTCACATTCAGAAACATTTCTCCTAAAAATGCTCTACTTTCTTGGTATTAATTGTAGGCTTAATATGAATTTTTCTGTATTTGTAAGGTAAAAATGTAACTGTTGAATATTAAGCATAGGTGATGAATTTTACGACAAGACCAAAATCTCAAATGCATAACAGTGATATATTTCCCTATTGCTACATTGGAGTACTTTTAATGTAAGGCACTGGATATTGAACTTGAAAGCTAAATTTGTCATACATTCCTTCATGTCAGCGTATTTATCATCTAGGAGGGATATATGCAAAGTTTGGAAGGCAATATGGTAATACAAATATATAGGATATCCTGTAAATTAAAAATGGGTGTAGAAATCCAAACTGAATTCTGGTTATCCATGATCTATTATACACTAGTATGATTATGATCCATGCTTACAATTACTGCTCACCTCAAAACCTAATTGACAAAAATACATTTATCATCCCCATCAAAGAACCTCATTGCTTACTCCTCTTACCCATTTATCTCACACCTCCATTCATCTATATGAACGGGATCCAGCCACGTTGAGCCAGCATTACTGGTTAAACAAGCAAGGAAGTAGTTACTGGACAAAGCTTTACCCCTTATTATCACTTTGCAGTTCTATGACAATTTTCCCTGGACAAAGCTTTACCCCTTATTATCACTTTTCAGATCTATGACAATTTTCCCTGTATCAAAAAGAAGAACCTAACTCTTTCTTGCGTACATAAAAGGATATCAATTGATTGTTAGGCATTGATTGATATCCAAATCAATCAATGTTCAAGCAATCCAATACAATATGATAAAAATTATTTTTGTAGTCATGGTGTGCAGGTAACTGTTTGTGCAGAAGCAACAATACATTTACGGGAGATGAAATATGGACTTATCTCATAATGTTGCTGAAATAATCCCTCAACAATATGAAAAGATTTGTCTAGAACAGTTACAAATGAATAAGAGAGTTCAGTACCTAGAACAACAACTTCAATACCCAATTTCAAATGAAGACAGGCACCAACCACATTATATAGCATCTGTGACCCCTGCAAGTTGCTTTTCTACAACCACATCTGTGAGGCAGACAAATGGTGATGGAGGGATGAGCACTGTGAATATCTTTAGTTCTCCTTATGCATGTCAAAAGTCCAATGTTCCAAACTTTGGTGGAAAAAGGTTTCAATCCAATTTGAATAATTGTAAGAAATTTTTTGGAGAAAGTACAGGGTGCCTTAGGACGACTCCTCTATATACTTCACATGATTTTGTTGACAATAAAAGCAACTGTTTACATAAACCAGTCAAGGGAGGAGCCCGTAATGTCCAATATAGTATTCAATGCATTAAATAAGATTATAAGAAAATGGGATATCTAAAATAGAAAAACACATTTTAGTTTATGAAGGTCTCTTAAAACAACTATTTTGGACTATAATATGTGTATTTTCCTCTCTAAAACAATTCATTTTGATTCAAATTTACCACATTACAAGACAAATCATGGAGTATACAGAGATCCATCGGGAAATGGGTGTGTTGTGTCATCACCTTAGATATGGGTAGAAGCTCTTTACCTCATACTGAACAAATTGAAGAAGGAGAATTTAAATTTTGATAAAATCTGGGCTAAATCTGGAAGTGGGCAGTATCCCGGGAGTGTTTATTGGAGAAATGGCTCCCTGGAATCCATTCTAAAAGGAGTAAATCAAAAAGATCCTTTAGTTTTCTAGCTTCAAGTTGATTTCTCCACAAATGAATCATCTATTTGTATGGACAATAGTACAATAACACAGTGCAGAGAAATTGAGAAGGTTTTTGATGCAATACTTGAATTGGATTTTCTTACTGGGTCTTGTGCACATGAAAGATACACAGGACCTCAGACACAGAAATTATATCAGAAAAACAAGGATATCTATGATAACACTGAAATAATTTCTCTTGTAATTTCTTTCATGACATCCCTTTTTATTGGTGGCTATGCCAATATTGATGAAACTGATGGAACAGGGATGAATTTGATGGATCTAAGAGAAAGAAATTGGCCTAAGGAAGCCTTAGAGGCCACTGCTCCAAACTTGGAAAAGAAACTGGGACCATTGGCTCCATCATATGCTATTGCTGGTAATTTAAGGTCATATTTTGTAGACAAATTCATGTTTGACAAAAATTGTTTGGTTATCCAGTGGTTTGGAGACAATCAAAATAGATTGGCAGGTTTAGCTTTGAATCATCCTAGAGACCTTGCAATCAATTTGGGTACAAGTGATGTGGTTTTTTGAATTAGACCTGAACCAAACCTTGGCCTAAAAGGACATGTTTTACCCAATCCTATTGATCCAAATTTCTATATGGTGATGCTAGTTGAAAAAAATGGGTCGCTAACACGAGAAGAGGTTTGAAACTGATGTGACAATGGATCATGGGACATGTTCAAGAAATTTTTATATCAAAATCCTCCTCTGAATAGACACTCCACCTCCAGACATGATGACCATTATAACTGGTCCTTTGGAAGCATTGGCCACTAAAGTTACAAGTTCCATTTGATATCCAGGTAACAATAGAATCTGTCTATCATGTGATTCTGCCTCTCGATTTAGATCTAACCCCACAACCAGAATAGTTGCATCAGCTTCTTTGGCTGCCTTTACTGCTGCAGGTATCAAAAATGCTGCAGCTTTATTTGTGACAGCAATATCTGTACAACTGTCTATTGGTACAGGAAAGTCCCTGGAAGAGCTTTCAGTCACTCTGAAATCAATGTTTCCTGTGTGTTTATTTGACATTGTCCTGTCTTTATGATTGTACTGATTGCTTCTGGCCAATGGCAGAGTTTTTGCTATGCAATTCTGCTTAAGAGTTCTGGGGAAAAATTCTAGTGTCTTAGGTGGGTTGAAGATGTGCAATTTGTTTGAACTTTAAGTATCTGTTTTCTTCTTTATACCTTTGATTTAGTAATCTCTCATGACAATCATATTGGTTCTAAGTATGAGTGGCTCTTGCAATTGCGCTTATTGTGAATCCTTTTTGGAGACGAGGAAAAAGAGACTTGAAACACCTGTTCTATTGCTTTCATCTTCTCAAATCACTTTGTTACAACCGAAAATACAGGTTATCTTGACATGGCATGCATTCTGTCCTTTGTCTTGTTGCGTATCCTCTTTTAATATGAAGAAAGAGAGACTTGAAACATCTTTTCTATTGTCTTCATCATCTTAAATCGCTCTGTTACAACTGAAAATATAGGTTCTCTTGACATGACATATATGCTGCCCTTTGCCTTGTTGTTGCTAAAAAATTCCCATCCCTGGATTGGGAAACTTTATTTCTTGTTGAACTCTTTATTCTGACAAAATCGTTTTATGAATTTACTGTACTGTGTGACCTATTGCGGATGTGAGGTCTAGGGAACCTTAGTTTCTCTGCCTGAGGGAACCTTAGTTTCCTCTATTCTGCCTGTACCGTTCAGTGATATATAACTTATAGGTAACACAAGTGCATTTTTGCTAGCTCTGAAAATAACTCATACTGCAGCTTTATTTGTGACAGCAATATCTGTATAACTGTCTATTGGTACAGGAAAGT
This sequence comes from Pinus albicaulis, assembly GCA_034641835.2. Taxonomy (NCBI): domain Eukaryota; kingdom Viridiplantae; phylum Streptophyta; class Pinopsida; order Pinales; family Pinaceae; genus Pinus; species Pinus albicaulis. The sequence goes on from JAXQQM020081306.1 coordinate 10,188, forward strand.
CCCTGGAAGAGTTCTCAGTCACTCTGAAATCAATGTTTCCTGTGTGTTTATTTGACATTGTCTTGTGCTCTTCAGTATTCAATAATGAAATATTTCGTTTTATAAGGGAAGGGGCATTATTAACTTGCAATGGACCTACAATGTTAGCCTGCTCTTCTGACAAGACTACTGCATCAACAGGATCCACAGGTGCTTTTGAGACATGCATTGAATTAATGCCATATGTAAGCTCTTCTGGAGAAACTATGGTATTAAGATTTGATTCTTCTGAGAAGCCTCTCAGATCATGATCATCCACCAGTTCTGGGTCAGTGACACCATCTTCAGGTTCTGCTGAAAACACCCTAGTATTAACATCATCCAAAGGATGTTCTGAACAACCTTTGGAATTGGTATTGCATCCCAGTACCAAATAATCTGCATCCTTTACATTCACCATTGGTTCTTTCACATCAAAAATTGGGTTGTTTTGACTTGAACTGATAGAGTTATTCATTTTTTTATCATCTTGAAGAACCATATAAGGGTTTTGAAGAACAATTCCTTTGAAGAACCATATAAGGAAAGCTCATCAAGAAGGAAGGATGGCTTTCTTTTTCAAGATTGGTCTACATTATAGGCTTTCTTTTTCAAGAGTGAGGGGGCAAAGGCCTTGATCCTTTCATCAGGGACAAAAGTAAACTTTGGCATCTCAGCATCATTCAGCAACAAACAACTTTTCTGTTGCTACTCAGTTTATAAGACTACAGTTCAGACAACAAAAAAACAACGTTCTACAGCCAGCTTCCATGCATGCCTCCGATTCGTCAACTAACTTAGACAGTGGGCTTCTTCAGCTCTGGCTGTAACAATATTAACATCTGGCTGGATGGAATCACTCACGACCCTCTAACAGCAGAGCAACAAATTCTGGCGGCACTTAAAAGTTCTGCTGGACAGTCTGTCACTTGAAAGTTCAGCTAATCGAGATTGTTCTAACAGCATTCAGTTTTCCTGTTTTCCACTTGCACTCGATTTTTCATGATAAATAATGAATGGATTGTGGCTGACTCGGTCTGTTGACTTTCCAAACATTCTGGGTACAACAATCACATCTTCTGATTGATGAGGAACAGAGATCGCAGATGTGTGATCAGCCCATTCTTTGTAACATATCCCCAATTCTCTCAACTTTCCATTGTACCAACATTCATAATATACAACACTATATAGACGTGTACAAAGTTGATTGAGGTATACATGTTGTTCATGTGCTGGTTAAGTTCATATGGACAGCTATCCATATGGAAAACCATCCCTACGCTTATTTCTGGGCAAGCCATCACTACACAACAGCTTACCAAATAATAAATTTAATCAACTTCATGGAAATATTTAATTGTCTAAACTTCAATTTTTGACATCATAATTGTCAATTCTTCTTTGCAGAGAACATATTATGTAGGGAAGCAAAGTGTCTCACTTAGAAATTTTAAGCTTTTCACCAAAGGATCTGGACATCATCTCTCGTTGGAGTGTTGGTTGCAGCAAGTCACTGTACCAGAGAAACTTTAAATGATAGACCTTTGCTAACTTAACCTTCAATAGTTTGAAGGCATTCTCTTACAGAATAACTTACCTCCATATCTCCATTCTCTCCCATTGAAGCAACAAGACATCTACAAAGATGCGTTAAGGGTTTGCCTAGAAAGCCATTTAAGATAGTTTGAGAGAATACCAGAGATGACTGTAACTGCACTAATATCATTGCAAGGATCAAAGAAATGGAACCCAGTTATATTGTAGACCCTGTGAATAGTTATTTCTACATGAGTAACTGAGGCTTAATTAAAGAGACTTGCTCCAGAATTGTTGAAAGAATTTCATCAAAAGAATATGTTCTGTGTTCAAGATTGAACCAAGAGGTTCAAAGCTTTCATGACAAGAGGGTCTGATGGAGGGGCTCATGTTTATTGCAGGGGTTTCCTTATTAGCTATATATGTTTTTTGGTTGAAGATGATTCCAAAAAAATTCTGGATACATATTAGATAATAATAAGCTATAGGGATAATTATAGCCAATAAGATATTAGAGGTAATAAACAAATATGGATTATATATATTTCTTGGAAAAAAATGGTATATATATATACAAGGGAACTTGATCCATCTTCACCTTTTTTTTCCAAGAAATCTATCTTCATCATCTATATCTTCCAAAAAAAAATGGTGAAGATAGACTAAGTTCCCTGTTAAAGGGGTTGAGATGTAATTCTTTCCATAAGAATAGATGCAAAGATGCACTGAATGAAGTTGGCATTAATGGAAATGACTATCTCAGTTGAATTGGGTTGAATTTATTGGAAGAGACTGTCTCAGTGAATATAAGGGTATATAGCTTCGAGAATTCAATAATGTTTCCTACTAAAATTATCCAATTTATAATGTTCAATGTTTATTACATCTGCCGTCTTTCCAGTCTTTCCCTACACTATTGGTTTTCATTTAAAGAGAAGTGAGGCTTAAAAAAGTACAAACAAAGAGCTGTGATGGCTCATATGTGTGTGCTCTTTTGCATTGGTTGACATTCTAGTAAAATATGGCTTGGATATATAAATGCACGTTAACGGTCTGGAATTCCAAAGAATAACTCATGTAATATGAAACAGGTTTCTATGCTGCAATTATTTTTTTTTTACTTCCTCCTAGTTTAGCCTCAATAAGCATCAATTACCATGCATTAAATGAAGGGCGAGGAATATATACCTTATACATTTTAGGTTGTGTAAAAGATGGCTCATCGATCTCATTGTGTCCAAACCTGCGGTAACAAACAATATTGATTTTACAGGATATTCTTGATTTAGCAAAGTACAGCAGCGTACCTGTCATCAATGGCTTGTCTGATTATAACCATCCTTGTCAAATCATGGCTGATGCCCTTACCATTATTGAACATCTTGGTGGACTGGAAGGGGTCAAGGTAATTTTCTTCAGCTCTTTTTTTCTGTAATGTTTTATGTGGACTGGAAGCAGTTAAGGTAATTTTCTTCATCCCTCTTTTTGTATGATGCTCTTCTTTTGTTGGAAGTGCTTCCAGAAACACACCCTGAGGGGCCCTACAGAATAGCATGTACTTCCTTTGGTTAGATACTTGCATCTATCCTAATTTGCCCTGGACTTGCACTGGTCTCATCCTGTTTTAATAGACTATTCGGTTGCAGCAGGCCACACTAAGAATGGAATCCTTGTGGATGGATCAACAATTTGTCAACCGTTAGTGAACCCCGTTGGATTTATACGGTGTTTTAAATAATATGTTTTAGTTTTAATTGCAAAATAGTTAGTGAGAGCTTCTCATGGTTAGCAGATGTTGTGAGATGTTATACTGTTAGGCAGTGTCATGGTAGATAGCTATCCTGATTTCTCTGTTCGATGATGGTTAACAAAATTTAAGTGGACAAGTCTTTGAATATTGTTGTACATCCGGCAATTCTGTGAAGACTATTGCACTCTGAAAGGGCTTTCTGGTAAATCTAAGACCTAGTAGCTCATTTTCATGGTGCATCAGCTTTATCTGTTGGTGCTTTTCAGGTTGTTTATGTTGGAGATGGAAATAACATTGTACACTCTTGGCTTTTACTGGCTGCTGTGGTTCCATTTCACTTTGTTTGTGCTTCCCCTAAGGGGTTTGAACCTGATCGTGCAACTGTGGAGAAGGCAAGGAATGCAGGGATTGGTAAAATTGAAATAACAAATGATCCCGCAGAGGCTGTAAGGGGGGAAAATATTGTATATACAGATGTATGGGCGAGTATGGGCCAGAAGGACCAAGCTTCTCATCGTATGGAGCGCTTTAAAGGCTTCCAGGTATGAGGGGGAAGATTGGATATTATGTTAGAAGCATGTTGTAGCATCAGCTGAATCTTGTGGTTAGGGAAGCATGCGAGGAACAATGAATATTATGTTCGAATCATATTGTATGTTCCTTCTTCAGCATCATTTGAATCTTGTGGCAATAGAAAACTACTTCCATACTATTGTGTTTCAGACAGAGAAGTGTCAACTTAATACCAACATTTTATCCTGCAGGTTAATGAATCTCTGATGGCATTGGCAAGCCCTAAAGCATTATTCATGCACTGTCTTCCTGCTGAAAGAGGGGTTGAAGTCACTGATGGTGTTATAGAGGCTCCCAATTCGGTTGTTTTCCCTCAGGCAGAAAATCGTGTGCATGCTCAAAATGCCATTATGTTGCATGCTCTTGGATTTTGAGCATTGTTGTGCCATCGAAATATACATTATTCTCAGTAGAATTTCACTAGCATCATTTCATAGACAGTTAGAGTGCGTGCAGCTTTGTATAATTTCAAGTTGCATGAGTCAATGTTACAAATTTTGGGTCCCCAAAAGGCTCATGAATAGCTATTTTAATATAAAATTTTGGTGTTCATCTTATGATAGACTGAAATATTGATTCATGTCAAGATTTTAATGGCATGCCAGAAAACATCCAAAAATGATGCTGCGTACCAGTTTTAAGTTTTAAGTTTTTGGAGGTGGTCGTAGATATTGATTTTTGTTGTTTTTTATGGACCACCTTAACTTTAACGACTTTGGAGTTAAATCTTATGTTTAATTGTAGATCTTGTTTTTACAGACGAAATACCATTTCAGTCTCACAAACTTGGAATGGCCTTCAGTTTTATAAAACAAATTCTAAGGGACTGAAGTTTTCATAAAGTCTGATGAAACTTGTTTTGAGGGGACTATTTTGTTGAATACCACTAATCTTCGCACTTGAACATATTGGTGATAAAGGTGATGGAATAAGAATTAGTTCAGGACATTTGATATCTGTTGATGTTTGGGGACATTTCAAGAAGAAACCCTCTTGCGTGCAATCTAAAGATCTATCCAATCCTTAGCTGAAAATGGTTGTTTTAAACATTAGCGCAAATACGTTTCTCATGGGATGATTTGTATTTATTTGGCTTTTCTGTATCATGAATTTTTGTTTTCTAGCATTAGAAGATGGCAAAAATGACTATCCAAGGCTGGTAGGCTAGCTTAAAATGCCAGAGTAACAAAACATGCTCCCCTCTGGATTTTAGTTTCATAATTTGCATATTTCTTGTCTCCTGTGTTTTTCCAGCTGGGGGAGGTCCCTCAGGATTTCATCTGCATAAACTGTTGTCCTAATTATTACTATGCTAGGAATGATTTCTTGAGACTTGATTAACTCCAACGGTCCAACATTATTCCGGACTAAGCATTGACCAGATACCCAACGCTGGGAATCTTAATTGTCATAGTTTGCGCCACTAAATACCTTTCTAGCTAGTTTTTTGTCTGTAGAGAACAATACCTTTCTAGCTAGTATTTTATGTTTTGATGGGACCAGTTTTCAACTCACCTGAGCCACACGCATAATTAATATATATGCATATGTGTTAACAAGCAGTGCAACTGTAAATCACCTACCTAAATGGATTCTGCAATAAAATCAGTTATTGTTTATGTAGTCCTATATGGATTCTGCAATAAAATCATTTATTGTTTATGTAGTCCCACAATACGTGGGGAAGTCATATGACCAAGGACTAACCTTTTTATGATACCTTATATCTGTTAGGGCCATATTTTCGTTGTAACTTCTACCCAGAAAGAAATAGCTAATACGTGTTGGCCTCCACCATTGGCCACAAACACAATTACCATCATTATTTCCTTGAGTGTTTAATTCTTCCTGCAACTGAAGAAAGTAAAGTGGTTTACGCAGTCATATAGTGTTAGTGCTATCGTTGATGCCCCGTGTGTTTAATTCTTCGTACAATTGAAGAAAGTGGTTCATGCAGTGATATAGGGTTAAGCTTCTCCTGGTAACCTAGTTGAAAATTTGCTTGTGTAGTGGGGTATCAGTGATCTAGGGTTATTGCTATCATTGATGCCCCGAGTGTTTGATTCTGCCCTGTGTTTTTAATTCTTCGTCCAATTGAAGAAAGTGGTTCACGCAGTGATATAGGGTGTTAAGTTTCTTCTGGCAACCTAGTTGGAATTTCGCTGTGTCGTGAGCACATTAGTGACCCAAGTGTTCTATAAATAAAGATGTTGTCTATAACAAATTATAGTAAAACATCACAACCTAAAAGTGTGTGGTTGTCAATGTTCACAATGTATTTCAGACTTATCATCCAATCTCAAATCTCTTTTCACTATGGCACATGAATAAATGCATACCAGAAATAAAATGTGGTGTGCGACTAAAGTAATGTGATGATGGATGTGTAGTATCCTCTAGTAAGCAAATGACAACATTCTAATTTATCTAATTTATGCGTTCTTTGAAAGGGAGGAAAATTGGTTAAATATGATGACAAAATATAAATATTTTAGTATTTGATCATGGAATCATTGGT
>JAXQQM020076071.1:0-26094 GCA_034641835.2 Pinus albicaulis
AACAAAGATTACATCAAGGAGGCTCGAAGACTTATGGCTTTGATAGTTCAGTGGCCTGCTTCTTTCGAGCTTATAAGAGACTAAGTGTGACTGAGCTGAAAACTAGCTAGATTGATAACCATCTTAGCCCTTAGTCAAAACATCGAGGCTACCACGCAGGGTTGCCCATGACTACCAAAACCAGAACAAAACTGTGCTGACGGCCAGAATGGCCTCTTACAAGCCGAATGCTTACTGAAAAACTAACACAAGTACAGAAAGAAAAGATTGACCAGTTGCAGATAATCCACAGAAGCTGCTGAGCCATTAGAGAGTAGGAGTGGAAGCTCCGGAGTGTCCCGCCTCGCTTGGAGTCATGCCCTCATCGCCTGTCACTGGAGCTCGGGGCTTGAAGCGTCTGATTACCGTGGCTTGCGAGTCGTCCGTGGGAAGCTCGATGGAGACATGGAGGATGTGGCGCAGGTAAATTTCGAAGCGTCGGACGAATTTCTCCAGTGCCTTGCCATGCTGGTGTAGTTCATCTGCTAACGAGTTGAACGAAACTTCCAATTTATCAAGGCAGGCAGTGTTTCGAGCTGACACCATGGATGTGGCTGCAAACGTTTCCTTCACCGCAGCTCCCTGCATGGCTATCGCTTTGGCCATCATTGTTTTCACTTGCCAAGCTACGACTTGGGTTTGAAAAAAATGGGTCTGGCGCGTGGAGGGAGTGCCTGGGTTGACAAGCCAATCAACCTCCTCGCTAATGGCATTGTCATCCGTCTTTGTCTGCGTAAGTTCCACTTCCTCTTCTAAAACCTCGATTGTTTGCTTGCCGCGTTTAGAAACGGATGCATCATAGTAGTCCTTGGCCCGCTTGAGGGCCTGTGAGGCTTTTATGCTTCGCAAATTCAAATCAGCCATGGCGTCTGGGTTTGTGAAGGCAGAGATGTCGCTCAGAAGACTGGTCCCTAAATCAGATGAAAAGCAGAGAGGCCGTTTTCCGAAGGAGAGAATGAGAATGAAAGGCCGAGCAGATGAGTTAATAAAGAGGATGCAGTCGGGGTGATCAGTGCAGTGGAGTGGCCATTTAAGGCCATAATGCATGGCATGTTGCCAATTGGTCCTTCTGTCAAAGCTGGGTTGATGATCGGGGATTTCCGTCCTACGATCTGACCCTTCACACGCTGGCAAACTCCGTTTAATGCGATTAGTTATGCTCTTTCCTTTGCTATCATTCCCCCTCATTAACGATCGTTGAGCCCAAGGGTGTCTCGTTATCCGATTCGGCCTGTGCCTCCTGTCGTGCGCAATCACCATATCGTTACTCCTGATCCACTGACGACGGATGACCTGCCGTTCGTCCTATGGAAGTACCAACCTTTAGGTCTTGCCTTGAGATGGTGTAGCATTGATCCCGAAGCTGTTCATTCGTGAGATCATGCCAACACGTGTCCCAGGCATTTGTCGGGTTGTCAACAGCATAATTCGCAAGGTAGTCCGCGAGCGAGTTGGCCTTCCTTCGCACAGATTGCAGAATTATGCCGCTGAGGGATGCCAAATGCTGTGCCATGACCTTCGTTACCGCAGCTAACCTCCAGTGCTTTACTGCTTTGCTCGGCTTTGTTCCATGCTGTATCTTCTTGAGTGTGGTTATGGCTAGCTAGGAGTCGCCCTCCACGATGACCAGACCTTTTCCCAGTCGAATTAAGAGTCGCAGTCCCTGTTCTAAGGCCGTGAATTCGGCATCGTTATTTGTGGTTTCGCCTATATTCCTGCTCAAGATGTGTATAACGTTTCCCATATCATCTCGTAGAACACCACCCAGCCCGGCTGGGCCTGGGTTTCCTCTCGCGGCGCCATCGAAGTTCAATTTACAGTATCCTTGGGGCGGACAGTGCCAAATTGCAGGAGGAGGAACAGGTTGGAGGGCATTTTCCTTCAGGAGATGCTCCGCCGAGTCGATGAGCCCGAAGAGGCCTAGAATTCTGCGGTCGTTGGGAGAAATCGTCTCAGCCTTCTATTCTTTACACCAGGTGCGGGTTGTTTCCGTTAACCCCTGCATAATGACCAGTTTTAATTCATCGAGTTGCCGAATGCTGTGTTTTTGAAAAATACGATTGTTTCTTTCTTTCCAAACATTCCAGATTAGGAATCCTGGACTGTTTCTCCAGAGAGTATTTACCATGGTGCTGTTAGAGTAGTGAGACCGCCAACTGGTTATAGTGTCGTGGATGGAATTTCGCTGTCTGTCCGACTGGCGGAATATTTCTTGAAGCCATTCCCAAAGATTGTTTGTCCATACACACTCATTGAAAAGATGATTGGTGGTTTCCTCCTGTTGCTCACACAAGGGGCAGCGGGAGGGCCCTATGAACCCTCTCTTAGTGAGATTTTCCTAGGTTAAAACCTTTCTGTTTTGAATGAGCCATAAAAAAGCCTTAATCTTGGGCCACAGACTGCCGGTCCAGACATTGTCATACCATGCAACTTTGTCACGCTCCTCTCTGTTGTCCAAGTAGTGGCGAGCTTCCTTTAGGTTGAAGGAACCTCCTGTAAGTTTGCCCCAGCGCAGGATGTCGGGACCTTGCATTTCCCTGATTACTCTCTGCCTAAGGATAGCGTTGAGGGTGTTGAGAAGATTCTTCAGGAGTTCGTCATCAGGGGGGGAGTTAGATTCCAATCCCTCCATTGCTGTGGCTCCCTGCTTTGAGTCCAGTAATGATGAACTTTTATTTTATCCATGTCCTGAAACCATTGCTGCAGAGGTTGTAGATTAGGGGTTTCCAGTTTTGGGAGCTGTTGCCAAGCATCCTCCCAGAAGAGAGCACACTGCCCATTTCTTATCTCCCAGAAGCAATGATCCTGAATGATATGCCGACTGGCTCGGGCCATGTTCCAGATAGGGGAACTAGCAGGGACTTCGGTTATTCGAACCAGCTCCTCTTGTTGCCAATGCGCCGCATACTTAGCTTTCCATAATCTTTCCCACAGGGTGTGCGGCTCTGTCAGCCATCTCCACCATAGCTTGGCTCTGCATGCCTTGTTGGTTGTTCCTGGATCCTGCAGCCCTATCCCCCCTAAGCTTTTGGGTCTGCAAAGTTTATCCCATGCTGCAAGCGCCCATTTTTGCTTCCCCGAGTTGCCCGACCAGAGAAAGTTTCGCTGGATGGTTCTAATCTTCTGTAGGATCCCCTGAGGGGCTGGGAGAATCGATAGAAAGTAGTGTGGAATAGCTTGGAGAATTGCCTTGGTCATGACCAAGCGACCCGCAAAATTTAGGACACGATTGGTCCAGTGGTTGCACCTGTCCGCGAGCTTGGTGATGAGCTTTTCCCAATGACCTTTGTGCCAAGGCTTGTCCGTGAGGGGAACCCCCAGATACTTGGAAGGGAGAGTACTCCGTTTGAAACCGAGGAGCTCAGTTAAGTGCCTTTGAACCGCCAGATGGGTGTTAAAAAAGAAAACCGAGGATTTTTCAAAGTTAAAATCCATACCAGATGCCTGACTGAACAGATTCAGAATGTGCTTAAAACCTTTTGCTTCTTTTACAGTGGGCGTGCCATGCAGCATGGTGTCATCCACGAACTGTTGATGCGTGGTGGCTGGAAAATTGTCTAACGGCTACAGGCCCCTTATCATATTATTCTCCTTGGCTACTTAATGAGGCGGCTGAAGCCTTCCATAAGAATGACAAAAAGGAAAGGGGATATAGGGTCTCCTGCCTGATGCCCCTGGACGGGTAAAAAGGTTGAGAGGGGGCTCCATTGATTAAAATCGAGTGATTAGGCGATTTTATTAGAGCCAAAATCCAAGTGATCCATCTGGTGCTGAAGCCAAATGCCTTGAGTACAGCTTCTAGATAGTCCCAACTTACTTTGTCATAAGCCTTTGAGAGGTCCAATTGAATTATCATGCCAGCCTTTCTGAGCGACTACAACGTGTGGATCATCTCGTGGGCTAATAGAATATTGTCCATGATTTGTCGCCCCTCCACATAACCTGATTGTTCCTCAGAAATGATTTGAGGTAGAATAGGTTTTAACCGATTGGCTATGACTTTCGAGATTATCTTGTACACCACATTGCAGAGCGCAATGGGCCTGAACTTGGACGAAGTGCATGCATCCACTTCCTTGGGGATTAATGCAATAAATGTGGCGTTCAGGGACTTCAGAATGGATGAAGAGGTTCGTGAGTCTTCCACCACTTCCCAGATATCTTCTTTCACAATATCCCAGCAGGCCTTAAAGAAATCCACGGTAAAGCCATCCGGCCCTGGCGCCTTCCCATTGGCCATTTATTTTACTGCTGTCTCCACCTCCTGTAGGGAAACAGATCGCTCCAGGGCTTGGTTTTGTTCTTCGGTGATGAGGTTGGGTATGGTGGAGATTACCTTGGCAATGGCCTCCCGTCGATCGAAGTTCGGTTCAGTGGCAATTAATTGGAAATGATTGCGAAGTTGATAGGCAATGTCCTGGTGCGAGTTGAGAACCGTTCCATGCTCTCCTTGAATTTTGGTGATTCTGTTGTTGCAACGATAGTCCATTGCTGACCTGTGGAAGAACTTAGTGTTCCTCTCGCCTTCCTTCGGCCATTGATTGCGCGATTTTTGCTTCCAAAGTATTTCTTCTTGCTCACATCGTTCATTCCATTTCTTCATGAGTTCCTTTTCCCTCTCGATTGACTCCTGTGATGTGCTACCCTGAATCCAGTTACTATGGATCTCTTCCAGTTGTTGCTCCAACTGACGTTTGTCTGCAAAGATATCGCCAAAGACCTCTCGATTCTAGGTTTTTAGCTGTGCCTTAATGAATTTGAGCCTTGCTTGTAATTTGAACATTTTCGTTCCCTCTATGAGCATGGGTTCTTTCCACCAGGTTTTGATGTTGCGGAGGAAGTCTTTTTGAGTCAGCCAGAATCTTTCAAAGTGGAGAGTCCTGTTCTTGGGGGTGCTCGAGATCGAGGTTTGCAGAGAGATGGGCCAGTGGTCTGATCCCCCGGAAGGGAGGATGTCAGAACTCATGATGTTTCCTTCAAGGAGAAGGCTCTCAGAGACTAAAAAGCGATCCAATCTGGACGCTATCATCCTTTCTCCCCCTTGTCTATTGGTCCAAGTGAATAAGCCACTGCGAGGCTTGATATCTACCAAGTTGACTTCTCGAATGAAGGCATTAAAGGCCAGGGCATCGTTACTGAGAGCTCTGGTGCCCCCCTTCTTTTCCTCTAGAGAGGTTATCATATTAAAGTCACCACCATAAATGGCCTGGGAGGTACTGTGTCCATGATGCAAATTGGTTAGATGACGGAGCAGCAGAACTTTATCTTCCAAACGCTGAGGGCTGTAAATATTAGCAAATAAGAAAGAGCCTTTTTCCTCGATAATCTGCATTTGCAAGGCTAGAAAATTTTTTGAGGCTTCAGCATTAATGAGATGGTAGACATTCGGGCTCCAGAGAATTGCAAGGCCTCCACTCATTCCAGTTCCTTCCACAGCTAGATGCTCGAGATGTTTGCCCAGACGCTTGATCATCTCAGCTAGTTTATGATTTGTGCATTTGGTTTCCTGGAGGAAAACCATATCCGGTTTTTCTTGCGTGATTTTCTTTTTCAGGAGCTTCTGTTTCCTGAGGCTTCCCAGTCCTCTTGCATTCCATGAGAGGACTTTCATTATTAACAAAGGTTTAGGATAGGAAGGAGAAAGCCTCAAGGGCTTTCATCTTTCTGGAGTTTATTAACATCTGACCCAATTCGAGGAGAGCATCTTTGTCGGATCTTCTTCCTCGTTTCTTCTTGTACTCGCTGCTAGCTTGCATGTGGTGTAGGGTTTGTGATTTAATACCCAAGCCCTTGGTTGCCCCACGCCCTCGCTTCGTTCCTTTTGATGCTGCGTCCTGTCTGGTTAGGAACAGGTGGTTAACCCTGTTAATTTCTTCTTCTGGTATTTTTTCAAGTCCTTTCTGTTTCCACTGTTCCACTATTTAATTGAGATCTAGCCCCTCTTTTTCCAAGATCTCACCTAATTCCAGGTCCTCCGTACCTTGTTCACTGAGGACCATATCCTCATCTTCTTCCTGATCTTTGTCTTCTGAATTTACTGTGCTAAGATCAGTCGATTTGCAGACTCCTTTGGTATGGTCGTCTATCTTCGTTGCCAGCTTTACTGCTGGGATTTGTTCTGCCTTCTCCATCTGAGACTCCTCTCCTAATATTTCAAAGGAATTTTTTGTGCCCGTGTTTGGTGCCGTCGTTTTAGGAGGATTTCTGCGGTTGGCTCGGTGCCTGCCTGTGGGTCGGATGAATCCATCCGAGACTGAGGAGGGTTTCCCCTTGGAGATTTCCTCCATTTTGTTTTTAGGGCATTCTCTAATTAAATGCCCGTGCTCATGGCATTTCCGGCATCTGAATGGTATCTGCTCATAGTCAATAGTTTGAAAGTAGGTTTCATCTCTGTATTCTAACCAAATCCCCTCGTGCAGAGGTCCGGAGACATCCATTTCAACACAGATGCGGGCGTAAGTCGTGTACCTTTTTTGAAGAGTGGCTTCAGAAGCACGGACAAAAGTGCCCAAAGTGTTACCTATCTGTTCCAGCGCTGCTGGTCTCCAATAGTCAATTGGCAGAGAGAAAAGCTTGATCCAGACTGGCACTTGAGTAAAGGTCTCCTGTTCGGGCGCGAAGTTGGGTTTCCACGGCTGCATGTAGAGGCCCGCAGAGGCATAAAAATAAGGGCCTCCTTCAAAGATTCGATCCTTATCCTCTAGATTGGTGAAAACCACAGTGAAGAAACCTTTGGCCCCCAGGTGAAGCTGTACTTCCCCTCGTGGTTTCCAGACTTTCTTGATCCATTGACAGAGAGCTTTTTCACTGGGCCAGAAACCCATGAATTTACAGATGACCGCATAAACGGCCATATGATCCCGGTAGTCTTGCAGATCTGGATCAGTGATGACCACCCTAAGGCTGTCGAGAGCCTTTGGTTTGCATCGACCTTGATACTTCGGTTGGCCGCTGTTTTCCCCAGAATCTCTAGATCGACCAAGATCGGGGCCTTGGTTAGCAGTATTGCTCAGATCTGTTGCTTTCCTTTGCAGATCTACCCCCGGCGAGGGTTGTTCCAGGCTGATTTCGTCTTTTCTGGCTGAGTCTTCCAATGCTTCTTCCGTTTGGCCGCTTGAAAGCAGCTCCTCAATGCTGGGGTGATTTCTAGTTACTGAAGAACCAGGAATCTTCAAACCCTCAACCTTCTTCTTACCCTTGTTTATGATAACTTGCTTGAAAGTGGGGGCTCCAGGGGCCCCCGGCCGTCCAACTTTATGAGCCAGCTCGATGCCTTGTTGCCTCAGATCTTGGAGGAGATCTGGGCTTTTCGCCAGTGTACTAGCACTGGATCTGAGGGCGTTCCTGATCTCCCTTCAGACCGCTACCCAATCATCGCAGATCCGCTCCTCCGAAAACTATTAGATTCTTATCTCTCTGTAGTCCAATAATTAATTATTATATATAACCATCATTTAAAAAGGTATTTTTATTTCCAAGCAAAACTAACATTGATTTATAGTTTGGCACTCTACTATGTGGAATATGATAGATTGTACATGTATTATAGTTTGGAATTCTACTATGTGGAATATGACAAATTGTTCATGTATTATAGTTTGGAGCTCTATTATGTGGAATATGACAAATTGTTCATGTATTATTGTTTGGCGCTCTACTATGTGGAATACGACACAACATATTGAAGATATGGACAATAGAGGATAGCCAATCCTAATGGCAGCATGTAGGATGGTTTATCTTAATAACCCCTAGCAGCATGTTGGCATGTGAAGCTAGTTGGCTATTTAAACAACTTGTCATTTAAGAAAACCACCATACACGTGGGATATTGTGGAAACTTTGATATTTTTAATATATGGATTCTTATTTCATTCCATGCCAAGATTTAGAATTCAAATGCAAGGTATTATGGGATAATAAAGACAATTATAGGTTGAGGGACCAAAAGAAGGTACTTTTAAAACTTGTTTATGGGTTTGATGGCCCTTAAAATCTAGATTATCATTTTGAATCACTTCATTTCCAATTCATACATAAAATTTATGCTTGAAATGGTGGTTGATATTCTTGATCTCTACACTACTAGAAGATTATGTTTTAGATAGCTATGCATAAATTCTTTGCGTCAATTGAAAATAGATTAAAAACTCATTCTGTGCCCTCACCCTGGAAGAAAAATACAGAGACTTCCCTGGGAAAAATATAGAGACTGGTACTTTTCGACCCTCCTCGATCCATCATTTGGGATTCTCCTCGCCCTCGCCTTATGAGAAATGCAAAGAATCCCATGTGAGAAATACAGAAGCTGGTACTTGATGGCCTTCATCGATTCCATCATTTGGGATTCTCATAACCCTCACCGTGTGAGAAGGACAAAGATTTCCTTGTGAGAAATACAAGGACTAGTACTTAGCAAGAAGTTGCAAATAGTTTTGTCTCTGCAAGCTCCGCTTAACAGTTTTGAACCCTAGCCATTTAGCTTAACAAAATATTCATCAAACTATTCAAAGAGATGCCCAGGACATTGGTATTTCTATTGTTAAAGGTGGTGGCCTACAAGGATACATTGGTAGCTATTGATGCAAGAGGATAATTTCAACAATTTATTTCAAAATTTGTAGTTATCCTCGAGAAGGACTTAGAGACTTCTAGAAGAGGAAGTTGGTTTCCTTTTTGCCCTATAATTCTATAGAATTTCTAATTACATCTTTAGGATATGAAATTTTAGTAATTTTAGGTATAAGTTAAGATTTTGTTTGATTTTTAAGGCCTCTTATTCATTAGGGAAGTTGAGTCTTAGGATTACGATTACTTGTAGCATCCTATGTATTTTTCAAACTCCAATACACCAAGGAAAATATGTGGAGGATATTTGGGGGAAATGTGATTGTCGATAAAATGTAGATCAGATTTGGGGATCTTGTAGCTCTTTTCCTTGGACCGTACTAGTGCTTAGAGGTTGTATTTGGAGTGGTTAGCAGGAAAAAGCATAATATGCCAGTGTTGGAGCACCTATGGTTTGGGAGAAAGGATAACAGGTTCTAGGAGTTAAAGGGTTTAAAGGTTTAGGATTAAGGTGTAGAAATTATACATCATGCATGTATATCTTGGATTCACCCGATCTAACAATGTACTAAAGTTAAACACTGAATCACTTCTACAAATATTTTTCGGAATTAAAAACAAAATTGCTAATCACCTGAAGTAAACAAGAATCAAATCAAACACAACACATATAATTTCCTGGGTAAAGCTTGCTGCTCAAAAACCCACTATCTTATATTGTATATTTAGCATGGATCATGAAACAGTTACATACAAAAATCTTCTCACAAGAGCCCTCCAGTACTCAGCTAATTTTCTCACACTGTCAGACATAAAACTGACCAATACTTAGCCAATTTCCTGCCTCTAGATAGCCTGCCTTGCTTACACAATCTATTACACAAAATTTTGGTCATCTAACCTATTACTATTAGATGGACTAATGTACACTATGTAAGACCAGTTTTTCCATAGTAAAATTACTTTCACTATGAAAAATAACTTAGTAATCCAAAATTTATTAAGTTGT
This sequence comes from Pinus albicaulis, assembly GCA_034641835.2. Lineage (NCBI taxonomy): Eukaryota > Viridiplantae > Streptophyta > Pinopsida > Pinales > Pinaceae > Pinus > Pinus albicaulis. The sequence goes on from JAXQQM020076071.1 coordinate 9,617, forward strand.
TTTTGGTCTAAATAGGAAACCCCGTGAAGAATAATTGAATAAATCCTTATTTGTTTGATTTTCCTCAAGGAATAATTAATTAAACAAATGTTTAATTAATATTCCTGGTCATATTTAACCCAAAAAAGGAAAAGTAATTAGATAAATCAGTATTTATCTTATTATTTTCTAAGAATAATTATCTAAAACATTATTTAAATAATATTCCTTGTTAAATTTGACTAAATCATTTACAAATAATTGAATAAACCACTATTTATTTAATTATTACTCAACCACATTCTTAAAATAATAAATAAATAATTTATTTATTTATTATTTTTAAATAAAGGGATTTGACCAAATTCAAATTCCTTTTCCCTCCAACAAAATATATATATATATATTCCATAAAAGTTGGATCTAGATTTGGTTAATAATATTTTAATTATGCACCAATATCTAGACTAACTCAGTATTTTGTTATAAATAGAAGGGTTTTTCCATTCATTCACTACCTTTTGTTGCCTAAATATCACTCTGGATCTATACTTTTGGTCTGACTTTGATCCTCCATTATTGTCATATTTTCCTACTTTTTACTTGTGAGCTCCCCTTGAGTTCCATTTTTGTCTGGGTTTTCTACACCATCAAGAGAGAGAGATATCTTATATCTGAAGCATTGAGGACATACAAGAACCCATCCCATTGAGGGGACTATTAACAACTTTCTATGTTCCCTTCCTAGGTGTCATAATAAAAAAAATTCTTTAAAAATTCTTCTCTTGTTCATTGGATGCATGGAGCAACTCTTGCTTATTATTTGTTGTTTAATGTCTTTAACTGCATAGATCTAGATTTATGTAGCATTTATTTTGATCACTAATTGCACACCTAAGGAAATTGACAACCATCTTTGATGTTAGGGTTGTTTTTTATGCACAACTAAAGTGATTTTTTTTTGTACGCTTGCGATTAGAATTCACACTAACAACTGGAAACTCCACTAGGGACGCTTACTTCCACGGGACATTACTTGCAATTCCCACATCCGACGCATATGAGGCAAAAGAGGAAAATCATGGGTATGGTGACCATAGACACCACAACAAGAACAAGACTTATTTGTGCCCAGGTCGCAGAATAGACCCCAAAAAGTGTGACCTGTCCTGTTCCTAGGCTCTGGGTGCCTAATATGAAACTTTAATCCATTGAATTAAAAGAGTATGGTTAGGCCTCTTATCTACAACCGATGGATCTCAATTCCAATGGTCGGTTTTCCCGCTACGATCGCCAAAAAATTTAGGGCCTTTTCTCCTCCCTACATTCACCACAACTACACTTGCAAATAAATCATATTTTAGGGAAAATGCCTTATTAAAAGAGAAACCCCAATTTTTTCTTTCACCAACTGCGACCAAACCATAGCTTGGTCTAACAAACCGTCCGCACCATTGGAAATCTCTCACCGAGCTCTAAAATAGGTATCCTTTCATTTTTGGTGATTTAATAGTTCACCTGGACACATTTTTTCTAAGAAGGGTCACTTCATCGCTCCTCATAATAGAATTTATTCACTTGCAACACTTGTACTCGGGGAACCACCTTGCCTTCATACTTTTCCATGCTCATGTCGATTTTTTTCATGAGTAACCATCTTGTACTCATGTTTTCATCATCCCCACCAGGCCTGTTCTGTGTGGCAGCATCATCAAGTCATCCTTGTTTAGAGCATCCGAGTTGAGTCATCATCGCATCCATGGAGTCTGTCCCGAGTCCCTTTTTATCCCACCATAATCCTCCATCCTTCATTGCTTTGTTCCTCTCTCGTGTCGCACATTTTTTCCTTCAGTCATACTGTCCCCTATCCCCTCCAGAGTCGAGTCAGTAGCTGCCAGGTCATCCATGCCCTTTATGCTCTAACAAGGGAAGTCATAAGCTTGCTACTCAGTACCCCCCCCCCCCCCATTCCACCATCATCCCTGGTGTCAATCTATCAGTCGCTCTACTATTATCCCTTGCGCCTTAGTTGAGGATTCCTAATTGCCTCACCTATGGCAAGCCTCCTTCTATCGACATCAACTTATTCATTCCAAAAGACAGGTCTAGATGGTGGTGTACCTTGGTTCCATCTTCCACTCTTGTTCGGTACCTCGAATCAGGCAAAGGGGCCCTTTATTTCCGTTTTGACTTGATTGCTTCTCAGCCCCAGCTCCTTATGGCATGATCAATATCCTTATACTTGATGGTTCAACGATGCAGCAGATTGTACCAGTGATTCTCGGTTTTGGTTGAGATGTTTCAGACCTCATGAGGGGGTGGCCCTTCAGGTAGCCGTCCACATGCTCCAATGACCTATCTACTACATCCTTGGATTCAACTCCATAGATTTGATGGTTCCAGCCTCAGCCGCTTGCAACGCCTTTTAGTTTGCATGTATCATTCAGATTTTCAGAGCCCTTTCCTGTTTTACAGGGCCTCTTTGGTTGTACTTATATCTCATGTACTCATATATTATTGTATAAGTCTTGGCTGTTGTCCCAGGAAAAATATGTATGTGGGATCCTTTATCATGTTTTTATCTGGCCCATGTTTATGCCAACATGTACTATATGTAGAAATTTGAATAATTTTCTAAATTATTCACCGAGATTATTCTGATTACACACTATTTAAGCTTCATGCATAATACATAACCTCTTCTACAATTGATCATCAATATGCGGAAATAGAAGCAGTCGCATGCGCACATTAAAACATAATCAAGCACACATATAACACAATATGTAATGGGGAAATCATACAGCTGAAAACCCCCAAATATCTGTATATTATAATGATAGAGAACATGTAAAAATCATAGTACAATACTCCTCACAAGTACTCAGTACTATCTCCAATAGTTACACACAAAACTAGCTCAGATCTGAACAAGTCACAGGTTCAAATCTCCTCCACAAGTCTGCCTGCCTCTACTGCGCAATCTAAGATGAATAATGATGACATCCAAGTTCAAATCCCCCTCGCTTGATCTGTGCAATCCTCATTGGAAATCTCAATCAATGTGTGTGCAAATCTCATGCACAGCTATAGTCACAACTAATAGTAGACTCACCCTTTCACCCACCTCTAACACTGGTCTCCACTCAACTGTCCATGCATTGCAGTTAACTAATGTGTTCTTTAGTTGATTTATGAGTTAATAATTAGTGAATTAATTAATAATTAATTCACACCACTCATCACTATTGTATTTGTCAGCTATACTAAATACAACTAGTTCAACTAAGTTAAACCGAACACAACTCCACCAACTGTCTCATCAACTCCACCAAAATCTGCCACATGAGTTCTAACTGAAGTCAACCATGAAATATCTCAACTAACCCTTAGGAAAAGTGTATTTCCTTCTATTAGCTGCATGTGCCACATCCAAGCATCAAACTGAAGTGCTCCAAGAGGATAAGATAATGTTTATAGTCTAAATATTATTAAGGGTTAATAATATTTGACTGTTCTATTTTTAGCTCGGCAGTCTATAAATAGAAACCGCCCAATGTCTAAAAATAGAGGTCCATATATTTTTACCAACTCGACCAATCATCCATAAATAACATCCTTCAACTCATAGACCATGATCCATATGTCTAAAAATAGACATAGTCTAAAAATAGACTTTGCGCCAAAAATAGCCTGCGGGCCCACTTAGTGAAGGCGACTTTATTTCACTAAGCTCCATCATCTTGTTGCATTTTAAACACTCCCTCTCAAAAATATATGGATTATCTGCAACTCCTATCCTGCCTCTGTGGTATTCGAATTTTCTCCTGGTGAGCGCCTTCATCAATATATCAGCATCCTGATCCTCTGTGGGAATATATGAAAGTAACATGATTCTCCGCTGCACACAATCTCTGATATGATGGTACCTGATGTCAATGTGTTTGGATCTATCATGAAATAATGGATTAGCCGAGAGTTTAATGCAACTCTGGTTATCACAATAAATCACAGTAGGCTCCAAGTGTGACCCGAACAACCCGACCAGAATCTTCCTCATCCATATGGCCTCGCATGTTCTGCTTGTTAAGCTATACTCACTTTCCGTCGAATCCGGGTGCTGATCTCTCGTTTCTTGGTCGTACCAAGAAACTATTGTTGACTCATATCGAAGATCCTCTCAGATGTGCTCTTTCCCGTTCGTTGGGCCCCCGCCCACCTTCCATCCGTGAAGGCCACATATTTCACTTCATCCTCCGGGTTCGCAATTTACAAGCCATATCCCGATCCGATCTTAAGATAACGCAATACATGCTTGCCTCGTCATCCAAAAGAGCTTGCAGTTTCCCTTCTACTTGTGGTGTGAAAACCGAGCACAAAAGCATAGCATATATCGGGTCGTGTATTGACCAGATACATAAGCGACCCCACCAACTGTCGATAAACAGTGGCATCCACTACCTCTGCTGAAGTAGCATCCTCTTTCCTCCAACCTCCAGGAAGAGGAGTATCAACAGGCTTGCAGCCATGCATGTTGAACTTCTCCAATATTTCTCGGGCATACTTACCCTGAGAAACAAACAGTCCATCACTGCGCTGCCAAATTTCCAATCCCAAGAAATAATGAAGGAGGCCCAAGTCCTTCATCTCAAACTCTCTAGCAATATCCTCCTTGCATGAAAGTATCAACAGCTCATCACCCATTAAAATCAGTTCATCTACATACAGTACAATGATCAGCAACTTCCCCTCCACCACAATCTGGTATAGGTTAGGATCCGCCTCACTCTTGGAGAATCCAAGTCCGGTGAAATAACTGTCTATCCGTGTGTAACAAGCACGAGGTGCTTGCTTCAGCCCGTACAGTGCTCTCTTGAGTCGGCAAACATGCGACTCACTGCTGAAGATCTCGAAACCTTTAGGCTGCTCTATGTACACCTCCTCCTCAATGACTCCGTTGAGGAACGCAGTCTTCACATCCATCTGATGGATGTGCCACCCCATCTGCACTGAGAGAGCTAGGATCGTCCGTATGGAAGAATACCTTGCGACAGGTGCAAAGGTCTCCTCATAATTGATCCCCTCTATCTGTGAGAAGCCTCGGGCAAAAAATCTTACCTTGTACTTCTCCACACTCCCGTCAGTTGCGTGCTTCACTTTATAGATCCATCTCGAACCCACCACTGATTTCCCCTCCGGCCTTGGGACAATCTCCCATGCACTATTTCTGACAATCGAATCATACTCTTCCACCATGGCATCTACCCATGCGGGGTCCTCCACAGCTTCCTAGAAAGAGGATGGCTCTGTCATGACACATTTTCTCACAAGAGCCATGTATCCAGTGTACCGGTCCGGTGACTATCTCTGTTTGCGCTGTGCTGTAGGTTGTCCTACAATCTTCTCTGCATCTTGAGCCAGTTGCTCAGCTTCTGTAGTGCGCTTGCACCCTCTGATGGTTGGCGCTGCATGAGTGGTCTCTTCCACTCCATGAACCTCATCTTGTGGATGATTCACATCCTAAGACTCATCCTTAGGAACTAATAGCTCCTCATCTGCATGCAAGTGTGGCTCCCTCTCAAGCGAACACTGCATGGCTTTCTCCTCGTGAAATTTGATATCCTGTCGCAAAATAGTATTGCGACTGTCTGGAAAATACACACAATATTTGTGGGGCATATCAGTGTACCCCACAAATATCCCAACCTCTGTGGTCGGCTCCAGCTTCTTCCTGGCATCCTTCATCACATGCATGTAGACAGGTGAACCAAAAATCCACAAATGGGAAATATCAGGCCTCTTGCCAGAAAACGCCTCCTCCGGTGTACTCATGCCAAGTATCTTGTGAGGACAACGGTTCTGCACATATAATGCAGTATTTCATGCCTCTGCCCACAAGTGAAGGGGTAGGCCCTAATCATGCAACATCGCCTGTGCAGCACTCACGATCGTTCTGTTCTTCCGCTCAGCAACCCCATTCTGCTGTGGGTTATGGGGTGCTATGAGCTCTCTTCGAATCCCTTCTGCGCTGCAAAAGTCTTTGAATTCGCCAGATATGAATTCACCACCATTTTCACTCTTAAGAGCCTTCACATGCTTCCCCGATTCCTTCTCAACCAGTGCCTTGAACTCACAGAACTTTGAGTATGTCTCGCTCTTCTTCTGCATGAATAAGATCCAGCACTTCTGAGAAAAATCATCAACAAAGATCACATAGTACTTGTGCTTTGCTGTCGAAGCTACTGAGAAAGGTCCACACACGTCTATGTGAATTCTCTCAAGGATTGTCGTGGCGTGACTATCCTTCTCGTGAAAGGTGGCTTTCACAAATTTTCCCAAGGTACACCCCTTGCACTGATCTGACTACACAAGAGTGCCTTTAGGAATCCCAGTAGAAATCTGCAGCATCTTCAAAGCTCCATGGTGAAGGTGGCCCAATCTCCGGTGCCAACTCGCCATCATCTCGGCTCACCACCTTCAACCCTGGCACGCGCTTTCTGCATTCCAGCCCACAATGAAATGGATAAAGGCTCCTCTGACTTCTAATCCCACTTTCAGAAGCCCCAGCTCACCCACGCACAGAAAGCCTTCTTCGCTGGAATGCACACGGCCCCTTGTCTCTGAATATTGCACACAAGATCATAGATTTCCTTCCTCTTGAATCCTGGAACATGCACACTTCCCTGTCAAAGGTATTTTGGTCACTCACTGCCAAAGTAAATGGTCCCAAGGCCGTCATACTGTGGCCACCCACGGAGTCATCGCCCATCTCGATGTGCACTCCAAGATCTTTCTCATCCAGATCTGAAAACAAATCTCGATCTCCAGTCATGTGAAAAGACGCACCATTGTCCAAGAACCATACTGATCCCATCACACTTGAGACTAAGCATGCGATCAGCAAAAAATCCAGCTCAAACTACGAGGCTAAGGCCTCTCCAGCAGCCTGCTTATTTTTCTTCTTCTGCGGACAATTTGTGGCATAATGTCCGTGCTGGTGACAGTGAAAGCACTTCACCTTGGACATGTCCTGCTTATTTCCTTTCGCACTAGAATGAGAAGCTTTCTTGTTCTTCCTATAGAAATTTTCTGAATAATGAAGATTTATCCACCGAGATTATCCTGATCACATACTAATTCAAATTCATATGCAACACATAATCTCTTCTACAATCAATCATCAATTTGCGGAAATAGAAACAGTCGCATGCGCACATAAACACAATATGTAATGGGGGAAAAACCCCAGCTATTTGTATATTATAATAGAAGAGAAACATGTAACAATCTCAGTACAATACTCCTCACAAGTACTCAGTACTATCTCCAAAAGTTACACACAAACTAGCTTAGTTTTGAACAAGTCACAGGTTCAAAACTCATCCACTAATTTCCTGCCTCTATTACGCAATCAAGGCTGGTCTAATGAGAGATCCAATTTCAAATCTCACTGGCTCCAACTGCGCAATCATCATTGGCAATCTCCTCCAAGTGTGGTGCAAATCTCATGCACAACTGATGTCACAACTGATAGCTGTACTCACCCTTTCATCTACCTCTTTCACTGCTCTCCACTGAACCGTCCATGCAATGTAGTGAACTGATGTGTTCTTGAGTTGAATAATGAGTTACTAATTAATGAATTAAATAATATTTAATTCACTCCACTCATAACTAATTGATTATCTATTTAAACTAATGTCAACCAGTTCAACTAAGTTAAACCGAACACAACTCCACCAACCTGCCCCATCAACTCCACCAAACTTCGCCACCGAAGTCCTAATCAAGTCAACCATGCATGAGCTCACCCAAACCCCAAGGAATAGCCAGACCTTCAATGATGCATGGGCCACTACTCATTAGCTCCAACTCGAAGTGTCAGAAGAGAATAAACTAAAGCTTATAGTCCGTTATTATTAAGGGCTTAATAATATTTGACTTCCCTATTTTTAGGAGAGGCAGCCTAAAAATAGACTTCGACCTCTTCGACCTAAAAAATAGAGTCTCATCTATTTTTACCAACATGACCAATGCTCCAAGAATCTCAAACTGGAATCCCCGAACCATGCTCCATATGTCTAAAAATGGACATAGTGTAAAAATAGATTTTGCGCCAAAATTTGCGTGCGGGCCCACTTAGTGAAGGCGACTTCATTTCACTAAGCTCCATCATCTTGTTGCATTTTCAACCCTCTCCTCAACAAGATATGGATTATCCAACCCCATCCCGCCCCGTGGAATCTCGAATCCTGCTCCCGGTGAGTGCCTTCGTCAAGATGTCAAGACTCGATCCTTCGTGGGAACATATGAAAGTAACATGATTCTCCGCCGAACATAATCTCTGAGATATGATGGTACCCATAGTCGATGTGTTTGGATCTATCATGAAATATCGATTAGCCAAGAGTTTAATGCAACTCTCAAGTTATCACAATAAATCACAGTAGGCTCCAAGTGCAACCCGAACAATCCGACGAGGATCTTCCTCATCCAAATAGCCTCGCATGCAGCCAAACTTGTTGCCATGTACTCGGCCTCTGCTGAACTAAGTGCCACGGATCTCTGCTTCCTGCTGTACCAGAAAACTGTTGTCGATCCAATGCCGAAAACTCCTCCATATGTGCTTTTTCGGTCCGTTGGGCTCCCTGCCCAATCTGCAGCAGTGAAGCCGGAAAGCTTCGCTCCATCCTCCTGTCTGTACCATAGACCATATCTCGATGTGCCACTAAGATAATACATGCTTGCCTGCCTTCCAGAAGAGCTTGGTAGGCTTAACCATAGCTTGCAAAATCTGGTTAATAGCATAGCATATATCGGGTCGTGTATTGACCGTGACATGTTTACCCCACCAACTATCGATAGACAAGGGCATCCACTACCTCCGCCGGCGAGCATCCTCCTTCCTCCAACCACCAGGAAGAGGAGTATTAACAGGCTTGCAGCCATGCATGTTGAACTTCTCCAATATTTCTCGGGCATACTTACCCTGAGAAACAAACAGTCCATCACTGCGCTGCCAGATTTCCAATCCCATGAAATAATGAAGGAGGCCCAAGTCCTTCATCTCAAACTCTCTAGCAAGATCCTCCTTGCATGAAAGTATCAACAACTCATCACCCGTCAAAATCAGATCATCTACATACAGTACAATGATCAACAGCTTCCCCTCCACCACAATCTGGTACAAGTTAGGATCCGCCTCACTCTTGGAAAATCCAAGCCCGGTGAAATAACTGTCTATCCCTGTGTACCAAGCACGAGGTGCTTGCTTCAGCTCGTACAATGCTCTCTTGAGTCGGCAAACATGCGACTCACTGCTAAAGATCTCGAAACCTTCAGGCTGCTCTATGTACACCTCCTCCTCAATGACTCCGTTGAGGAACGCAGTCTTCACATCCATCTAATGGATGTGCCATCCCATCCGCGCTGAGAGGGCTAGGATCGTCCATATGAGAATACCTTGCGACGTGCAAAGGTCTCCTCATAATCGATCCCCTCGATCTGTGAGAAGCCACAGGTGACAAATCTCGCCTTGTACTTCTCCACACTCCCGTCAGCTGCCTGCTTCACTTTGTAGATCCATCGCGAACCCACAACTGATTTCCCCTCCGGTCTTGGGACAATCTCCCATGCACTGTTTCTAACGATCGAATCATATTCTTTGATCATGGCATCTACCCATGCGGGCTCCTCCACAGCTTCCTCGAAAGAGGATGGCTCCGTCACGACACATTGACTCATAAGAGCCACGTATCCAGTGTATCGATCCGGTGACTGTCTCTGTCTGCGCTGTGCTGTAGGTGGTCCTACAACCTTCTCTGCATCTTGAGCCAGTCGCTCAGCTTCTATAGTGCGCTTGCGCCCTCTGATGGTTGACACTGCATGAGTGGTTTCTTCCACTCCATGAATCTCATCTTGTGGCTGATCCACATCCTGAGACTCATCCTTAGGAGCCAACAGCTCCTCATCTGCATGCAAGTGTGGCTCCCTCTCAAGCGAACACTTCATGGCTTTCCTCCTGAAAATTGATATCCGTCGCACAACAAATTTTGCGACCGTCTCTGCAAATACAATCGATAGTTGTGGGGCATATGGGTATCAAGCATCTCGAAAAATGAAATATTCCAACCTCTACGATCGCATCCACTTCCTTTCCGGCATCCTTCTGCCACATGCATGTAGACAAAAGAGCCAAAAATTCTCGATGAGAAATATCGTGCCTCTTGCCAGAAAACGCCGCCTCTCCGTGTACTCATGCCAAGAACCTTGTGAGGACAATCTCGTTCGCACATGCCACCGTTGTGCTGTGTCTCACCACAAGTGAAGGGGTAGGCCCTAATCATGCAACATCGCCCGTGCAGCACCCACGATCGTTCTGTTCTTCCGCTCAGCCACCTCGTTCTGCTGTGGGTTATGGGGTGTGATGAGCTCTCTTCGAATCCCTTCTGCGCTGTAAAATTCCTTGAATTCAGCCGAGATGAATTCACCACCATTGTCGCTCCTGAGAGCCTTCACATGCTTCCCCGATTCCTTCTCAACCAGCGCCTTGAATTCATAGAACTTTGAAAATGTCTCGCTCTTCTTCTGCATGAAGAAGATCCAACACTTCCGAGAGAAATCATCAACGAAGATCACATAGTACTTGTGCTTTGCTGTCGAAGCTACAGAGAAAGGACCACACACGTCTGTGTGAACTCTCTCAAGGATCGTCGTGGCACGACTATCCTTCTCGTGAAAGGTGGCTTTCACATACTTCCCCAAGGTACACCCCTTTCACTGATCTGACTGCGTAAGAGTGCCCTTAGGAAGCCCAGTAGAAATATGCTGCAGTATCTTCAAAGCGCCATGGTGAAGGTGGCCCAATCTCTTGTGCCACAACTTGCCCTCATCATCCCGGCTCACCACTTCTTCCGCCTTGCATGCCATTGCTGCGCAGCCATCTACTTGCAACTAATAAAGGTTCCTGACTCGAACCCCTATCTTCCAGGTCTCACCAGTAGTCTTACTGCACAGGAAGGCTTTTCCTTCGCTGAAGACTACATCATACCCCTCTCTCTTGTTTTCCAAATCAAAGCCCAAAGATCGATTCCTCATCATACCCGGAACATGCAAAAACTTCCTTCAATATGAAAGGTTTATTGCATCTCCTCTCAAAGGAATTGGTACAGACATTACCACCGTATCTACCATCATCGCCCATCTCAATGTGCACTCCAAGATCATATTCCCTATAAGATTCGAAAACAGATCTCGATCTCCCATCGGGCCATGTGAAATGACGCACCAATCGTCCAGGAACCATACCGATCCCATCACACTTGAAACCAAGCATGCGATCGCTGAAAAATCCAGCTCAAATTGAGAAGCCAATAAATTTTCCCATTGGCAGACCCAGTTGTTCTCTTTCTTATTTTTCTTTCTTCTCAAGGACAATTTGTGGCATAGTATCCGTGCTGCATAAAGGGAAAAACACTTCACCTTGACATGTTTCTTTTCTTTTCTCTTGCCTTTCGCACCTCGATTGAGAAGCCTTCTCCTTGCCCTTCCCCTTCCTTGCTTTGGCAGCCAAAGCGCAGTCTTCTTCATCAGATGCCTTTGATGAATATCCATCCCTGGTAGTCCTCCTGATCTCCTCCTGCATGAGATCCGACCACAGTCGCTCCCATCCCGACAACTTCTCCCGACCATTGACACTATCTTGATATGAATTCCAAGCCTTCGGAAGACCAAGGAGAGCCAGGTCCACCATGTCCTCATCTTCACAGTCACCCCCACACTTCCCAGCTCATCTCTGCATTGAGTGAACTTCGTGAGGTATTCGGCGATACTGTCGCCTTTCTCCATCTTGATGTTCCTGAGTCTATCTTTGAGCGCCAAATTTTCCTCTTTGGTCACTCTTACTCCTATTGTGATCTATCAACACTTTCCACATTAAATATGGAGAAGTTTTTCCATGTGTGCCGGATACAATGTGATCCTTTACGCCCTCCAACAGAATCCTTCGACATTTCGCCATCTTCTTTTGCCAAGCCTCGACTTCAGCAGGATCAGTGGGATTTTGGACATCCGTATCTACGAAATCCTTCAGTCCATTATCTTCTAATACTGCCTCCATGCGATCTTTCCATGCAACATAATTAAAACTGCCTTCAAGAGCATATTTGAGTCGCAAACCGTTGAAATACATTTTCAACTCCGGCACCAAGAAAACAAACTGCTGCAAAATTCGAATTCCAAGCTCAAAAAATCAACTGATTTTGGATATGTGAGAACAAATTATTTCTAGCACAGAGATCGAATGTAAGGGAATTTACTGGATATATCACCTTTTAGAGAAAGGATGGATCCAGAGGCTACTTGGCTCGTTACAGACTCTGTCTACCGAAATAATATTGTAATCACTGCAATAGATCCCGATGATTGATTCGATCCGATACCATGTAGAAATTTTCTGAATAATGAATATTTATTCACTGAGATTATCCTGATCACATACTAATTCGAATTCATATGCAACACATAATCTCTTCTACAATCAATCATCAATTTGCGGAAATGGAAACAGTCGCATGCGCACATAAACACAATATGTAATGGGGGAAAACCCCCAGCTATTTGTATATTATAATAGAAGAGAAACATGTAACAATCTTAGTACAATACTCCTCACAAGTACTCAGTACTGTCTCCAAAAGTTACACACAAACTAGCTTAGTTTTGAACAAGTCACAGGTTCAAAACTCATCCACTAATTGTCTGCCTCTATTGCGCAATCAAGGATGGTCTAATGAGAGATCCAAGTTCGAATCTCACTGGCTCCAACTGCACAATCATCATTGGAAATCTCCTCCAATGCTTGTGCAAATCTCATGCACAACTGCTATCGCAACTAATAGCAAACTCACCCTTTCATCTACCTCTTCCACTGGTCTCCACTGAACTGTCCATGCACTGTAGTGAACTGATGTGTTCTTGAGTTGAATAATGAGTTAATAATTAGTGAATTAAATAATATTAATTCACTCCACTCATTACTAGTTGATTAGCTAGTTAAACTAATCACAACTAGTTCAACTAAGTTAAACCGAACACAACTCCACCAACTGTCTCATCAACTCCACCAAACTTCTGCCACTGAAGTCCTAACTGAAGTCAACCATGCATGAGCTCACCAAACCCCAAGGAATAGTGTAATTCCTTCTTTCATATGCATGGGCCACATCCGTAGCTCCAACTGAAGTGCTGTAAGAGAATAAAATGAAGTTTATAGTCCAAATATTATTAAGGGCTAGTAATATTTGACTGACCTATTTTTAGACAGGCAGTCTAAAAATAGACTTCGACCTATATGTCTAAAAATAGAGGTCCATATATTTTTACCAACTCGACCAATCATCCAAGAATAGCATACTGCAACTCCCAAACCATGCTCCATATGTATAAAAATAGACATAGTCTAAAAATAGACTTTGCGCCAAAAATAGCCTGCGGGCCCACTTAGTGAAGGCGACTTCATTTCACTAAGCTCCATCATCTTGTTGCATTTTCAACACTTCCCCTTCTTTGCTTTAGTAGCCAAAGCGCAATTTTCTTCATCAGATTCTTTTGATGAAGATCCATCCCTGGTACTCCGCCTTATCTCCTCTTGCACAAGATCCGACCAAAGTCGCTCCCATCCTGGAAATTTCTCCCGACCATTGACAGAATCCTGATAGGCATGCAAACTCTTCGGAAGACCAAGGAGAGCCAAGCTCACCAATTCCTCATCATCTACAGTCACCCCCACACTTCCCAGCTCATCCCTGCATTGGATGAACTTCGTGAGGTACTTGGGCATACTGTCGCCTTTCTCCATCTTTATATTTCTGATTTTATCCTTGAGCACCAACTTCCTCTGGTCGCTCTTGCTTTGGAATAAGTCTATAAACGCTTTCCACATCAAATATGGAGAAGCTTTTCTATGCATGTTGGATACAATTTGATCCCTCACGCCCTCCAACAGAATTCTTCGACACTTTGCCATCTTCTTTTTCCAAGCCTCAACTTGAGCAGCATCAGTAGGCTTTGGGATCTCAGCTTCTATGAACTCCTTCAACCCGTTATCATCTAATACCACCTCCATTATGTCCTTCCATGCAACATAATTCGAGCTTCCCTCAAGGGCATACTCCAGTCGTAATCCGTTGAAAGACATTTTGACTTCAACACCAAGAAAACTTCTGCAAATTCGAATTCCAAATCCTACTGCAAATTCGAATTCCACCAGCTCAAAACTCCACCACTTCCGATCTGTGAGAACAAAGTATTTCTAGCACAGAGATCGACTATAGGGGCATTTACTGGATATATCACCTTTCAGAGAAAGGATGGATTCAGAGGCTACCTGGCCCACTTACAGACTCTGTCTACCGAAATAAATTGTAATCACTGTAATAGATCCGATGATCAATTTACCTCTGATACCATGTAGAAATTTGAATAATTTTCTGAATTATTCACTGAGATTATCTTGATTACACACTATTTAAGCTTCATGCATAATACATAACCTCTCCTACAATTGATCATCAATATGCGGAAATAGAAGCAGTCGCATGTGCACATTAAAACATAATCAAGCACACATATAACACAGTATGTAATGGGGAAAGCATACAGCTGAAAACCCCCAACTATCTGTATATTATAATGATAGAGAACATCTAACAATCATAGTACAATACTCCTCACAAGTACTCAGTACTATCTCCAATAGTTACACACAAAACTAGCTCAGATCTGAACAAGTCACAGGTTCAAATCTCCTCCACAAGTCTGCCTACCTCTACTGTGCAATCCAAGATGAATAATGATGAGATCCAAGTTCGAATCCTCTTGGCTTGATCTGCGCAATCATCATTGGAAATCTCAATCAATGTGTGTGCAAATCTCATGCACAGCTATAGTCACAACTGATAGTAGACTCACCCTTTCACCCACGTCTAACACTGGTCTCCACTGAACTGTCCATGCATTGCAGTTAACTGATGTGTTCTTTAGTTGATTTATGAGTTAATAATTAGTGAATTAATTAATAATTAATTCACACCACTCATCACTAGTGTATTTTTCAGTTAGACTAAATACAACTAGTTCAACTAAGTTAAACAGAACACAACTCCACCAACTGCCTCATCAACTCCACCAAACTCTGCCGCATGAGTTCTAACTGTAGTCAACCATGCAATAGCTCAACTAACCCCTAGGAATAGCGTAATTCCTTCTGTCAGCTGCATGTGCCACATCCAAGCATCAAACTGAAGTGCTCCAAGAGGATAAGATAATGTTTATAGTCTAAATATTATTAAGGGTTAATAATATTTGACTGTTCTATTTTTAGCCCGGCAGTCTAAAAATAGAAACCGCTCAATGTCTAAAAATAGAGGTCCATATATTTTTACCAACTCGACCAATCATCCATAAATAGCATCCTGCAACTCATAGACCATGATCCATATGTCTAAAAATAGACATAGTCTAAAAATAGACTTTGCGCCAAAAATAGCCTGTGTGCCCACTTAGTGAAGGCGACTTTATTTCACTAAGCTCCATCATCTTGTTGCATTTTCAACACTATATAGTTTAGTCCCTTTTTTGTTGGATGCATCATTATTATTTTTACTTTATTATCTTGGCGGGCATAGGTATGCCTCCCCCGCCTCATGTAGAACAGGTACTCACTCATAAAAGAGACTTGTCACACCTGTAAGTCTCACCTCCTCAGGGTCTTGTCCTCTTGCACTTTAGTCTACCTCATATCTCTCTCTCTCTGACTCCCCTTCGGTGTCAAGTGATTTGAGTTCTTACAACGTACTTCGGTTATACGATTAGCTCCTAATGCTCGCACAGTCAGGGGAAATTTGTTACACCAATTTTTGGTCATATAACTTGTTACTATTAGATGGACTAAAGCACACCATGTAAGACCAGTTTTACCATAGTAAAATTTATTTCACTATGAAAAATAACTTAGTAATCTATAATTTATTAAGTTGTTTCTAGTCTAAACAGGAAACGCCATGATGAATAATTAAATAAATCCTTATTTGTTTGATTTTCCTCAAGGGATGCTTAAATAAACCAATGTTTAATTAATATTCCTAGTCATATTTAACCCAAAACAAGAAAATTAATTAGATAAATCAGTATTTATCTTATTATTTTCTAAGAATAATTATTTAAAACATTATTTAAATAATATTCCTTGTTAAATTTGACTAAATCATTTATAAATAATTGAATAAATCACTATTTATTTAATTATTACTCAATCACATTCTTAAAATAATAAAAAAATCATTAATTTATTTATTATTTTTTAATAAAGGGATTTGATCAAATTCAAATTCCTTTTCCCTCCAAAAAAAATAATAAAATGTTCCGTAAATTTTGGATCTAGATTTGGTTAATAATATTTTAATTTATGCACCAATATCTAGACTAACTCAATATTTTGT
>JAXQQM020072955.1:0-92991 GCA_034641835.2 Pinus albicaulis
TTCCCTCTGTCCAGATCCTACACTGTTGTTTACATTTCAAAAGACTCAGAAATCCTGCTGATTTCCAAGCCAGATCACTTCTGCAAAGGCCATATTTTCCCTCCCCCACTTCAGAACTAACCTTCATTTGTTTCCCCTTTTTCTCCATGAATTCCTCTATTTTTCATGAGTTCCCTTCTTCCATTCATGAAAATTCACTTTATTAAGGTTAAAGACTCACTCTTTAACCTTACTGAAACCCTCCATTTCCTTTGAAAATCATTTAAAAACGCATTTTTCATAAGTATTGGACTTAAGCCCTTAGGCTAAGTCTTTAACCCCCTTTTCTTCCATACGCCCGCACCCTGGAACCAAGTTTTAAACCCTTTGGCGCGTATCACAAAGCGCAAATCGCAAAATCCAAATTGCAGTTTCGTTTTTAAAAGTTCTGATCGCAAAAATATGCGCTGCGATCCATCGCAAATCGCATAATCGCAATATCGCATTTTCATATGTTGGTCAATCGACCCATCGCAAATATTTGCGATGCGATCAAACCCATCGTAGTTTTCCGCCCATCGCAAATCGCATAATTGCAATATCGCATTTTCATATGTTGGTCAATCGACCCATCGCAAATATTTGCGATGCGATCAAACCCATCACAGTTTTCCGCCCGTCGCATATCGCAAAGCGCAGATTTGTGGTTTCAATCCATTAACCCATCACAAATTTTTGCGATGCGATCTATCCGCCGGGCCCACCGTACGATACCCCGTTGTTCGTATAAAAAACGCTTTTTTCCTTTGTAAAGCGGAGAAATGTAAATTTTTATTGTTTACAAAGGTTTTCCGCCGGTTCGTTTTTAATAAATCTCTGCCGTCGATCTGCTCCACAGATCGAACGGTGCGGAGCGTGACTTACCTTGTGGACCCCCCATCTATGCGCTGTTTACCAAACCCGCTTGGTTTTTCCGCACCACTCATCAGCGGGAGGCGGTTTTTTCCCGATGGCCAGCGAATCCATACAATCAGCGACACGCGTCCTTGGCACTATTTCAAAACCGTTGTTTAACCTTAGTCCCCCGCGCATTATCATTCGGACCAAGTCGCCCAGCGAAATTCATCACAGCCGTCCGATCTGCAGACCCTCATCCAACGGTGATCTCTTGCCCAAGATGACCCAACAATTAACAAAAGTGCTCGCGCTGTAACCAAGCCGCTGACTTTCCATTGCCCTCTCCCAACCGTCGATTTTGCGCGAATCGACGGTTCAGATTTGATCTTCTTTCCGCCTCCGTATAACATTTCTCGATTAATCCTGACCGTTGGATGATGCCATCCAACGGCCGTGCTCCTCCACACACCCTCCGATGCAGTCAACCTATATAACGCAGGATTTTATAACAGTTTCTTGTATTTTGCAGGGTTTTGAAGTTTTTCTTATTATAATCGAAAAGAACTCGCAGGCAGAGGGTGATGATCCTCTGGCCTTCGAAATACATTAAAAATCATTTCCGAGGTTTATATTTACACTTTATCAGTGAATTCATGTGTCATTGATGCCATTTTGACCTTGCACACCCCTGCACACCAAGAAACACAGTTAAATTGGGCGCCGTCAAAGAGTATCAGCACCGAAGACATAAGATATCAGAAGAGGAAGTTTGAAGACCCAAAACACGGATTTCAAGTTAATTAAAGGTGTTTTGGGGAACGACGAAGACATCTGTCGAGCTGAGAAACCCTCCACCGCCATAAGAAGAGGCTAATTGAACCCTCCATAGCTCCAAAAGACACCAGCAGCCTCGCAGAAATTAAAGATCGCCGAACAATTAATGCAAATCAAAGAATCTTATCTCTAATTGTCGGCAAAACCATTCTGGAAGTTGAAGAACAGTCGAGAAGCAGGTCTTTTCAATCATTTGGCCTCGAATGACACAAACAGAGTTATGAAGTAGAGTTATAAACGATTATATTCCCACCTTATGCCTTGCCTAGTTCCCAAAGGCCAGGAATTGCATTAATTGCATAATTGATAATACTTGACCCCTGGGAAATCCTCCCACCTCTTCATTCTTCTATAAATACTGTTATAGAAGATGAGAAAATGTTGGTCTCTAGACATCTGAATGCATGTAATGGTTATTCTGAAGCTACTGATGCCCTATCTTGTAACTAAAAGATACACAAGCTGATATGAGAATTTCAAAGCTGTAGAGACCCACCGGGCTTGCAGATTGTAACTAGTTTGAACATCAATACAAGCTGCTGATTCATGGAATCCTCAATTATGTCAATGGTGATGTGCTCCTTACTGTTAATTGTTATTTTGCTTAATGTTTTCACTCTGTTCAATTTCTCTGATAAAGAGCAGAAAACATAGAGTTAGGATGTACTCTCCACGGTACCCTACTCTTACTGAAAGCTTTACTTCTATGTTTTCTTCATTTGAATGTTCTCTTTGAAGAGTATATTAATGCAGGTTAGTTTAAAAGTACTTCCCTGATCTAGATTGCTCTTTAAAAACGAGCCTTCCCTGTGTTTTCCTTAGAGTATATTAATGCAGGTTAGTTTAAAAGTACTTCCCTGATCTAGATTGCTCTTTGTGATTATCATCTGTGTTTCCTTATCGAATATGCTGAAAGCAGGCTAGTTTAAAAGCACTTACCTGATCTTAAGCAGTTCGAGCTGTTTTTTAAATGTTTCTGATTGAAATTACTTCAATGCAGGCTAGTTTAAAAGCACTTACCTGATCAACATAAATACTTTTATGTTTCCCCTTAAGTACATGTTGAAAGCAAGCTAGTTTAAAAGTACTTACTTGATCTTAGACTGTGCTTTGTCCTTCCTTTTGTTTGGTCTTTCACTTCTTATCTGTTTCATTCCATAAAATCACTTTAAAGATCCTTTGATATAAGTAACTTGCCCCATGGGTCCTTCTTGAATCTTGTTGTCCAATTAAATCCTCCTATGACTCCATAGCCCAATGGGTTAAAACTGTCTTTGCCCTTTTCTGTCAGCTGAATCATTCCTTCATTTGCAGACATCTTCACCCTTTATTTTGAACTGCCTTTCATCTTCATCATGTCTTTGCCCAACAAAAAACAAACAAATCAAACCCATGCTCTTCATAACTAGCCTAATATCACAATTGCAGCCTTTGAAGATCACATCTTTTAACTCATTTATAGAGAGATCCCTCTCTGGATTCAGGAGGGCTAGATCCTTGAATCCCAAAGTGGTATGATGTTACCTCTGTAGTTGGAATTTGCCAATCTTGCTAATTACATGGAGCTAACATAATGGCGACTCCACTGGGGAGCTTTTTGAGTTCATAGTTGCTTGGCCAGCTTTTATAAACTCTTTAGTTTCCATACAACCACAATAACTCAGAAAACCCAAAAATATTTCAGATTGGTATCTAATAAACATGGTAGTGGACCATAAAACCTTTTACCTCTGAAAAGGAGCTAAAAAATTCCACTTGGCGACTCCACAATCCTGAACAGACCTTAAGACTCCACTGGGAAGAACCCTCATCGCTATACTATCCTTCAAACTCAGTCAAAGGACTATAGGATTGAAATTTGTGTAAAATAGATTAGTTAACCTCTCAAAGATTGTCATACCTGGTTGAACTTTTCTTGTTATTAGGGTCTAAAAAATACAGCATAGTGGCTCCTAGAAAGATTCACACTAGAGCCCATCCTGACCCAGATCCACCTGAAATAGTTGATGACCCAGAATGCATCCTTCGGAAGTCTCCTAGGATTAAATTATCAACTGTTTTCAGATCACCCTTGAGAGCTAATTCTGTCCCAGAAAATCTTTCAGCTCTACAACAATCACAAGATGACCTAGTAAATCCCTTTAGAACCAGGTCTCTTGGCGATTTAGATCAGTTAGATTCTGAGTCTTCAATTTCATCTCCTGAGACAAGTGAACATCCTGGTGGTAGAGAAACCACACCTCCTGACTTACATTTCCTTAACAACCTAGGTCTCTCTCATCCAAGATCAGCTCAGCAATCTTTTCCTGGTCCATCTACTTCCACTCACCCTACATCCACTGTCCAAACCACTCCACTCCAGCCTACGGTCCCTCTTGTAAATCCACCTCCACCACCTGCCATGGTTGCATGGTATGCTCCTTTAGTCCTTCCTGTACCCCTAGTCAATCTTCCACAGGACTATCAGTCCAAAATTCCATTATATGATGATAACAATGCTACAAATGCATCACAACATGTGGATAAGATGAATGACTACTTTGACAGAAATGAAATTGATAATGATTCTGTCAAGCTTAGATTGTTTGCTCAAAGTCTGGGGGGAGAAGTAAGAAAATGGTTCAAAGGTCTAGCCCCCCATAGTATCAATGATCTCCAAGCTTTCCATCAAACATTATTAAACAAATGGGAAGTAAAGAAGAATCCCCTTCAAATCCTTGCTGATTACAACAACCTCCATAGAAACACTGGGGAAAGTGTACAAGCTTATTGTACTAGATTCAACAGTATCTATAATGCACTTCCCCCAGAACTAAAACCTCCACAAGGCTCAGCTTTAAACAAGTTTCCTGAAGGGTTTGACTCTGACATGACCTATTCGCTAAGAGAGAGAGACTTTGAAACTCTTGAAGATATGCAAAGGGGTGCTCTTTCTGTGGAAGTCAATTTAATGGAGAGGAGAGCAAGAATGAAGGCTGAGAAGAGAGTATCTTTTAGAGAGGAGTCCACACCTTCCACTTCAAACTCAAAAATGGAGAAAATGATGGAGGAAATGATGAAGAAAATGAGCATTCTTGAGAGAACACAAGCCAGTCAAAACCAAACTGCCTCTCAGAACAGAAACCAGAACCAGGGTCAGAATTTTAGAAGAAATAAACCTCCAAACCGACCTAGGGAAGATGACCAACAGATCACCCCTCCCTTTCATCAAAATTATGTAAGTGAGGTTGAAGAAACTAAAGACATAACAGAGGAAGAGGATATCAACATGTTTGGGGTAGAGGATGATGACTTGGAAGTTCATTATGATAGAACACAAGGTCTATATACACCTTATGATGACACAAGAGATGATGATGAAGATTATTATCAAGACATGCAAAATGTTGTCATAGAGTCTCAAAAAGAATATGACCTCAGAAGCAAAACCGGTCAACAAACCCCCAACTCCAAAACCTCTGACAAATCTTCACAAAACAGTCCTGTAACTAAGCCTAAAGTTGTCAAACAGAAGGATAAAACAGTGACTGACAATTCTGATAAAGCTAAAGAGAAAAGCACTCAAAACAATGAAAAACAAAGTGCAGACATTAGTAGTACTAACATCTCAGCTAGTACTCCTGTGAAAACCATTTTGTCAAGTGTAAATAGAAAAATTCAGCAAACTGATGTTGCTAAGAAATTGACAGCTAATAAGAGTGAAACCAGCACTTTAAAGAGTCAAATTCCTTTCAGCCTAGAGCAGGAAATTTCAAAGATCAAAATCTCTGTTCCTTTGACTGAGTTAGCTACCCAGCATGCATATAGAGCCCAAATTCTGAAGGCTTTAAATATTGAGGACAGTAATGACACAGTCAATTTTAATGATGACCAGCCAGAGCTTATTTTTGGTCCTAAAATTGAAGGTAAATTTCAAGAAGGGGTAGTACCCCCTTTCTATGTCAGCCTAAATGTCCATGACAAAATATTGCATAATGCTATGCATGACTCTGGAGCCTCACACAACCTTATGCCAAAAGTGATAATGGAAAGGCTAGGGCTAGAAATAACACGACCTTACAAGGACTTATATTCTTTTGACTCTACCAGAGTGAAATACCTTGGCCTAATCAAAGACCTTTGTGTGAGTTTGACTCAAATCCCAGCCAAGTGCATGGTTATGGATGTTGTAGTGGCTGATGTGCCCCCTAAGTATGGCATGTTGTTATCAAGATCATGGGGTGCCAAGCTGCAAGGTACAATGCAGATGGATGGAACATATGCTTCTATCCCTGTCTTTAGCCAGCTTAGAAGACTATACAGAGAGGCACACTTGAAATTCATGGTCAGTAGCCCAGAGAAGCCTGAAAATTCCCCCATTTACTCTGTCCATACTGACCTGGATTCATTTATCCTTTATAATGACGAACCTTCAAATAAGCCAGAGCTAGAAGACAGCGACTCAGCTGAATGGTTAGAAACCCCAAATCTAGAAATGAATGCAGTTCTAGAGACGGAAGAAAACTAGATAGAAACCTTCGAACAGTGCGTTGAAACAACCCACCTGAATGAACATAGCCAAGATGGCAAACAACAAACTGCCCCTCTCCTTCAACTCCATGAAAATCTTGAGGAACAAGATCCAGCACAACATCTTCTAGATCTCAGAATAGAACATAATGATGACACACTTACTGAATCAGTCACTTTAACAGGATTGATTTCCAATGGCGAGAAAGAGAAACACAACTCAGAAATGTCAAAACAGTTTGATACATGTCAAGGCATTAGTAAACCAAACAAATATCTTGAGCCATGGGATATCTGCCCATCGCCCTTAAAACTTGAAAATCAAGATAGCAACCTTCAACACAGCGAAAAACCTAAGAACTCGAAACCAATTCAACTAAGTGCTGATTTTGAACAACAATCAGAGAGCACGTTAGTTGACAAGGGCACTAAACAAGATGAAACCGAAAACGGTCCTCTGTGGACTATGTACTTTGACGAGTCATGCACTAAGAGCACTGCTGGTGCGGGTGTCTGGATTATTAACAATGAAAACAATCACACAGAATGCATTTCCTGCAAATTAAAATTTCAGTGTTCTAACAACATCGCCAAGTATGAAGCTCTTATCTTAGGCTTGCATCTGTTGAAAAAGTTAGGAGCCAGAAGAATCAATGTCCATGGGGATTCAGAGTTAGTGATTAGGCAAGTCAATGGGGAGTATAATTCAAACCATCCCAGACTTAGAGCCTATCGAAACGATGTCATCGACCTTTTGAAAACTTTTGAGGAGTCCAAATTGATTTTTGTCCCAAGAAAACGAAATATTGCCGCACACAATTTAGCCTTTGCCACTAGGACATGCTTAGCCCCATATGAAACTAAAGACTGCACAACTCAGATGAAATTTAGACCAGCCGTGCCTGATAATAAAAAATATTGGTAGGTCTTTGAGGACGACAAACAGATAGAGGATTTCCTGCTTGGCAGGAATGAGTTTGAATCATCTGATTCAGATTCTAAATCCGATGAAGACTGCCTAAACGAACAACCCCCTAAAGAAGAAGAACCATCTCGTCCCGTAGAAATCAACATGTTAACTAACAAACTCGAAACTCATACTAAAGAATACGAGGACACAGAAA
This sequence comes from Pinus albicaulis, assembly GCA_034641835.2. Lineage (NCBI taxonomy): Eukaryota > Viridiplantae > Streptophyta > Pinopsida > Pinales > Pinaceae > Pinus > Pinus albicaulis. The sequence continues at coordinate 7,344 of JAXQQM020072955.1, forward strand.
ATGAAGACATTGAGGTATTGTCAGCAAAGGACAAGAACATACCTAGGGGGCTAGCACCATTAGAAGACATGTTTGATTATAACGACGTGGAAAAGAAACCCACAGTGGAATATACAGAGTCTGAGGTCGAAGAATGCAACATAGGCACTGAGGATCAGCCCAAAATAATTAAATTAGCTAGGTCCTTGCCGTCAGACATCAAAAAGAAATACATTGACTTGTTTAAAGACTTTGTCGATGTGTTTGCCTGGAGCTATCAAGACTTAAAAGCCTATGATACAGAGATCATCCAGCACAAGATTCCTTTGAGAGAAAAACAAAAACCCTTTAAGCAAAAACTGCGTCGAATTAATCCAATACAACTGCCTCTAGTGGAAAAGGAAATCAAGAAAATGTATGAGGCAGGAATCATTGTGCCTGTGAGGTTTTCAGATTGGGTTTCTAATCTTGTAGCTGTGAGGAAAAAGACAGGAGAAATAATTCTCTGCATTGATTTCAGAAACCTTAACAGAGCCTCCCTAAAAGAAAATTATCCTCTGCCCAAAATGGAACACATTCTACAGAAGGTAGTTGGTTCAAAGAGGATTTCTCTGTTAGATGGTTTTTCAGGATATAACCAAGTTTTAGTACTCCCAGAAGACCAACTCAAAACATCTTTCACCACTCCTTGGGGCACTTTCATGTATGTGAATATGCCTTTTGGACTAATGAACGTTGGGGCCACTTTCCAAAGGGCCATGGACATCGCATTTTCAGAAGAAATAGGGAACTTCATTGTAATTTACCTTGATGACATAACAGTTTATTCCAAAACCGATGAAGAGCACCTTAAACATCTAAGGAAGGTCTTCGAAAAATGCAGGAGATTTGGGCTATCTTTAAATCCCAAAAAGACAGTATTTGGCCTACAAGAGGGTAAACTCCTTGGCCATATTATATCAGAAAAGGGAATTAAATAGATCCAAAAAGAGTTGAGGGAATACTACAGATTAGCCACCCAAGGAACATAAAAGAACTGCAGTCCTTTATTGGAAAGATTAACTTCTTGAGGAGGTTCCTTCCCAACTTAGCAGAGCTCCTTAGGAACATGACTAATATGCTCAAAAAGAGTGTAGGAGTAAAATGGACTGAAGAAGCCAAAAAATCCTTCGAATTGGTAAAACATGCACTCACCCGGGCACCAGTCTTGATCAGCCCAGATTTTTCAAAAGATTTCCTTATTTTTTCCTTTGCCTCAGAACATACAGTGGCTGCAGTCATATTGCAGAAAAAATCAGAGGGACAGGAACAACCTATTGCTTTTTTCAGCAAGGCTTTAAGAGATGCACCCTTGAAATATAACATAATGGAAAAACAAGCCTATGCTTTGGTAAAGGCCTTAAAGGACTTCAGGGTGTATATTATTCATTCCCACACCATTGCTTATGTGCCTAACATAGTGGTAAAAGACATCCTATCTCAAGACCCAGATGGAAAGAGGGGCAAATGGATTGCTGCAATCCTAGAGTATGATTTGGAGATCAAACCCACAAAACTCATTAAAGGTCAGGGCTTAGCTCAATTAATGGTTGAATCTAATCTACAAGCCCTTGACATTAACATGGTAGATGCCTTGGATGAATAGGAAGAATTATCTGCTCCCACTGTGGAAGAGCAGTTCCAAAACTCACCTTGGTATGCTGACATCTTGTATGTACTTACAAATCTTAATGCTCCTCCTGATTTATCAAAAACAAAGGCAAGGTTTTTAAATTTGAAAGCTAGGAACTATTTCATTTTAAATGAATGTTTGTATTGGAAAACTGCTAATGGTTTATTACTTAAATGTTTTCCTGAAGTGGATGCAGAGAGGATCAAGCATGAATTCCATGAGGGAGAGTGTGGAGGTCATCTCTACTGGAAAACCACGGCCAATAAAATCCTTAGAGCTGGCTATTACTGGCCCACCCTCTTCCAAGATATCCATAAAATGATAGTTGCCTGTCATAAATGCCAAATCTTCGAGGGCAAAAGAAAGCTCCTTCCCTTACCATTACAACCTATCATTGTTGAAGCTCCTTTCCAACAATGGGGCCTAGATTTCATAGGAGAAATCCATCCTGCTTCATCTGCCCAACACAAATGGATTCTCACAGCCACTGACTACTTCACAAAATGGATTGAAGCCATCCCTTCTAGGAATGCCACAAATTCTGTCATTATAAAATTCCTTGAAGACCATATCTTGTCTAGATTCGGATGCCCTAGAAAGATTATTACTGATAATGCTGTTGCTTTTTGTTCTAAAAAAATGATTGAGTTTTGTCACAGGTATCAGATTACACTTGGTCATTCTACTGCTTATTACCCTCAAGGTAATGGGTTAGCTGAATCATCAAATAAAAGTTTGGTGACTATCATCAAGAAGATGCTGGAGGAAAATAAAAAATCATGGCATAAAAATTTGTTGCATGCTCTGTGGGCAGACAGATTGACCACAAAGAAATCCATTGGAATGTCCCCTTACCAACTTGTTTATGGAGCAGATGGAGTATTTCCTACCAGCCTGGGTGTACCAGTGATAAAATTAGTCCAAGAAATACAGTCAGAAGAAGGCAGCATGATAAGGAGGATCAATGAGACAATACATCTCCAGCAGACAAGAGATGAGGTTTACAGCAGAGCTCAAAAGGTGCAAGAAAATATAAAGAAGTTGTTTGACAAAAGAACAAAGGCTTGTGATTTCAGCATTGGAGATAAGGTACTAAGATGGGACTCCAGAAGAGAGGAGAAGGGCAAACATGGCAAGTTTGATAGTTTGTGGCAAGGTCCTTACATCATTCAGTCCACCATTGGTCCTAATGCCTATTTTCTGCAAGAGCTAGATGGCACAGATCTGTTTGGGGGTCCTGTCAATGGCAGGGTCCTTAAACACTACTACTGTCCCATTGTAAATACCATTTTTTTTGTTCAGTTTCATCAAAAAAAAAAAGATGGAAAAATAGGGTAGATCGTAAGAACAATAAAGGTATAGCCCCATACCAAAAAAGAGATAAAATTCTGAAAGTGTGCAAGCTTAAATACCACTCCTAAAAAACACACTTCTAGTTAGTCAAACTGTCTAATCTTGACTAATTAGCTTTAATTTTTCTGCTGATAGGATAGTGAATTCGATTTGCCAAACTGTTTAATCTTGGCTTATCAGTAGGAAGATTAGGATAGAAATGAAAGGTTCAAACATGTTCAAAACCTGAACCTAAATTTCCAAGCAAAGAGGTGACTCAAAACTGTTTTATTTTCTGAGTCATAAAGGAGAAAAACTGGTTCTAATTTGCCCAAAATCTGAATCAGATATCAAGGAAGAGACAACTCAAACAAAAGCAAAAATAGAGCTGTGAAGAAAAGAGAAGGCCATGAGGAGAAACTTTTAGATCTTAAGCCTTCCATTTTTTGATTTTAATTTTATGCAAATAATAATATATGTGCAGCTTGTTCTTATGCCATAGATCACAGCAAGTCAAACAGCTCAATTTTGACTTGACTGTTTTTAAATTTCTGTTGTAGAATTTAGAGAATGAAAGTTTGTTGGACAGTTTAATCCCAACAGATAGTAGATTAGGTAGAGAATCATATGGGCTTAACTGTTTAATCTGAGTCCATGGATAAATAAGGAGTAGAAATAGATTAGATTTCCTGCTTTCAAAAGAATAAAATGTTGTGAAAATAGTTTGCCAATCCAAGTGCACTCTGATGAAGAAAAAATGTTAGATCAGTAGGATTGGGTAGGTAGAAAGTTTGTATTGATGAAAGTCTATTGTTTTCATAACCGCCAAACATTTTTTCAAAGCTAGATCATCCAGCAAAGGAAGGGCAACCCAATGGATCAGGCAACAAATCAGGCCTACCTCCCAGAGAAATCAAGTCTGAATTCTTGATGCCTTCAAGAAGGCACCATCCCCAAGTGGAGCCACTGTTAGCCACCTATAATATTTTGTTATACCAAAAGGTGGCTAAAACTTTTTGGAGCCTCCAAGGAACAAATTTTATCACTAAAAATTGTTGGCTCTTGAAGTCTCTTTAAGGCCTCATGCCTCTGTCCCAAATCTTCATTTACTATTCCCATTGTTATATTCAGAAATTCTGCTGATTTCATAAAAAAGACAGCTGCAAGACCTTCATTTTCCCCCTTGTCAAACCTTTATCTGCTCCCCTTTTCCTCCATAAAATCCCCTTTGTTTTCATGATTTCTTCTTTTTCCCTCATGAAAAAACACTTTTAAAAAGTTAAAAGACTCACTCTTTAGCTTTGCCATAACCCCCATTTCCATTGAAAAACCATGAAAAATGCATAGAAAACCAAGCGCTAACTCTAGAAGCGCTCATCGCAGATCGCAAATCGCGGAATCGCAGTTTTATCTAAAAAGGCTCATCGCAAGTTTCTGCGATGCGATCCATCGCATATCGCAAATCGCGTGTTTCGTTGTTTAAACAGTTTGATCCATTGCAAATATTTGTGATGCGATCTGATCGTACCGCAAATATTTGTGATGCGACCGCTCCAATCGCATTTTTCCCCAGCGCTCATCGCAAATCGCAATATCGCATTTTCTCTCTGTCGTATAAATCCGCCATCGCATTTTCCACCTTTTGAAATTTGCGATCGATCCCGCCGGGCCCACCATATGATACCCCCACCTTTCATATAAAAATGATTTTTTCCTTTGTAAAGTCGAAAATGATATATTTTGTGGTTTAAAAAGGTTTTTCCCATTACATCCCGCCGCTGCATCTCCATCGTCGATCTACACCCCCGCTCCATGATCCAACGACGCTGCTTCCTCCGCACCACCTCCAATGCAGTTCTACCTATAAACGCAGGATTTCATAACTTTCGTTTGTATTTTGCAGGGTTTAACGTTTTCCTCTATATTCAGAAGGAAATTTGAAAGATGAGGGTGACGACCCTCACTCTTTTGATTTTTCAAAGGAAATCGGCCACAGGGTGCAACTTCACATTTTCATCAGTGTTTCATGAGGCATTGATGCCATATAACCCTGCGTAGCCCTGCACACTAGAAAATGCAGTTAAATTGGGCACCGTTAAAGAGTATCAATGCCGAAGACAAAATATACCAGAAACAGGACGTTTGAAGACCAAAACATAGATTTCAAGTTAATTAAAAGGTGTTTTGGGAATGAAGAAGACATCTGTCAAGCTGAGAAAGTATCCACCGCCATAAAAAGAGGCTAATTGAACCCTCCATAGCTCCAAAAGACACCAACAGCCTCGCAGAAATTAAAGATCGCCGAACAATTAATGCAAATCAAAGAATCTTATCTCTAATTATCGGCAAAACCATTCTGGAAGTTGAAGAACAGTCGGGAAGCAGGTCTTTTCAATCATTTGGCCTCGAATGACACAAACAGAGTTATGAAGTAGAGTTATAAACGATTATATTCTCACCTTATGCCTTGCCTGGTTCCCAAAGGCCAGGAATTGCATTAATTGCATAATTGATAATACTTGACCCCTGGGAAATCCTCCCACCTCTTCATTATTCTATAAATACTATTATAGAAGATGAGAAAATGTTGGTCTCTGGACATCTGAATGCATGTAATGGTTATTCTAAAGCTACTGATGCCCTGTCTTGTAACTGAAAGATACACAAGCTGATATGAGAATTTCAAAACTGTAGAGACCCACCGGGCTTGTAGATTGTAACTGGTTTGAACATCAATACAAGCTGCTGATTCATGGAATCCTCAATTATGTCAATGGTGATGTGTCTCACTCAATTGTTATTTTTCTCAATGCTTTCACTGCACACTTTCTCTCGATAAAAGCAAAGAATCATAGAGTTAGATAATTCTCCACTACATCTTTACCATCAAAGCTACTTCTATGTTTTCTTCATTTGAATGTTCTCTTTGAAGAGTATATTAATGCAGGTTAGTTTCAAAGTACTTCCCTGATCTAGATTGCTCTTTGTGATTATCATCCTGTTTCCTTATCGAATATGTCAAAGGTGCTAGTTTTAAAGCACTTACCTGATCAACAGAAATAATTTTATGTTTCCCCTTAAGTACATGTTGAAAGAAAGCTAGTTTAAAAGTACTTACTTGATCTTAGACTGTGCTTTGTCCTTCCTTTTGTTTGGTCTTTCACTTCTTATCTGTTTCATTCCATAAAATCACTTTAAAGATCCTTTGATATAAGTAACTTGCCCCATGGATCCTTCTTGAATCTTGCTGTCCAATTAAATCCTCCTATGACTCCATAGCCATATGGGTTAAAACTGTCTTTGCCCTTTTCTGTCAACTGAATCATTCCTTCATTGCAGACATTTTCACCCTTTATTTAGAACTGCCTTTCATCTTCATCATGTCTTTTCCCAACCAAAAACAAACAAATCAAACCCATGCTCTTCATAACTAGCCTAATATCACAATTGTAGCCTTTGAAGATCACATCTTTTAACTCATTTATAGAGAGATCCCTCTCTGGATTCAGGAGGGCTAGATCCTTGAATCCCAAAGTGGTATGATGTTACCTCTGCAGTTGGACTTTGCCAATCTTGCTAATTACAGGGTGCTAACATAATGGCGACTCCACTGGGGAAATTTTTGAGTTCATAGTTGCTTGGCCAGCTTTTATAAACTCTTTAGTTTCCATACAACCACAATAACTCAGAAAACCCAAAAATATTTCAGATTGGTATCTAATAAACATGGTAGTGGACCATAAAACCTTTTACCTCTGAAAAGGAGCTAAAAAACTTCCACTTGGCAACTCCACAATCCTAAACAGACCTTAAGACTCCACTGGGAAGAACCCTCATCGCTATACTATCCTTCAAACTCAGTCAGAGGACTATAGGATTGAAGTTTGTGTAAAACAGATTAGTTAACCTCTCAAAGATTGTCATACCTGGTTGAACTTTTCTTGTTATTAGGATCTAAAAAATACAGCATAGTGGCTCCTAGAAAGATTCACACTAGAGCCCATCCTGACCCAGATCCACCTGAAATAGTTGATGACCCATAAAGCATCCTTCAGAAGTCTCCTAGGATTAAATTATCAACTGTTTTCAGATCACCCTTGAGAGCTAATTATGTCCCAGAAAATCTTTCAGCTCTACAATAATCATAAGTTGATCTAGTAAATCCCTTTAGAACCAGGTCTCTTGGCGATTTAGATCAGTTAGATTCCGAGTCTTCACTTTCATCTCCTGAGACAAGTGAACATCCTGGTGGTAGAGAAACCACACCTCCTGACTTACATTTCCTTAACAATCTAGGTCTCTCTCATCCAAGATCAGCTCAGCAATCTATTCCTGGTCCATCTACTTCCACTCACCCTACATCCACTGTCCAAACCACTCCACTCCAGCCTACGGTCCCTCTTGTAAATCCACCTCCAACACCTGCCATGGCTACATGGTATGCTCCTTTAGTCCTTCCTGTACCCCTAGTCAATCTTCCACAGGACTATCAATCCAAAATTCCATTATATGATGATAACAATGCTACAACTGCATCACAACATGTGGATAAGATGAATGACTACTTTGACAGAAATGAAATTGATAATGATTCTGTCAAGCTTAGATTGTTTTCTCAAAGTCTGGGGGGAGAAGTAAGAAAATGGTTCAAAGGTCTAGCCCCCCATAGTATCAATGATCTCCAAGCCTTCCATCAAACATTCTTAAACAAATGGGAAGTAAAGAAGAATCCTCTTCAAATCCTTGTTGATTACAACAACCTCCATAGAAACACTGGGGAAAGTGTACAAGCTTATTGTACTAGATTCAACAGTATCTATAATGCACTTCCCCCAGAACTAAAATCTCCACAGGGCTCAGCTTTAAACAAATTTTCTGAAGGTTTTGACTCTGACATGACCTATTCGCTAAGAGAGAGAGACTTTGCAACCCTTGAAGATATGCAAAGGGGTGCTCTTTCTGTGGAAGTCAATTTAATGGAGAAGAGAGCAAGAATGAAGGCTGAGAAGAGAGTATATTTTAGAGAGGAGTCCACAACTCCCACTTCAAACTCAAAAATGGAGAAAATGATGGAGGAAATGATGAAGAAAATGAGCATTCTTGAGAGAACACAAGCCAGTCAAAACCAAACTGCCTCTCAGAACAGAAACCAGAACCAGGGCCAGAGTTTTAGAAGAAATCAACCTCCAAACCGACTTAGGGAAGATGACCAACAGATCACCCCTCCCTTTCATCAAAACTTCGTAAGTGAGGTTGAGGAAACAGATGGGATAACAGAGGAAGAGGATGTCAATATGTTAGGGGTAGATAATGATGACTGTGAGATTCATTATGATAGAACACAAGGACTATATACACCTCATGTTGACACAAGAGATGATGATGAAAATTATTATCAAGACATGCAAAATGTTGTCATATAGTCTCAAAAAGAATATGACCTCAGAAGCAAAACCAGTCAACAAACCCCCAACTCCAAAACCTCTGAAAAATCTTCACAAAAAAGCCCTGTAACTAAGCCTAAAGTTGTCAAACAAAAGGATAAAACAGTGACTGAGAATTCTGATAAAGGTAAAGAGAAAAGCACTCAAAAAAATGAAAAACAAAGTGCAGACATTAGTAGTACTAACATCTCAGCTAGTACTCTTGTGAAAACCATTTTGTCAAGTGTAAATAGAACAAGTCAGAAAACTGATGTTGTTGAGAAATTGATAGCTAATAAGACTGAAACCAGCACTTTAAAGAGTCAAATTCCTTTCAGCCTAGAGCAGGAAATTTCAAAGATCAAAATCTCTGTTCCTTTGACTGAGTTAGCTACCCAGCATGCATATAGAGCCCAAATTCTGAAGGCTTTAAATATTGAGGACAATAATGACACAGTCAATTTTAATAATGAACAGCCAGAGCTTATTTTTGGTCCTAAAATTGAAGGTAAATTTCAAGAAGGGGTAGTACCCCCTTTCTATGTCAGCCTAAATGTCCATGAAAAAATCTTGCATAATGCTATGCATGACTCTGGAGCCTCACACAACCTTATGCCAAAAGCAATAATGGAAAGGCTAGGGCTAGAAATAACTCGACCTTATAAGGACTTATATTCTTTTGACTCTAGCAGAGTGAAATGCCTTGGCCTAATCAAAGATCTTTGTGTGAGTTTGACTCAAATCCCAGCCAAGTGCATGGTTATGGATGTTCTAGTGGCTGATGTGGCCCCTAAGTATGGCATGTTGTTATCAAGATCATGGGGTGCCAAGCTGCAAGGTACAATGCAGATGGATGGAACATATGCTTCTATCCCCGTCTTTAGCCAACTTAAAAGACTATACAGAGAGGCACACTTGAAATTCATGGTCAGTAGCCCAGAAAAGCCTGAAAATTCCCCCATTTACTCTGTCCATACTGAACTGGATTCATTTATCCTTTATAATGACGAACCTTCAAATAAGCAAGAGCTAGAAGACAGCGACTCAGCCGAATGGTTACAAAACCCAAATCTAGAAATGAATGTAGTTCTAGAGACGGAAGAAAACGAGACATAAACCTTTGAACAGTGCATTGAAACAACCCACCTGAATGAACATAGCCAAGATGGAAAACAACAAACTACCCCTCTCCTTCAACTCCATGAAAATATTGAGGAACAAGATCCAGTACAACATCTTCTAGATCTCAGAATAGAACATAATGATGACACACTTACTGAATCACTCACTTTAATAGGATTGATTGCCGATGGCGAGAAAGAGAAACACAACTCAGAAATGTCAAAACAGTTTGATACATGTCAAGGCATTAGTAAACCAAACAAAGATCTTGAGCCATGGGATATCTACCCATCGCCCTTAAAACTTGAAAATCAAGACAACAACCTTCAACATAGCGAAAAACCTAAGAACTCGAAACCAATTCAACTAAGTGCTGATTTTCAACAACAATCAGAGAGCATGTTAGTTGACGAGGGCACTAACCAGGAGGAAACCGAAAATGGTCCTCTGTGGAATATGTACTTTGACGGGTCATGCACTAAGAGCACTGCTGGTGCGGGTGTCTGGATTACTAACACTGAAAACAATCACACAGAATGCATTTCCTGCAAATTAAACTTTCAGTGTTATAACAACATCACCGAGTATGAAGCTCTTATCTTAGGCTTGCATCTGTTGAAAGAGTTAGGAGCCAGAAGAATCAATGTCCATGGGGATTCAGAGTTAGTGATTAGGCAAGTCAAGGGGGAGTATAATGCAAACCATCCCAGACTTAGAGCCTATCGAAACGATGTCATCGACCTTTTGAAAACTTTTGAGGAGTTCGAATTGATTTTTGTCCCAAGAAAACGAAATATTGCCGCACACAATTTAGCCTTTGCCGCTAGGACATGCTTAGCCCCATATGAAATTAAAGACTGCACAACTCAGATGAAATTTAGACCAGCCGTGCCTGATAATAAAAAATATTGGCAGGTCTTTCAGGACGACAAACAGATAGAGGATTTCCTGCTTGGCAGGAATAAGTTTGAATCATCTGATTCAGATTCTAAATCCAATGAAGACTGCCTAAACGAACAACCCCCTAAAAAAGAAGAACCATCTCGTCTCGTAGAAATCAACATGTTAACTAACAAACTCGAAACTCATATTAAAGAATACGAGGACACAGAAAATGAAGACATTGAGGTATTATCAGCAAAGGACAAGAACATACCTAGGGGGCTAGCACCATTAGAAGACCTGTTTGATTATAACGACGTGGCAAAGAAACCCACAATGGAATATACAAAGTCTGAGGTCGAAGAATACAACATAGGCACTGAGGATCAGCCCAAAATAATTAAATTAGCTAGGTCCTTGCCGTCAGACATCAAAAAGAAATACATTGACTTGTTTAAAGACTTTGTCGATGTGTTTGCCTGGAGCTATCAAGACTTAAAAGCCTACGATACAGATATCATCCAGCAGAATATTCCTTTGAGAGAAAAACAAAAACCCTTTAAGCAAAAACTGCGTCAAATTAATCCAATACAACTGCCTCTAGTGGAAAAGGAAATCAAGAAAATGTATGAGGCAGGAATCATTGTGCCTATGAGGTTTTCAGATTGGGTTTCTAATCTTGTAGCTGTGAGGACAAAGATAGGAGAAATAAGACTCTGCATTGATTTCAGAAACCTTAACAGAGCCTCCCTAAAAGACAATTATCCTCTGCCCAAAATGGAACACATTCTACAGAAGGTAGTTGGTTCAAAGAGGATTTCTCTGTTAGATGGTTTTTCAGGATATAACCAAGTTTTAGTACTCCCAGAAGACCAACTCAAGACAGCTTTCACCACTCCTTGGGGCACTTTCATGTATGTGAAAATGCCTTTTGGATTAATGAATGCTGGGGCCACTTTCCAAAGGGCCATGGACATTGAATTTTCAGAGGAGATAGGGCACTTCATTGTAATTTACCTTGATGACATAACAATTTATTCCAAATCCGATGAAGAGCATCTAAAACGTTTAAGAAAGGTCCTTGAAAAATGTAGAAGGTTTGGGTTATCTTTAAATCCCAAAAAGACAGTGTTTGGCCTTCAGGAAGGTAAACTCCTTGGCCATATCATATTAGAAGAAGGGATTAAAATAGATCCAAATAGAGTTGAGGGAATACTACAGATTAGCCAACCAAGGAACATAAAAGAATTGCAGTCCTTTATTGGAAAGATTAACTTCTTGAGGAGGTTTATTCCCAACTTAGCAGAGCTCCTTAGAAACATGAATAATATGCTCAAGAAAGAAGTAGGAGTGAAGTGGACTGTAGAAACCAAAAAATCCTTCGAATTGGTAAAACATGCACTCACCCGGGCACCAGTCCTAATCAGCCTAGACTTTTCAAAAGAGTTCCTTATTTTCTCCTTTGCCTCAGAGCATACTGTGGCTGCAGTCCTGTTGCAGAAAAACCCAGAGGGACAGGAACAACCCATTTCTTTTTTCAGCAAGGCTTTAAGGGATGCACCCTTGAAATATAACATAATGGAAAAACAAGCCTATGCTTTGGTAAAGGCCTTAAAGGACTTCAGGGTGTATATTATACATTCCCACATCATTTCCTATGTACCTAATATAGTGGTAAAAGACATCTTGTCACAAGACCCAGATGGAAAGAGAGGTAAATGGATTGCTGCTATATTAGAGTATGATTTGGAAATCAGACCAACCAAACTTATTAAAGGTCAGGGCTTAGCTCAACTAATGGTTTAATATAATCTACAAGCCCTTGACATTAATATGGTAGATGCCTTGGATGAACAGGAAGAATTACCTGCTCCCACTGTCGAAAAGCAGTTTCAAAACTCACCTTGGTACACTGATATCTTGTATGTGCTTGCAAATCTTAATGCTCCTCCTGATTTAACAAAAACAAAGGCAAGGTTTTTAAAGTTGAAAGATAGGAACTATTGCATTTTAAATGAATGTTTATACTGGAAAAATGTTGATGGTTTATTGCTTAAATGTTTGCCTGAAGTTGATGCAGAAAGGATCAAGCATGAATTCCATGAAGGAGAGTGTGGAGGCCATCTTTACTGGAAAACCACAGCTAATAAAATCCTTAGAGCTGGCTATTACTAGCCCACCCTCTTCCAGGATGTCCATAAAATGATAGTCGCCTGTCACAAATGCCAAATTTTTGAAGGCAAGAGAAAACTTCTCCCTTTACCATTACAACCTATCACTGTTGAAGCTCCTTTTCAATAGTGGGGCCTAGATTTCATAGGGGAAGTCCATCCTGCTTCGTCTGCCCAACACAAATGGATTCTCACAGCCACTGACTACTTCACAAAATGGATTGAAGCCATCCCTTCTAGGAATGCCACAGATTCTGTCATTATAAAATTCCTTGAAGACCATATCTTGTCTAGATTTGGATGCCCTAGAAAGATTATTACTGATAATGCTGCTGCTTTTTGTTCTAAAATAATGATTGAGTTTTGTCACAGGTATCAGATTACACTTGGTCATTCTACTGCTTATTACCCTCAAGGTAATGGGTTAGCTGAATCATCAAATAAAAGTTTGGTGACTATCATCAAGAAGATGCTGGAGGAAAATAAAAAATCATGGCATAAAAATTTGGTGCATGCTCTGTGGGTAGACAAATTGACCACAAAGAAATCCATTGGAGTGTCCCCTTACCAAGTTTTTTATGGAGCAGATGCAGTATTTCCTACCAGCCTGGGTGTACCAGTGATAAAATTAGTCCAAGAAATACAGTCAGAAGAAGGAAGCATGATAAGGAGGATCAATGAGACAATACATCTCCAGCAGACAAGAGAAGAGGTTTACAGCATAGCTCAAAAGGTGCAAGAAAATATAAAGAAGTTGTTTGACAAAAGAACAAAGGCTTGTGATTTCAGCATTAGAGATAAGGTACTCAGATGGGACTCCAGAAGAGAGGATAAGGGCAAACATGGCAAGTTTGATAGTTTGTGGCAAGGTCCTTACATCATTCAGTCCACCATTGGTCCTAATGCCTATTTTCTGCAAGAGCTAGATGGCACAGATCTGTTTGGGGGTCCTGTCAATGGCAGGGTCCTTAAACACTACTACTACTGAGTCTGATTTTAAAGCTTTCATTTCCATTATAAATATCATTGCTTTATTCAGTTTCATAAAAAAGAAAAAAAATATACAAAAACAAAGAAAAGAATGAAAAGAGGGCAGATTGTAAAAACAATAAAGGCAGAGCCCCATGCCAAAAAAGAGAAATAATTCTGAAAGTGTGCAAGCTCAAATGCCACTCCTGAAAAACATACTCCTATTTAGTCAAATAGTTTAATCTTGACTAACTAGTTTTAAATTTACTGCTGATAGGATAGTGAATTTGATTTGCCAAACTGTTTAATCTTGGCTTATCAGTAGATAGGTTAGGTTAGAAATCAAAGGTTCAAACATGCTCAAAAGCTGAACCTAAGCTTCCAAGAAGAATGACTCAAATATGTTTCAAATTCTGAGTCAAAGAAGAATGCAAATCTGGTTCTAATCAACTCAAAATCTGAACCAGAGGAAAAGAAAGGATAGCTCAAATAAAATTCAAAATAGAGTTGTAAAAAGATGGAGGAACTGATTTGAAATTTCAGATCTTAAAACTTTCATTTTTTGTTTAAATTCATGAAAAATAATGTCTATGTGCAGCTTGTTTTTATGCCATAGATCACAACAAGTCAAACAGCTTAATCTTGACTTGACTGTTTTTAAATTTTTGTTGTAGAATTTAGAGAATGAAAGTCTGTTGGACAGTTTAATCCCAACAGACAGTAGATTAGGTAGAGAAATATCTGAGCTCAACTGTTTAATCTGAGTTCAGGGAGAAATAAGGAGTAGAATTAGATTAGTTTTTATGCTTTCAAAAGAATAAAATGTTGTGAAAAGTGTTTGCCAATCCAAGTGCACTCCGATGAAGAAAAAATGTTAGATCAATAGGATTGGGTAGGTAGAAAGCTTATGACAATCCATTATTTTCATGGTTGCTAATATGTTTTCAAAGCTAGATCATCCAGCAAAGGAAGGGCAGCCCAATGGATCAGGCACAAGTCAGCGTGTCAGAGAAATCAAGTCTGAATTCTTGATGCCTTCAAGAAGGCACCCTCCCCAAGTGGAGCCACTGTTAGCCACCTATAATATTTTGTTATACCAAAAGGTGGCTAAAACTTTTTGGAGCCTCCAAGGAACAAATTTTATCACTAAAAATTGTTGGCTCTTGAAGTCTCTTTAAGGCCTCATGCCTCTGTCCCAAATCTTCATTACTATTCCCATTGTTATACTCAGAAATTCTGCTGATTTCATAAAAAAGACTGCTGCAAGACCTTCATTTTCCCCCTTGTCAAACCTTTATCTGCTCCCCTTTTCCTCCATAAAATCCCCTTTGTTTTCATGATTTATTCTCTTTACCTCATGAAAAAACACTTTTACAAAGTTAAAAGGCTCACTCTTTAGCTTTGCCATAACCCCCATTTCCATTTGAAAAACCATGAAAAATGCATAGAAAACCAAGCGCTAACTCTAGAAGCACTCATCGCAGATAGAAAATCGCGGAATCGTGGTTTTATCTAAAAAAGCTCATCGCAAGTTTTTGCGATGCGATCCATCGCATATCGCAAATCGCATGTTTCGTTGTTTAAACAGTTTGATCCATCGCAAATATTTGCGATGCGATCTGATCGCATCGCAAATATTTGCGATGCGACCGCTCCAATCGCATTTTTCCCCAGCGCTCATCGCAAATCGCAATATCGCATTTTCTCTCCATCGCATAAATCTACCATCGCATTTTCCACCTTTTGCGATTTGCGATCGATCCCGCCGGGCCCACCATATGATACCCCCGCCTTTCATATAAAAACACTTTTTTCCTTTGTAAAGTCGAAAATGATATATTTTGTGGTTTACAAAGGTTTTGCCCATTACATCCCGCCGCTGCATCTCCGCCATCGATCTGCGCCCCCGCTCCACGATCCAACAGCCACGCTCCTCCACATGCCTTCCGATGCAGCGAAACCTATATAATGCAGGATTTTATAATAGTTTGTTGTTTTGCAGGGTAAGAAGGTTTCTTCGTTATTTTCAAAAGAATGCAGAAGCAGAGGGTGATGATCCTCTGGCCTCTGATCAATCAATTAAAAATCGTTCACAGGGTTTAAATTTACATTTGATCAATGAACTCATGACCCATTGATGCCATTCGACCCTGTACAGCCCTGCACACCAGAAAATGCAGTTAAATTGGGCACTGTTAAAGAGTATCAGTGCCGAAGACAAAATATACCAGAAACAGGACGTTTGAAGACCAAAACACAGATTTCAAGTTAATTAAAAGGTGTTTTGGGAACGACGAAGACATCTGTCAAGCTGAGAAATCCTCCACCGCCATAAAAAGAGGCTAATTGAACCCTCCATAGCTCCAAAAGACACCAGCAGCCTCGCAGAAATTAAATATCGCCGAACAATTAATACAAATCAAAGAATCTTATCTCTAATTGTCGGAAAAACTATTCTGGAAGTTGAAGAACAGTCGGGAAGCAGGTCTTTTCGATCATTTGGCCTCGAATGACACAAACAGAGTTATGAAGTAGAGTTATAAACGATTATATTCCCACCTTATGCCTTGCCTGGTTCCCAAAGGCCAGGAATTGCATTAATTGCATAATTGATAATACTTGACCCCTGGGAAATCCTTCCACCTATTCATTCTTCTATAAATACTGCTATAGAATATGAGAAAAATGTTGGTCTCTGGACATCTGAATGCATGTAATGGTTATTTTGAAGCTACTGATGCCCTGTCTTGTAACTGAAAGATACACAAGCTGATATGAGAATTTCAAAGCTGTATAGACCCATCGGGCTTGCAGATTGTAACTGGTTTGAACATCAATACAAGCTGCTGATTCATGGAATCCTCAATTATGTCAATGGTGATGTGCTCCTTACTGTTAATTGTTATTTTGCTTAATGTTTTCACTCTGTTCACTTTCTCTGATAAAGAGCAGCAAACATAGAGTTAGGATGTACTCTCCATGGTACCCTACTCTTACTGAAAGCTTTACTTCTATGTTTTCTTCATTCGAATGTTCTCTTTGAAAAGTATATTAATGCAGGTTAGTTAAAAGTACTTCGCTGATCTAGATTGCTCTTTAAAACGAGCCTTCCCTGTGTTTTCCTTAGAGTATATTAATGCAGGTTAGTTTAAAAGTACTTCCCTGATCTAGATTGCTCTTTGTGATTATCATCTGTGTTTCCTTATCGAATATGCTGAAAGCAGGCTAGTTTAAAAGCACTTACCTGATCTTAAGCAGTTCGAGCTGTTTTTTAAATGTTTCTGATTGAAAGTAGTTCAATGCAGGCTAGTTTAAGAGCACTTACCTAATCAACAGAAATACTTTTATGTTTCCCCTTAAGTACATGTTGAAAGCAAGCTAGTTTTAAAGTACTTACTTGATCTTAGACTGTGCTTTGTTCTTCCTTTTGTTTGGTCTTTCACTTCTTATCTGTTTCATTCCATAAAATCACTTTAAAAGATCCTTTGATATAAGTAACTTGCCCCATGGATCCTTCTTGAATCTTGCTGTCCAATTAAATCCTCCTATGACTCCATAGCCCAATGGGTTAAAACTGTCTTTGCCCTTTTCTATCAACTGAATCATTCCTTCATTGCAGACATTTTCACCCTTTATTTAGAATTGCCTTTCATCTTCATCATGTCTTTGCCCAACCAAAAACAAACAAATCAAACCCATGCTCTTCATAACTAGCCTAATATCACAATTGCAGCCTTTGAAGATCACATCTTTTAACTCATTTATAGAGAGATCCCTCTCTGGATTCAGGAGGGCTAGATCCTTGAATCCCAAAGTGGTATGATGTTACCTCTGCAGTTGGAGTTTGCCAATCTTGCTAATTATAGGGTTCTAGCATAGAGTTTAACCGGAGGGGGTGCCCCCGCAGTTGACCCAAATATCAAGCGCTGACCAGAGATCAACGGTGGAGAATAACTGCGGGAGCACTACATGCCATATTAGCATGGACCCAATGGTGCCTCCGCATAGATAAACAACCGCGCCAATATAATTTTGTAATAGTTTTATTTTAATTTTAATGAACCACCGCGCCATATATAAAGTAGTCGAATAGTGTTTTCATATGTTGATGTTATTATTGTAGCATAGGTAGACTGTGTAAAAAGCCCGCAGGTGAAGAATTAGTGAGACAGAGATGTATTTACAGCATTGTGTTTGTAACATCCAAGCAAGAGTTTTTGAGTCGTGAATCCAAAACGCAGTTCTAAAGAAAGTCTACATTTTGTAATAGTTTTTTTTTAATGAAATAGAAATAGTTTGTGCCATCTCTGTCCATCAGCAGTAAGAATTTTTTTTAATCTCTGTGTTGTGGAGGAGACTCTTTGTTCTCCCTGTGTGTTCGGAATATTCAGAAATTCCAACATGGTATCGGAGCTAGTCCAGGCTCTTTGAAGGTGTCAAAGAAGCCGAAGGAAGGATTTTTTGCAATAGTTCTCCAGCAGAGTGAAGGCTCAACAAAAGTTCAGTTATTTCTCAAAAAAATAGAGTTTTGTTTTGGTTAAAAGAGTGGAGTCCTCAGAGACAGAGTTTGTCTTTTAAAGAAGGAAAGTCAGTTTGTTTAGAAAAACACATTCAATTTTTATTTCAAGGTTCAGTTTGTAAGCCATGGCTGGACCAAGCACCAGTATGAATATTGGAAATACTCAGCTTCCATAATTTAATTTGAAAAACTATGACTACTGGGCCATTACCATGAGAGCCCTGTTTTCCTCTCAGGATTTATTGGAGTTTGTTGAAGATGGTTTTGAAGAACCAGCAGATGAAAATGCCTTTAATGCCTTTACACAGGTAGAGAAGGATCTGTTGAAGAGCAATAGGAAGAAGGACTCTAAAGCCCTCTTCTATCTCTATCAAACAGTACATGAGAGTGTGTTTCCAAGGATAGTAGCAGCTAAGAGATCCAAGGATGCATGGGATACCCTCCATATTGCCTATCAAGGTATGGAGAAGGTGAAAACAACAAAGCTACAATTGTTGAGGAGAGATTTTGAAATTCTCTGCATGAAAGAGTCTGATAACATATAATCATTCTTCACATATGTGATTGGGATGGTCACACAGACAAGATCTCATGGAGAAACACTTGAAGAAAGAAGGATTGTGGATAAAGTATTGAGGAGCCTACCCTCAAGGTTTGATGTTATTGTAACCACCATTGAAGAGACAAAGGATCTCTCAAAGTTCATAGTTGATGAACTTCATGCATCACTGATGAATCATGAACAAAGATTGGGAAGATCAGTAAACCCATATTTGGAGCATGCCTTCAAGACCCAGATTCCTCAAGGTAGAGGAAGAGGTCAAGGTAGAGGAAGAGGTAGAAGCCAAAACAGAGGAGGAAGAAACAAGCCTTCACATACTCATGGAAGGAGCAGCAATCAGAATCAAAGCCAAGACCAAAGTAACAACCAGCAAGGTGGACAACAACATGCTCATGGACAAAGGTATGACAAATCCAATGTCCAGTGTCATTATTGAAAAAAATATGGGCATTATGCCAATAAGTGTAGGAAAAAGCAATATGACATGAATAATAGGCAAAATGCAAATGTAACAAGAGAATAAAATAACCCAAAGAATGTGCTATTAACATGTAATGTAGCACAAGATAGGCAGGATGATGTATGGTTCTTAGATTCAGGCTGCAGTAATCACATGACTGGAAACATAGCAATGTTTGCCAATTTTGATGAAGATGTTAAATCTGAAGTAACAATTGGAACTGATACTAAGATCTCTGTCAAGGGAAAAGGCAGAGTAAGTATCCTTGCAAGAAATGGAGAGCATAAATTTGTGCCAGATGTATACTATGTTCCTGGCTTGAAATGTAATCTTTTGAGCGTTGGGCAGCTCATTAACAAAGGTTACAATGTATTCTTCAAAAATGATGTGTGCACAATAATGGACATACCTACAAGCAAGAAGGTTATTGCAGAAGTGAAAATGACCAGCAATAGAATGTTTCCACTCAAGCTAAATTCAGAATTGAAGGGAAAGAGAAAGAATGTAGCAGCTGTAACTCAAGAGGTCTTTCAAAAGGAAGTGAAAGATGAGAATTGGTTATGGAATTTGAGAATTGGACGTCTCAATTTTGGAGGTCTGAATTTGTTGCACAAGAAAATAATGGTAAGAGGACTACCATTGATAGAGAAACCAGACAGCCTATGTGAAGGCTACATCTTGGGAAAACAACATAGAGAAAACTTTCCATCAGGAAAGAGCATAAGGGCAAAGGCACCCTTAGAAATTATTCATTTAGATTTGTGTGGGCCAATGCAAACATCATCAATATCAGACAACAATTATATGTTGACCTTCATTGATTATTTCACAAGAAAAACATGGGGTTTATTTCTTGAAATATAAAAGTGAAGTGTTTGAGAAATTTTGCCATTTTAAAGCTCTTGTAGAGAAGCAAAGTGGGTGGCATATCAAAGTCTTAAGGAATGACAGAGGATGTGAGTATATCTCAAAATAATTTCTGCATTTTTGCAGAGAAAACGACATACATAAACAATTCACAACAAGGTACACACCGCAGCAAAATGGTGTAGCTGAAAGAAAAATTGAACCATCATGGATATGATGAGAAGTATGCTCAAGGAAAAAAAATTTCCAAATGAGTATTGGGCAGAAGCAACAAATTGTGCGGTATATATTTTGAATAGATGCCCAACAAAATCAGTGATGAACATAGTTCCAGAAGAAGTGTGGAGTGGCAGAAAACAAGGAGTCACCCACATGAGAGTTTTTGGGTGTGTGGCTTATGCACACATTCCAGATCAGCTGAGAAAGAAGTTAGACAGTAAGGGCGAGAAGTGAATCTTCCTTGGATACTGTGAAGAATCCAAGGGGTATAGATTGTATAACCCATCCACAAAGAAATTTGTTATAAGCAGAGATGTGCAATTCATAGAAGAAGAAGCATGGGATGGAAGCATTGAGAAAACAGTCAATGTAAAGAGATTTTTGTCTCATGATGATAATGAGGATGAGATGGTTGAAATACATCCATCATTAGCACCGCTACCTCCACCAACACAAGGACAACAAGGGACACCTCAAGCAAAAATGAGAACACCCTTGAGAAGTGAAAGCAGTGCTTCTCCAAGCACACCACAAGGAGCAGATTTGAGTGCCTCTTCAAGCACATGTACACCAAATGAAAGAGGAACCAGATTCAGAAATCTAAATGAAATCTATGAGAAAGAGGTAACAAATGAAGGTATAAATTCTTTATTTGCTTTATATTGTCATGTTAATGATCCTATTCATTTTGAAGAAGCTATAAAAGATAAAAAATGGATAGATGCTATGGATGAAGAAATGAATGCAATAGAGAAAAATAAAACATGGGATTTGGTTGAACTCCCAAAAGGTAAAGAAGTGATTGGAGTAAAATGGGTTTATAAAACCAAAAGCAATGCTGAAGGTAAGATTTAAAGTCATAAGGCCAGACTTGTTATCAAAGGCTACAAGCAAAAACATAGAAGAGATTATGAAGAAACTTTTGCACCAGTTGCAAGAATGGAAACCGTGAGAGCAATGCTGTCCATAGCAGCAAAAAAACAAATGGAAGGTTTACCAAATGGATGTGAAATAAACATTCCTAAATGGAGTTTTGATTGAAGAGATTTATGTTGAACAACCTCTAGGCTATGAGAAAAAGGGCCAAGAGCACAAAGTTTGCAGATTGAAGAAAGCTCTTTATGGGGTGAAACAAGCACCAAGAGCATAGTACAGTAGGATAGATTCCTATCTACTGGAAAATGGGTTTGAAAAATATGAAGGAGAACCCACATTATACATCAAAGAGAAAGATGGTAAGATGTTGATTGTTTTTTTATGTGTTGATGATGTGATCTTTACAGGTAATGATGATTACCTCATTGAAAATTTTAAAACAGTCATGAAAGATGAATTTGAGATGACTGATATGGGATTGCTGAAATGCTTCTTAGATAGAAGTAGAGAAAAATGAAAATAAGATTTTTATTTCTCAAGCTAAATATGTAAATGAAGTTTTGGAGAGATTTAACATGCAGGATTGCAAGGCAGAAATTACTCCCACAATAATGGGATTGAAACTCAACAAAGAAAACAACAACAAGGATTTTGATCCAAGCTTGTACAAAAGCATAGTTGGCAGCCTCATGTATTTTACTGCAACTAGGACTGATATTATGCATGTTGTTAGTTTAATTTCCATATTTATGGAAAGGCCAAAGGAAGCACATTGGAAAGCAGCAAAAAGAATTCTGAGGTATGTGAAAGGAACAAAAAGATATGGAATTTTATATACTACTTCAGAAAATTCTGAGTTAATTGGATATACTGACAGTGATTGGGCTGGAAGTATTGATGACCGAAAAAGTACATCTAGTTATGTTTTCCATATGGGTTCAGGAGCCATTTCATAAGCTTCTACGAAACAACCAATTGTGGCATTGTCTACAGCAGAAGTAGAGTATGTGGCAGCTATAGCAGCAACATGTCAAGCAGTTTGGATGAGAATAATGTTGAAGAATTTATGCCAAGAATAGGTAAAAGGCACAGTGATTTATTGTGACAATAGCTCAGCCATAGCATTGTCAAAGAATTCTGTGTTTCACAAAAGAACGAAACACATTGATGCCAAGTTTCACTACATCAGGGAGCTAGTGAACAATGGAGAAATTGTTCTGAAACATTGCAGAACAGAGGAGCAATTTGCAGACATACTGACAAAACCATTGGGTCAAAAGAGTTTTGAATATTTGAGGAAATTCTTGGGTATGATAGATAACCCAACAGCTGACTTTAAGGGGGAGTGTTGAAATATTAAAGTCACCTGCAAACCCTGTGTAGGAGAAAGAAAAGTACAGCAGGGGCAGTATGTTTGTGTGCACACCATCATGCATTTAACAGGAGGAGTCAACGAAGAAGTAAGGATGTTTTTTTTGTTATGGGCCGTAGCCACCTTTGCAGAAGAATTGAATTTTTCGTGGTTCGGACCATGCAACAGAATTTTAAAATATTGTCTTGTCACGCCATAAAATCCCACCAACCAACCAACAGAAGTTTCTTTTACGCGGAAATTTTTTGTTTTGAATAGGGCCATGCCATTGGGGTCCCCACTTGCCAACTCAACAGCCACATCAATCAATGCCGACCAATCACACTATTTTGCACAGCGTTGGGCCATGACGTCACATGGAGCATTTGTTACGTGAATTTTCTATCAAATCCAGTTCATAAATCATTTGGATTCCGGCGGGCCCCAGCACCGGCCAATCACAGGCCGTTCGCGTTGGTTTTGGGTCTGCTGATGTAGGGCTCATTTGTAATGTGAAAATTTTTACAAACTGGCTTAATGATATTTGAATTCCGCAGCAGGTTAATGATCGCGCATGTTGGCAACGTGACAAACGTCGATCTGAGATCAACATTTTGCGGGAGCACGAGTTGCGCAGAGTTTAACCAAAGGGGGTGCCCCCGCAGTTGACCTAGCTATCAAGTGCTGACCAGAGATCAACGGTAGAGAATAACTGCGGGAGCACTACATGCCATGTCAGCATGGACCCTATGGTGCCTCCGCAGAGATAAACAACCGCGCCAATATAATTTTGTAATAGTTTTATTTTAATTTTAATGAACCACCACGCCATATATAAAGTAGTCGAATAGTGTTTTCATATGTTGATGTTATTATTGTAGCACAGACAGACTGTGTAAAAAGCTCGCAGGCGAAGAATTAGTGAGATAGAGATGTATTTGCAGCACTGTGTTTGTAACAGCCAAGCAAGAGCTTTTGAGTTGTGAATCCAGAACCCAGTTCTGAAGAAATTCTACATTTTGTAGAAGTTTTTTTTTAATTAAATAGAAATAGTTTGTGCTATCTTTTTCCATCGGTAGTAAGAAATTTTTTTAATCTCTGTGTTGTAGAGGAGACTCTTTGTTCTCCCTGTCTGTTTGGAATATTCAGAAATTCCAACAATGTGTGCCAGCACAAGGAGGTTTTTGCCGTGTTGAGTGTCGTATTTGGTGTGAGGAGTTCTCTACGGATGCAATAGAATAGTCTGGATGGAAGTTTTTTTTTTTTGTTGTTGCTGGAATTGCATTTTTTTGATAGTGGAAATGGATTCACCACTATCAAAAATTTTTAAGGCACCCAAAATATTGAAGTTTCACAAATGTAAACAAGATTTTGATAAATCTTTGCCAAAATTTTTCAAAATCTTATCAAAATTTCTGAGTTATTATGTGTGTTTTTTAGACTACAAATTTGGGGTGATTGAGGACGGGTGATTGCAGAAGACGTTGTGTTGTGAAGCATCATGAGTTTAGAAGAGAATTTTCAATTTTGTAGTTGAAGGTGAGTTGCAGAAAAGGAATTTTGCGCCAAGAAGCAACAAAGCAGATCTCTACCTGTTGTGAGCCACGACTTGGAGTTTGTTGAATAGTTGTCACGAAAGAGAAATTCGACCACGGGGGAGTTTGTCCCGTGGAGAAATTTTCAATTTGAAATTGTTGATAGTTGTTTGAGTTGGTGTGAATAGTGGAGAAATGTGGCGGTGTTATCATAAATGGATGCCATTGAATATCCCTGTGTTGCGAGAAGTGATCCATGGGTGAAGCCGACCAAACAAGTGACCTGTAAAGCTTGTGATCTGTTGAGCATGTGTTGCTTGGTAGACAGGGTATGTTCAACCTGTTCATTGGATGAGTATGTGAAGACAGGGCAACTGTGTAAACATTTGAGACATTTGGTGTGATCTGCAAAATTTGTGGTGGTAATTTTTTGAGCTCTTTGATTGTAGTTGTCATGGGTCGGAAAATAAGACTCAAACAATTTCGAAGAGATTTTAAACAATTTAGGAGGAAGTATCATAGGGTAGAGACAAAATATTAATATGAAATGTTAAATATTGATTAGAATCAGGCTGAAATGAAATGCACCGAGAAAACCAATGAATATGGAGGTGATTTTTCAGTAGCAGATCTACAGCGAGGTGCAACGATTGCAAGGAGAAAGTTGTGGATGACTTAGCAACTATTAAGTAATTTGTAATTGAATTTAATAATGGTTATTTATTTTATGAAAATAAATTGATTTATAAACTATTATTTGATGTTGATGATGAAGTGGAAATTGTAGTGGCAATTATTTGATGTTGATGATGAAGTGGTATAACATGAAGTGGAAATTGTAGCGGCAATTAAAGGAACAAACAAGTTTGAAGATGTCAATCTTGATTATGATGCAGAGATAAAGCTAATTGATTGAAATCAACAACTGGAATGGTAAAGTACCCTGAAACTCAGCAAAATGAAGAATGTATGAATGATGTAGGTGACATGGATACTGAAACAACAATTAATACATTTGAAGAAGTTCATGGGATTCTTATGCACTGGAGTCTTGAAGAGATTAGGTATTACTATAGGTTAATGTGGCAACAATCCACCAAACAAGGTATTGAAGTATGTAATGATAAATCACAACAACCCACTTATGTATGCATTGAAGAATCTGCAACTATTGTAGACAAATTCCGGCCTCCAGAACCAGATGAACCACATCCTAGTTACATTGTGTAACTGAAGAAATTAAGGAAGAAACACCATTATTTAATAGCAAGAAAAGTTAAAATGAAATCATTAAAGTCAAATTGAAATCTTGACTGAGACTCAAAATCAGTCGACATGTTTTCTATGTTATGCTTTGATCCTTTTCTCCATTAAGAGAGGAAATTGGAATTAATGGAGAAATGTATAATATTCTAGAGGGTTATTATTAGATATTTTTTGAGATTATAGTGTCTCAGCTAAGTTTTGAGGTTTATTTAGGATGCATAGCCTATTTATGAGGAAGTTGTTCCAACTCCTCAACAAACTTGTGACCTTATATATGTATGAGATTTCTTGCTAATGATGTATAGAATGTGCTGAGTGAAGCACTCTGCACATTTCTTTTATGTTTGTTTTGTTTATTATTATTATTATTATTCAAGAATTGATGGGAATCTCTACAATATTATATAAGCTTTTATTATTATTATTATTATTATTATTCTAAAATATTTCATTTTTATATATTTTATTTAAGTGGCTCTTTTAATTTAAATTATTTTTAAGTCACATTTTACATCAAAAATGGATTTCTTTTCCTCCTCCAAAAGTCTCTAGGCCAGAAACTAGAAAAAGAAAGGAAAGTACCATGTGAAAATACCATAAATAACATACCTTTTCTATCACTAGAAAGGGTTATTTCATTCCTATAATCTGGTTGCCACCAATTTTGGAAGTTCATCCAGACCACACCATTAGAAAAATGAATATTACAAACCCCCCTGCCCTAAGATTGCTTGCCCTCAAGAAATTCACATTTGTCTTCCAGTCTAACATTCCAAAGCAGTTGAGTACCAAATATCAAGGTCCCATATGAACCATTTAACCGTCATAGTATGCCACTATATCACCCAATCAAGGATAGCTTTGAGTCGATGCCTAGATCCCAAATCAACCATTGAACCAACTGCTCACCAATATATCCATTTCAATGTGAAATTCCACCTAAATACCAATCCAATTTCTAACTCAACTTGCCATCAACAGATCCACCTGGATCTCAATGCCATGATAATCAAACTTCATAGCCCCTACATCATGGTTTTAACTATATTATTTCCTTGGCTAAGAATGTCCTCCCAAGAATCATCTCATCAATTATGTACCAACTCATAATATCCTTCCAATCCATATATTGAGACGTGTCCTCTATGTAATTACTCACACAAGAAAAAATACCATCATGTTGATGTTGCACTTCTCTAATCTTAATTGGGATGCTACTAAGTTATCAGATCATTTCTCAATCATGGCCCACTTAGAAAACCCATTTGGAAGGTTCCCACAAGACCCATCTGAAAAAAATTACCCCTTTTCCTCTAATGCATAGAGGTGGGCTAGTATAGCTAAAAGCCCTGTTGATGTATCCCTGAATAGGTCTACTGTGGGACTCCCAAGTATATTCCTCTTGTTGCCTTATGAGTGACTTGAGTCATTCCTCAACACTAGACAACTTGACCACTGATTCAACACATACCTCTATGAGCTCCTCAATTTTATTGTTCTCTTATAAGATAGTTCCTCAGACTTTATAGATTATATGCTTCAAAATCATAATATTTTTATTGTAATGCCTAATTTTTTCCTAGAATTCCTCTCCTGGAAATTCTGATGCTCTGTTGAATTCCTTTGTATTTGTCTGAACCAAATGCAAAACTATCACAAATTCAACTTGAGCCTCTTACCATCTCTCTAAGAATGAATCATCCTACACACTATGTTTTTCATGCTCCCCCTCATGTTCATCATCATCATGTTGAGTTAATACTACTGGATCCTCACTCAAGTCTCAAGAATGCCTTCTCTGTAGCCTTCTCCACCTATGGAAACAATATGTTGTTCATCATCCTCCTTATATCCATGCTCTCTTAAGTGCTAATAATGTATGTCGTACCCATGCACATATAAGTGTTCATCATGAAGTTTCATCACTAATGAATCATCCTACAAGTATCCCTGAATGTATTTTCCTTACTCTTCAGTGCTCACAAAAACATTATGTTTCTCAGGTGAACTTGTTTTACAGAAATCAAACCTATGGTTAAGTATGCTTTCCCTAAGTGTGGTGGTCACACTTAGAACAAAAAAAATAAATATATTTTACCTTTTCCTTAAAATGAATAGATAAGGGAAGAAAACCTACTTGTGATCTGTTCGATTTTCCTCACCTCCCTTCGTCGTCACGTCACTCTCAATCAAACTGAACTCGCTTGATTGATACCTGCATTGGAAAACATAAGACAAAAAATGACATAAAGGCACATGATCTATTCATGTTAAATAAATTGAATCGATTTCATTTGTAAATACACATATAACATCATTGACACATGTATTAGGAAAGGAACAAATTTTTTTAGTATGAAGTAGAAGGAGAAGTTACAACCAGTTGGATCGATTCGATGTCAACTGACTCCAACTTTAGTCTCATCCTCATCACACTAGCATCATCACTCCAGTGAAATTAAATTACATGCAGATGACACCTCCAAGAGCTATGATCTCACCAGCATAACTCTATTAATACAAATTCTTTCTCTCTTGTGCACTATGATCAATGCTCAATTTATAAGTAGATGAAAGTAGTTTGACATTAATGAATCGTTGAATGGAATTTCCAAAAATGGATGAAGAGGTTTCCTTGTTCATTGGAATAGGAGGATAAGACGTTTAATGGCTCCATGGTGTCCATATTTGAATTTATCAGATGAGGTCAAAGCTGGAACAACTTCTAGAATTCACTAGAGGTTGGGAAGATTCCAGGAATCTAATGAACAATTATCTCCTAGTCAAAAAATGCACACTAAAGTGGGCCTAGATCTTCTACAACGTAGCTTTGCATGAAAGTAGATGCTCTACAAATCACTGACTGGGGTCTAGGGGTGAGTTGATGGCTCAATGGGGAATTTCTATTGAGATTGCAACAATATGATGAGCTTAGTGAAAGAGTCGCCTTCACTAAGTGGGCCCGCAGGCTATTTTTGGCGCAAAGTCTATTTTTAGACTATGTCTATTTTTAGACATGTCGATCATATTCTATGAGTTGCAGGATGCTATTTGTGGATGGTTGGTCAAGTTGGAAAAATAGATGGACTTCCATTTTTAGACATATTGGGCGGAATCTATTTTCAGATTGCCATTCTAAAAATAGATATGTTGGATATTATTAGCTCTTAATAATATTTGGACTCTAAACATTATCTTATTCTCTTGGAGCGCTTCAGTTAAGTGCACAGATGTGTCATAGGAGATGATAGAAGGAATTACACTATTCCTGAGGGTTTAGTGGAGCTATTGCATGGAGATTTCAGTTAGAACTCATGTGACAGAGTTTGGTGGAGTTGTAGAAGTAGTTGGTGGAGTTGTGTTCAGTTTAACTCAGTTAGACACAGTTGAGCTAGTTGTATCTATTCTAACTGATTGATACACTAGTGAGAGTGGTGTGAATTAATTATTAATTAATTCACTAAATGTTAAATCATTAATCAACTGAAGAATACATTAGTTAACTACAGTGCATGGACAGTTTCAGTGGAGACCAGTGGAGAGGTAGGTGAAATAGTAGGTTGACTATTATTTGTGACTATAGTGATGCATTGATTGCATCCAACACTCAGTGGAGATGCCAACGAGGATTGCGTGAGCAAGGCTGGACCAGTTCTAGTTCATTCAGAGCCATTCTTCAGTAGGGATTGTGCAATAGAGGCAGGCTAGCAGGTGGCAGAGATCAGTGCATGGATTTGCTAAATCAGGGCCTGATTAGTGTGTAGCGATTGTGTTGTACTGAGAGCTTGATATGATCAAATTTATATGAGAATTGTTACATGATCTCTATGAAATATATTATATACAGATATTTGTGGTTTTTAGCTTCAGGCTTTCTCGTTAAAACAACTGTGTTAATGTGTGTGAATTTTTATGGTTTCAATGTGTGCATGCAATTGATTTGATTTCCGCATATGATGATCAATGGTAGAAGAGATTCTGTATTGTGAATGAAGTTAAAATAGTGTGTGATCAGGATAATCTTGGACATATAACATATCAGTTATATAATTTCTACATGGTATCAAAGCAATATTGATCATTGGAGCAATTGCAAATTATTGAAGCGGTTGAGTTCTATGCTGGTGGAATTCGAATTTGTAGTAGTGTTTTCTTGGTGTCGAAGTTGAGATTTCTTTCAACGGATTGTGATTGGAGTATGCCCTTGAGGGTAGCTCGAATTATATTGCATGGAAGGACAGTATGGAGGTGGTGTTAAAGGATAATGGGTTGAAGGAGTTCATAGATGTAGAAATTCCAAAACCTGCTTCTAGCGATGCTGCTGCACTTGACGCATGGCAAAAGAAGACAGCTAAATGTCGAAGGATTCTATTGGAAGGTGTGAAGGATCACATAGTGTCCAGCCTTCATGGTAAATCTTCTCCATTCTTGATGTGGAAAGCTTTGACAGACTTGTTCCAAAGCAAGAGCGACCAGAGGAAGTTGGCGCTCAAAGATAAACTCAGGAAAATAAAAATGGAGAAAGGTGATAGTATACCCAAGTACCTTGTTACACCATTTTTTGGTCATCTAACCTATTATCAATAGATGGACCCAAGTACACCATGTAAGACCAATTTTACCCTAAGTAAAATTGCTTTCACTATGTAAAATAACTTAATAAACCACATTTATTAGGTTGTTTATAGTCTAAACAGGAAACCCCAAAAGGAAATATTAAACAAACCTATTTTGTTTAATTTTCCTCATGGAATAATTAATTAAACCATAATTTAATTATTATTCCCGATCATGTTTAACCCAAAAACAAAGAAATTAATTAGATAAACCTTTATTTATTTTATTATTTTCTAGGAATAATTATTTAAATCTTATTTAGATAATATTCCTTGTTAAATATGACCAAATCACCCACAAATAATTAAATAAATCATTATTTATTTCATTATCTTTCAACCACTTCCTTAAATAATTAAATAAATCATTATTTATTTGATTATCTTCTAACCGCTTCCTTAAAAAGATAAATAAATCATTTATTTATTTATTTTTGACAAATTAAGGGATTTGACCCAAGTCAAATACCTTTTCCCTCCAACAAATATAATAAAATATTCCATAAAAAGTAGATCTAGATCTGATTAACCCATGCACCAAGATCTAGAATGACCCAATATTTTGTTATAAATAGGAGGGTTTTTCCTACCATTCTTCACCTTTTGTTGCCTATTAGATCACTCTGGATCTATACACTTGGTCACTCTTTTCTACCATTTGTTGTGTGAGCTCCCTCTGAGTTCCATTCTTTGTGTGGGTTTTCTACACCAACAAGAGAGAGAAATCTTAGATCTGAAGTGCTGAGGACTTCCAAGAACCGATCCCACTGAGGAGAATTGGATACGCCTTCTTGTTTTCCTCCCAGGTGCCCAATTAATATAAAAATTCTTTCAAAAATTGTCCTTGTCTTGTCTAATGGTATATGGAGCAAACCCTTGTTTTTTTTGCTTAATGTCTTTCCATGCATAGATCTGGTTTTTGCAGCTCTTTTATGTTCAACTAACCGCATATCTGAAGATATTGGCAGCCATCTTTGATGTTAAGGCTATTAGTTATGCGTAGCTTAAGTGGTCTTTTTTCGTACACTTCAACAAAATATTCATACTAACAACTGGCGACTCCACTCGGCTTTTCAATTACGACCACTGTCATTTTTCATATTCCTGCATATCCAGCTACTTCAGACCCTAGGGTTTCTTTTCAGCTTTTTTTTTCCTATTTTATGTTGTTTTTCACCTATAAAACCCTAAAACATTAAAATTTCTAACTAAAATTAATGTTTAAACCCTGTTGCGCCCGGAGGTAAGCGACACCGGCGCAAGCGAGGCAATGACTTTTACGAAAATCTTAAATAGAGACAATAGAGGAGCAGAGGGTGCTGCCAAAGCCCATAACCTGCGACCTGGACCTCCAGGTCGCACTTTTCAGCCTCTTTTCTGTGACCTGCACTGAAAATAGGTCAGAACCTGCGACCTGCCAATTTTTCAGTGGTTTTTCTGCAATTTTTCTGGGTTTTGTTGAAGCTTCTGTCAGGGTTTTTCAGCCTCTGTCTCAGCCCGCTTTGACCAAGTTCTAAGCTATTTTTACTCAT
This sequence comes from Pinus albicaulis, assembly GCA_034641835.2. NCBI lineage: Eukaryota > Viridiplantae > Streptophyta > Pinopsida > Pinales > Pinaceae > Pinus > Pinus albicaulis. Next base: position 38,697 of record JAXQQM020072955.1, read on the forward strand.
CTAAGTGGGAAACTAGCCCCCTAGCGCTTTAGTACCCTCCACTTTTTGTGGAAGAGTTTTAGTTGTTTCAGCCGTCTGTTTTTCAGCGTTTCAGCCTTCCTTTTTTCAGATCTGGAACCTCCTCCTCAGATCCCTTTAAATCAGCCTTCCTTCCTTTCAAATCACCTCTTGTCGTTTTGTTTGGACCTCTCTTTAGGACCTCCTCCCTGTCCTTTCCACTTTTTGCTGATTTCTTCCCTTTTTCCAGCCACCTTGCCTCTGTCTCTTGGCTGTGATCTGCACCTCTTTTCAGCAGCTTTACCCTTTAGATCCCTGTCCCCTTTGACCCTAGATCTATTGGCCTCTTTTTACGTGTGTTTTGACTATATTTTTGCCCTTTTTACATTAGTTTTGAGCGACCCGCCTTCTTGGGTTGAATCGATGCAATAGTAGCTGTTATTTTTCTGTTATTTCAGCATTATATACTGTTCTCTGCAGATTTATTTTCAGTTAGGCAACACACATTTTCTTGCTCTCAAAATGGAAAGGGTTTTAAAAAATTAAAATTAATGCACACCACACACTGACCCTAAGTGAAGAAGCGCTTGGTTAACACCGCCTGGCAAAGACTCTAAAATCAATTGTCACTGCACATTTTCTGCCCTTGACCTCACTTGATTCTGTCCCTGTTTTCCCTTGTCGGTTTCCTTCTTCCCATCATCGTTGCGCCCCCAAGGCGCCTTTCCCGGAGACTTCTTGGCCTTCACCCTCAGTTTCCTGTTGATCGACCTGCTCCATCCCACCGTCGTCGAGCCAGTCCTCCTTCGAGTTCGCACTCCGACTCCTCTTCTGATTCATTGGGTTCTCCCTCTCCTCCTGGTTCTCCCCCTGTCACCTTCACTATGTCTGGTCCAGGGCCTAACGTTAGCGGTGCTCCAGGCACTAATGCCGGAACCACTCCTAGCGGAACCGCCACAGTAACTACCTCGGCCATACCCTTGCTGCCATACATTGCAGGCCTCAGCCTCCCCGATTTCAATCAGTTGATCAATGACCCTATTCGCCACGATGTTGGTTGGCCTGCCATGCCAACCAAGCTCCCCTCCGACATCCCTAAGTTCGAAGGCCTTGCTGGAGAAGATCCAACCAATCATGTCTGATCTTTCCACATGTGGTGTTCCTCCAATTCCATTACCAATGACTCCATCCGTCTTCGTTTGTTCCAACGCACGCTTACCGGCAAAGCTTCTAAATGGTATGTTGACCAAGCCACCTCTTCCCATACCACCTTGCCCAAGCCTTTTTATCTTATTTCCAGCTCCCTCTCCGATACGATATTGGCACAGAGCTCTTGACTTCATTCAAGCAAACATCTTCGACCCGCCTTTCCGCCCATGTTCAGGAATGGCGACGAAGACAGAGCTTATGTCGAGCCCCCCCCTTCGAAGATCGAGTTTACATGGACTGGTTCCTTCGCACCCTCTTAGCTCCTATCGGCAAAGATGTCGCCTCTCACTTTCCTCAAACCGAAGAAGCCGCCCTCCAAATAGCCTTGAAATATGACCTGATCTACGCTCAATCTGGTTATGTTTATACCGTTCTTCCTGACCTCCCCAGGCCCGGTGGCGCTAATGCCCCGGGGGCATCTCATTCCGCCGACGATATCGTTGGAGCCCTTTCCCATCCGTACGCTCAACCTCCTATGGGCTATGGTCTCCCTCAGGGAGGGGCCAGCACCTCTAGCACTCTTCCCCCTCCCGGTAGCATGTATCCAGGATACGGCATGCCTCCTCCTTTTGCCCAACCTCCTGCTTACCTCAATGTTGCCCAACCTAACCATTACCCTTATCCACAGCCTGGTGCGCCAGCTCCTCCAGCATATGCGCTTCCATCTCCCTTGCCTCCTCCAAACCCGCAATAGCACTTACAGCCCCCTCCAGGGCAAGTATTTGCACAGCAGGGTGCGACTAATCCCCCTTCTTCTCAAAGAAGGCGGAGAGGAAATCCAAACCAATCTAACCCTGGTACTCGTGGACCCAACTCGGTGTGGATCCTCAATAATGCTAAACTGTTAATAGGCACTCAAATTCTGCCGACAGCCGCTGCATAAGTTAAGTCAAGCCTTATTGCTCTGCTGGGTGTTGTTTATGGTCATTACACCCACGATTGTCCCTCTACCCCGTATGCGATGGGAGTCTCAAGCCGTACACTGCGCTGAGCAATACGCTTCCCATGCTCTCCCACGTGGCCACTACCCAACCAGCTGTGTTTACTGATCCTTTCCCTCAGCAAGGATTCGTGGCTACCCAACTGCCTGATAGCTAGGTCGCCACTCCCCCTTCCCTTTCTGGTTCCTCTGATTACCAGATCCTTATGATGCACTCCGATCCTTCCCCGACCGTCGACCTTCACCTTCAAACTCGGTCTCGCCAGTATCCCAAGCCTCCTGCTCAGTTTGCCCCCGAGCCTCCTTCTTCAGGTTCTATAGAGCCTCTTTCGACATCCAGTGGCCCCTTACATATCCCTCAACCCAAAATTGAGGTTCATACCAAGATTCCTAAGGGACCCCTACGTCGAAACGCTGCTTCCGGTCGAGCTACTCATTCGTATAGTATAGTAGATGATTTGGTGCAATCTCCTGCTGCCATTTCCACACTGGAACTCCTCCAGTCGTGCCCTTCCCAAAAGAAGGCTCTACTATCTGCCGTGGGTGTTGTAGATCCTGTTGATGACCAAATGATTGTTTTCAACACCACCCAATCGGACCATCCCCCTCTTCCTGCTTCCATCGCCTTCCAAATCCCAGTCAAAATCCGGAACGCCAACGTTTCACGGTGTATAATTGATGAGGGGGCATCCACCTGTGTGATGTCCGCTTTCCTATTGAAGCAACCTGAGAAGAAGTCGTCCCTTCCATGATCACCCTTCGAGCGTGGGACGACCATGCCTCCCAGCCCATTGGCCTATTTCGTAATTTTCCTATCACCCTCGCCGGTAAGACTGTTTGCATTGACGTTGAAGTCATCGATGCCCCGCTAGACTACAACATTCTATTGGGGCGAAGCTACACCTATGCTATGTCTGCTGTCCCATCCACGGTCTTTCACAAGATGTCTTTCCCCCATAATGGAAAGATAGTCACCATTGACTAGTTGACATATCATGAGCCAAAATCTCAGACCTCCCCTGAGTCAACCATATCTTCTGTAGCCAATAAGCAAACCGTCGATTCTTTGACCAATGTCTCCGCCGACATCTCTAAATATTCCTCCTTGCTTGGAACTTTCCCTAATCTCCCTCCGCCTCCCATCACTGATCCCAGCTTATCGAATGTTTGCATGATTGAATCATCTTAGGCTGCCCGTAAGCGGCATGCCTCGGCTAGTCAGCAACCTCCCCCTCGCCCTTCGCAACCCACTCCTAGCCATTCATCTCAGCCAACCGGACCTCCTCCTTCTGGCCCTCCCCCTACAGCTGGTATCCCCGAACCCCTTTATCCTCCAGGCTCGGTCCCCCCTGGCCTTAACCATCTTGGCGCCGTACCTCCTGGTCATTACCCTGCTGGACAGATCCCCTTCTTGGCTCCCCCTCCCGGAGTATATCCCGTCCCCGTCATGGCCACCCTTTCTCTCCCTAACTTGACCTTGGGCATACCCACTCTGGGTACTCGATCCCTGTACAGCCTACCCTACCCGGTCACTCCAAACCCTACATGGCTTTGACACCGTCAACCCACCCCCCTCGTCTTCCATTGCCACCGTGCCTCAAAGACTTCCACAGACCCTTCTCCCGTCGTGACTCGCCCTGTGAAGAAAGGCAAACAGAAACGAAGACAAGACCACCACGACTGACCCGGCCCCTCCTCCGCCCGCAAAGCCTTGCACCTTGTGTGATGTCGCCGGTCATGCCACCCATGCTTGTCCCGAGTTGCCCCGTATTCAGCCCATGGTTAAAGTTGCGTTCCCTGAATCTACGGTCCCTGCAACCTCCATTCCTTCTTCGTCCGTAACCAAGAACCCCAAGACTCTCCGCACCAACAAACCCTGTGCTTTGTGCGGTGTTCATGGCCATTACTCCCACCATTGTCCTCACCTGATGCATTACCGCGCCTCTTTAGAGGTAGTTCGAGAGTATGAGGTTGAACAGAATCAATCCGCCTCTCCCATATTCGCGCAGTATGCTTCGGGCCAGCCTGAGGATCCCCCCGCCCCCATCGACATTCCCCCCCTGATGTTCAGATGATGGAGTCTACCACAACCATTCTTTACCTATCCTCCTCTGCGAGACACTCAGAGCCCAGTCCCCCTGCATCCTCCCTTGTTGTTTCGCCCGACCACCTCTTTTCTACCCATACCCGAGATCACTCCACCCGTATCTTTGTTGACCTTCGCAGCCCGAGTCCTCACCATACTTCCAATAGCCCTCATATACCACCCTCTAGCTTGTATATGATTCATAGTCATCCTGCTCCTTGCACTCCTTCCCGCAGTTGCCACTCAATGTCTTCTGTCCACTCACGCTGCCGTCATTGTCTCTCCTCCCCTCATTTGTTGTCTTGTAACACCATTCCGCAGGACCCCCCATCCACACCCTTTATCGGTTATGCCGATGGTGTAAGTCGTTACTCCCAGAATCTAGCCTCGGCAGGTTGGGCCATCTTCACCCCCTTGCATGCCCTTGTTCTCTCCAACGGGGTCTGCATTGGTTCTGCCACCAACAATCAGGCCGAATATGATGCAGTGCGTGGTCTCTTAGTCGATGCCCTCTTCCATCGCATCCTCCATCTGCACGTTCGTTTAGATTCCCTACTTCTTGTCATGCAACTAAATGGTGTTTATCGTGTGCATAACCCTGTGCTATTTAGACGCTATTTACAAGTGAAACTCTTGATACGTGCATTTGAAACCATAACTTTCAACCATGTACCTCGAGACCAGAATCACTATGTAGATAGTATCGCAAACCATGTTCTAGATTGGCATTTATCACACGCATTTCATACAAGACAATAACATTCATAATCATTAAAAACGATGCATATCCATAATATGTGTCGCAAAACATGTGTTTAGAGTCCATCTACTCTGATACATATGACATGCCCATCGCATGTTACAAAAAACTCAAAACTGGGGGCACCACCTGCCCCTACATACACACCAGGGGGCACCACATGCCCCACACCTACTCACTATCTGGTAGATCCTGAGCCAATGGCTCTGCCCCTGCAGCCCATAGATCACGTATGCCTTGACCGGCCATCGCCATGCGCCGCATGACACCTCGCCATTCCGAGGGAAGACCAATGCATGCCTCCACGTACTGGTCGTCTAAGTCTTACCACCCGCGCTCTGAAACTACGATCAGCAACGTCTCACATCTTCGGCGGATGTCCTCTAGGAGGGCGGCCGCATCCTCATTGCGCGCTGCTCTCGACTCACTCGGCCCTGCAGCTCCAGAGGCTGCCAGGCATCCCATATATCCGGCCGGTTTTACCGGAGCTATATCTGCATACCAAAAGTACATGAATCAGTACCATATCTACTATTCAATAACTTTAATATGCCCATACCAGAATAGTTACTTATCACTTACCATTGGGCCCCCATACTCGACCAGGCGGAAGTGGTAGGTCCGGATCGCCACAATAACTCATCCCACTATAGGGATAGTCGTCTATGTATAACGGCATATGATCCCAATGGGCAAAGAACTCAGGTCGAAACACTTGCCCGACCGCCCCTCCTCCTCCTCTGCACAGTAGCCGCCCCCACAGGCGCATCCTGGGCTCTCTCGGGTCCCCATCTGGGAGATGTATACGAGGCCGCAAGGTCGGGATCTTCTCAAAGAAGAAGGCGCATAATAAAGTCCCATACGAGCAAACGTGGTTCACTTGCCGCTTACAGAGCGACAACTGTCGCTTTAGCGACGCCAGCATCATTTGGGCCCACCCATAGTAGGTTCCACTCAACACACTCTCCACAATCATCATCTGCCCCCTAGTGATGTGATGGAGCGCCTGGTTGCCCAGGATCCGCAGCACTGCTGCGGCCACTGCATGGGTCTCTAATCTCTCTAGGTCCCCGATCGGTATCCGAGTCCCCTTGACTTGGAGACTCGGCCGACAATGACGTTCCACAAACTCCATGATATGCTGCCCCCGCGGTAATACTGGCTGCGTGTTTCCCACCATCCCCAGTGACGGGAGACTCGTCAGGAAATACACATCCTGGACTGTCAGTTTGATCCTGTGCCCCTACACTACAAAGACCTCATGCTCTGGATCCTGGTAACTGATAATCCGGGCCAACAAAGGCTCTCCTGCTCTCATCAAAGGGTTCTCCAAAAACTTTAGAAACCCAAACCTGGCCAACACACGACGGACACCCTAATCCGCCTGGATCTCTGCCCGTAATGTACCCAGGTCTCTCTCTCTCCAGTTAACCCATAAATCAGCCATACCTGCACAAAAAAATCATCTTTGTCAGCATACAGATCGGGAATACCGTAACCAAACACAAAAACCCAACTCTCAGCCATAAAACAGCACTAAAACCCCTTCATCTCCCAGGTCGCAGTTTTCTGCCCAATTCTGGGACAAGTCGCACTTTTTGCCCTGAAACCTGCTTCCCAGGTCGTACTTTTTGGCCCAAAAAGTGCGACCCGGCCGTAGAGATGCAGGAGGGACTGTTTCTGAGATTTTGGGCCCTAAACTGAACTTTCAATCCATCAAAATGAAAGAGTAAGGTTAGGCCTCTTACCTGCAACTGACGGATCTCGATTCCAACGGTCGGTTTGTCTGCTACACTTGCCGCAATATTTAGGGCCTTCTCTCCTCTCTACATTCACAACAGCAACAATAGCAAATGAGTGAATTTGGAGGGAAAACTGCCTTATTAAAAGAGAACCCCTGTTTCTTCTTTCGACTGCTGCGACCATACCGTAGCCCCGTTTGACAAACCATCTGCACCGTTGGAAAGCTCTCACCGAGCCCTAAAATGGGTGTCTATTAGTTTTTTGTGATTTGATACTTCACCAGGACACATTTTGTCCAAGAAGGGTCACTTCACCTCTCCCTAAAATCGCATTTCCTCACTTACGACACTTGTACTTGGGGCACCATTTTGCCTCCTTACTTGTCTTTGTTCGTGTCGATTTTCGTCATGAGTTACCATCTTGTGCTCATGTTTTCATGGTCCCCCATTGGGCCTTTACTGTGTGGCAGCACCATCGAGTCGCCCTTGTTTAGAGCATCCAAGTTGAGTCATCATCGCATTCATGGAGTCTATCCCGAGTCCCTTTGTACCCCGCTATAGCCCTCCATCCTTAATTGCTTGGTCTCTCTCTTGTGTCGCACATTATGACCTTCAGTCCCACTGTCCTCTATCCCTTATGATATTGTGTCAGTCGCTGCCACGTCATTCATGCCCTTTATGCTCTAACAAGGGAAGTCGTCCATTCGCTACTCAGTCCTTTCCATTTCACCATCATCATTAGTGTCAGTCTGTTCGTCGCTCTACTATTGTCTCTTGTGCCTTAGTTGAGGATCTCTCATTGCCTCGCTTATGGCGGACCTCCTTCTGTCGACATCAGCTCATTCTTTCCAGAAGCTGGGTCTAGAGGGCGGTGTACCTTGGTTCCAGCTTCCACTCTTGTTCGGTGCTCGACTGCAAGGATCTCTCATTTCCCTTTGACTTGATTGTTTCTCCACCTGTACTTCCTTTCAAGATGACTATGATCTCGTATACTTGATGGTCTTGCGGATACAAAGAATGCGCGCTTGATGATTCCCGGGTGTGTGTGAGATGTCTCAACCCTCATGAGGGGGTGGCCCTGCAGGTACCCCCCACATGCCCGGATGACCTCCTCCTCCAGCCTTCGATGCAGCTCTAGATATTTGATGATGTTGGCCTTAGCCACTTGCAGCGCCTCTTTGATTTTCATGTATCAATCAGATTTTGTGAGCCCTTCCCCATTTACAGGGGGCATTTGGGTTGTATTTGTATCTCATGTACTCAGATATTATTGTACAAGTCCTGGTTGTTATCCCAGGCACAACATGTATATGGGATTCCTCATTGTATTTTTATCTGGCTCATGATTATGCCGGCTGTACTTTATGGTTCGGTCCCTTGTTTACTGGACACACTATTCTTTTGTACTTTGTCTCGGCGGGCATAGGTATGCCTCCCCCGCCGCCTTCAACACAGGTACCCTCTCATAAAAAGAGACTTGTTGCACCTACGAGTCTCGTCTCCTCAGGGTCTAGTTCTTCAGCACACTATCTACCTTACATTTCTCTCTCCGACTTCCCTTTTGTTGTCTAGTGATTGAGTTCTTACAACGTACTTCGGTCATACGATTTGCTCCTGACACTCGCACGCTGGGGGGCAATCTGTTACACCATTTTTTGGTCATCTAACCTATTATCATTAGATGGACCCAAGTACACCATGTAAGACCAATTTTACCGTAAGTAAAATTGCTTTCACTATGTAAAATAACTTAATAAACCACATTTATTAGGTTGTTTATGGTTTAAACAGGAAACCCCAAAAGGAAATATTAAACAAACCTATATTTGTTTGATTTTCCTCATGGAATAATTAATTAAACCATAATTTAATTATTATTCCCAGTCATGTTTAACCCAAAATCAAAGAAATTAATTAGATAAAACTTTATTTATCTTATTATTTTCTAGGAATAATCATTTAAACCTTATTTAGATGATATTCCTTGTTAAATATGACCAAATCACCCACAAATAATTAAATAAATCACTATTTATTTAATTATCTTTCAATCACTTCCTAAAATAATTAAATAAATCATTATTTATTTGATTATCTTCTAACCGCTTCTTTAAAAAGATAAATAAATCATTTATTTATTTATTTTTAACAAATTAAGGGATTTGACCCAAGTCAAATACCTTTTCCCTCCAACAAATATAATAAAATATTCCATAAAAAAGTGGATCTAGATCTAGTTAACCCATGCACCAAGATCTAGAATGACCCAATATTTTGTTATAAATAGGAGGGTTTTTCCTACCATTCTTCACCTTTTGTTGCCTATTAGATCACTCTGGATCTATACACTTGGTCACCATTTTCTGCCATTTGCTGTGGGAGCTCCCTTTGAGTTCCATTCTTTGTGTGGGTTTTCTACACCAACAAGAGAGAGAAATCTTAGATCTGAAGTGCTGAGGACTTCCAAGAACCCATCCCACTGAGGAGAATTGGATACACCTTCTTGTTTTCCTCCCAGGTGCCCCATTAATATAAAAATTCTTTCAAAAATTGTTCTTTTCTTGTCTATTGGTATATGGAGCAAACCCTTACTTTTTCTGCTTAATGTCTTTCCATGCATAGATCTGGTTTTTTGCAGCTCTTTTATGTCTAACTAATCGCAGATCTGAAGATATTGGCAGCCACTTTTGTTGTTAGGGCTATTAGTTATGCGTAGCTAAAGTGGTCCTTTTTCGTACACTTCGACAAAGGATTCATACTAACAATAGGGCTAGAAATTTGATTTTTAGCCAGTTTTTTGCTCTTTTCACCTCTAAAATATACAAATCAAGGCCGGAAAAGTGGTTTTCTTGGAATGAATTTTTCCTTATGAATCCATTGGTGGTCTCCTTTTCCTCAAAAAGTGCCCCAAACATTTGCGTAGCACCTATGGCATTGCACATATGACCTAACTTCTGATATGTGCTTGTTCACAAAAACTCAGAAAAACATAATTTTTTCAAAAATGTTTCAAAATGCATTAAAATTGGTGGAGAGATTGTTGGTGACATGCCTAGGCTTGGAGTGAAGCCTCTGCAATTATTTCTAACTTTATTTTCACCTCCGTCATGGTCAATTCCTGAACCTTTGCATTGACTCTTTTGAGCTTGGCCATTGCAATTTTCTCCTTTTGGGAATGATGCTTGACCCTCCTCCTTAATAGGTCGTTGTCTCCATTATAATTTTCCAAAAGCTTCTCCAAATGATGATTCAACCAATCAAGCCATGGCTTCCTATTTTCATTGATCACCATTTCAAGTTCCTCATTTAGGGTTAGCTGACCAACAATATGAGCATCCTTTTGTCTTTCTAGAGCTAGATTTATTTTCGGCCCTCTAGTTCTAGGTTTCCTCTTGATGCTTCTTCATATTGTTAATGAAGCACCCCATACTTTTCAAGTGTCTCATCTAGCATCACTTTGGCCTTTTCAACCTCCCTTTGAGCAGTTATGAATTTCACCTCATGAATGGTATGTTTTGTTTTGAACTGCTCGTTCTCCAACTTAAGGAATTTTATGACATACTTGGCCTTGTCAAGATTAGTCTAGAGATCTATAATATTTTTATCCTTACCTTTGGTGACTGCACTAATGATTTTATCATCTTCATCCTCATCTAGCTCAACAAGATCAAAATCATGCTCAATCTTATGCAGGTTTTCTTCATGTCTAACGTCTAGCTGAATTTCTACCTTAGTCACGTTTTATTTTCCTTTGTCCACCTACTTTTTTGGTGTAAAAGGGATGGCCCCTTCCACTAAGTGTGGAGAAAACACATTCCTGTGACCTCTCTAGTAGGTTTTTGGAAATGGCTTAACCTCAACCACATTAGCCCTCTTAGGCTCACTGACCTCAGTCCTTCTAAGTGATCCAATGTCATGATGAAATGGAGATGAAGGAGGTGAAATGGGTGAAAGGGAGTGATCTGATGATGATGAATGTGTTATGGGCTGAGATGGAGGGATGGAAATAGACGGTTGAGATGATGAAGGAACATTTTGTGCATGCTGAGTAGCTGGAGCTCTGAATATATCATTGGCTACGAAGGTACTCCATGCAATGTTTAGTTCATCAAGATGATACAGGACTATGATTTTAATGAGGGAATGACAGAAAATAATTCTCATTTGATGTTCATACTCCCTTTTCTGGACAATAGATTCCATCTTATCTATGCTGTGGAAAAGGTAGTAGGGTATGTTAAGCATCCTTACCCTAGTGAAATGCATTAAGTGGCAGATATGATAAATATATAATCTTGAAAATATACCTTCGCATGAAAATTATTTCATGATTATATTCGTGATTGGTGCATATCTCTCCTAGAGGTAAGAAAAAGGAAAGAACCTCTTTTTATAATTCTTGTATCTTGGTTTTAGGAAAGGCTAAAAGTGTTTTTCATCCAAATCACTCTTTTTGAACCACTTCTCCCAAACATTTGGGATCCCAGTGGCAGCTGAAATGATAGTAGTTGATATAGTAAAGGTGACACCAACTAAAGTAACTTGGTTGTCATGGAGTCTAGATATGAAATGTCTGGTCAACATGGCATGGTGTTAGACCCTATGAATTTTCTCATAGAACTCATAACAACCAACATGTTTGAAGCATGTCATAGCCATTAGAGAAGCCAAGAGTAACCTAGTGTTGGTAGGTTCAAGTATAATTATTCTTCACCCTTTATGTGGCCTCCTCACCTCTATTTCCTCTCCCTCACTGTATGATTTGTTTTCTTCCTCCTTTGCAATGATTTTTTTTATCAAAACCCTAGGGAAGTGTGATTATGTGCAATATGGTTTTAGGAAGGAGGAATGGGAAAGGGAAAATGAAGGATATGGTTTTAGGGACTTATGAAATGGGAAAGGGGATAAGAAATGGTAGTATGATTAGATTTAGGATGGGGATTTGGGGATTGGGAGCCTAGGTAAGTGTAGCACCTAGGGCTTAGGTTGTTTGGATCAATGGTTTAGGGGAAAGGGAATTATGTAATACCATGGGGGCTTCTCTCAATGAACCTCTAACATATAACGTGTGATCATAACATATTAAACAATACACTTAATTTGCGCACATATTGGAAATTACCTCTAAAAGTCACATTATTTAACCCCCTACCAATATAAACCCAAAGCACCTTCCAAATTTAAAAACCCCCTACTTTCACTATATATTGTAGGTATCCATTTTTTTCATTAACATTTTTTATACCCCTTCATATTTTTTCATTAAATTTGAGCTTAACTTTTAATGCCTACCAATATAAAAACCCTTTACCCCCTATATATCTCCCAATATATTATGTCATTTTTTCCTCATTATATATCCCCAGATATTAACCCACGTGGTATGTTATTTCCCCTGTAGTGAAGCCCCTGTGTGTAATACAGGGTTTTGGGAATGGGTATTTTGAAATGTAAGAAGGGTATGAAGGTGTAGGGGAGTGAAAGTTAGGAATTGTGAGTGTAAGATGCGTATACTAGGGTTTTAAATTATTTTAAACACCAAATTTAGAACAAATTTCACAACAGCAACAAATTAACTTTAAGGAGGAGAGCATTGATGGAAGACACCTTTAATGCCTTGCTGGAGGTCAAAAAAACTTTTTCTGAAGTTTTGGAGGAAAATTTGGCAAAATTTGAAGCAATTCTGGCCTTTCTAGACATATGCATAGTGGCTTAAGGTTGTACACCCTCGCATAGGACTATGCACCCTCGGTTAAGGATGTGTGCATTGCTTGAAGGATTTGTGCCCTCTCTGAAGGATATGTGCCTTCTGCTCTATTTTTTTCTAATTTCACCCAAAAACTTGAAATTTCGCTCTCTTGGAGTGTTTTCTTGGTGTTTGTAGGAGAAAAATGAGTTTGAAATTATGTCAAGAAGTATTTAATACTTGAGTGAATTTGAATTTATATTAAAAACCCACTTTTCTAATGTTTCATTTCACCTTTTGAAATCATTGTTGATTATCCTTTTTCTTTGATTTTTATTTTTTTGCAGGATGATGTTTCTGGTGTTTAGCAGTTTTCACTTTGAATTTTCTTATCTTCAGTTTGGCATTTTAAGTTTGAGGTGGAAGCTTGGGACAAAACTTATTACATATAATGAGCATAAAATGACATAAAAATTAAAAATAATTACATCTTTTTTTTATTAAATCAAATTACACTTTGGTATGAAAATCATACTTTGAAACCATAATTACAACCTTTAAAAATAATATTTACATGCTGATAAATCCTCTGCAGATGATTGAGAAAGTATTATATGGGTCACTCTCACACCTTTAATGGCCTTATTGAGATGAAATGGTGTGTTATGAACCTTGAAAAATGAAACCTAGTTGACCTAATGGGACCTTGAATGACCTGACTCCATGGTTGGATTTGACTGCCTTAATGACATAGTAAAATGAGCTTTTAAGATTGTTTTATGCTAACAAGACATCAAGGTGGGCCAAAAAATGTGAAATTTTGAGGAAGAGTGAGGTTTTATGACTAGGGCTACCATCAGTGAGTCAATTTTTTGCATGACCTAGTGGAATGATAAAAAAGTTCTAAGTGGGATCCCTTAAATGAATATGAAAAGAGTGATTTTGATCACTGATGGTAGAATGCAAATTCAGGCACTAACAACTTTCTTCTCGCAAATATGAATTAAAATGCAAATAATTTTTCATTGTTGTATTTGACCAAAGTCTTATGGGAACTTTTAGCGATTTTCATTACTAATGTATACAAAATATGTCCCCCCGGAGTCCTCATTATCCCTAGCAATAATATTTGAATTTGATTTTATCATCCTTTCCAAGTAAACATTCAGGCTATCAACACCATGCATATGTATTAATGCATCTATATTAAATTCACATTCGTAATATAATATAGCTTTAGTCTTCCCTTCATGTAAAGAATTCCTGAAATATTTTATTTTTCCTTCAGGCAATTTTGTTGACATGTATCTAAAATTCAATTGAGTTCACATACTATTGAATTGGACATCTCCTACATCATATGGAAAATTATTCTGACGAAATAGATTTTGATGCCTTAGTATTGCATCACTATCATTATTATATATAGAAAGAAAATTCTACCCCATTAATTCTTTAGCAATCACGCTTCAAACATGCTTACTCATATATTATTTTAATTTCACTATTAACTATTGTTCAAAAACAAGCACAACATAAACAATGTACCACTAAATAAGTAAAATGATATAGATACAACAAATTTACGTAAAAATATTATTTATGAAAGAGATATAGAGTCACAAAATAAATGAAATACAAATTACCTAATATAGATACCATAAAATTTGTATCGGTTTTCAAAAACTCATATTATGTACAATTCTTATGCTAATAAGAAAAGGAAAAATTCTCAGAACAGAGTGTGGATTATGATAACTAGAGTAAAAACATTTATAATGAGCCTCCCCTCCCCTAGAACTATGAAATACACCAATTTGAATTGGGAACATGCATCCCAAAAGAAAAATGCATGATCAACACCTGGTCAATGTAGCTACTAACATGTTACATGTTAAAATTATGCTACAAGAGTTTTTTAAAACTTATCACATTTGATTTATGATTCTTAGGCTAATGAGAAAATAAATGACATGCTACTTTTCGTTATTATTATTATTATTATGTCAAAAAAATCCTCATAAAACATAAACCATTTGATTTATGATTTATGCCAAAGAACGAGTATACAGAATAACAAACGCAATTTTTATATTGTAAAGTTTCATACTTCTGCATTCACTTCCCCCCAGACAGTTCTTCTACAGAAAAACTTAACTTGCAGATGTCTTTTAGACTCAGTTGAAAGTAAAAAATGTATTTTGCAATACATCATAATTGTAAAAAACAAGCAACGTTTGATTGACCACAATTTTTTCTTCTCGCAAAGAGAAACTTATCAACATAAGCATTTACCAATATATGTACAGAAAAACAATACCTTCATGCACTATGAAAATCCATTTTTTCATTCGTAGTCTAGAATAAGAAAAAAATAAAAGGATAAGCAAAGTGTCAAAAATGTTAAATGACAAACCAACACATTAGTAGGAAAAGAAACAAAATGATTGAATTACAGTTACATTTTTAATCAGCCTAATCATTATCTAAATGGCATGTTATCTAGATTTATAATTGTCTTAATGTCTTTGATGTAATATTGATGACGTACAGCAAGGGGAAGTGACATAATGTAATTTTATGCAATCCATATCCGAATAAAAATATATTACCATAATTTCTATAATAATGACAATACAAGTAATGTTATTCCCGAATAACTAATCGTTGTGATTGTTATAGAGATGCTTTTTTATCTAATGTATATTTTTAATCATCTCAATGACTTCAATGCAACATTGATGGTGTATAGCCAGCGAAAGTGACACTAAGAAATATAATAAAACCTATAGATGAGAACGAAATAATAACTATAGTTGGCATAATAACCAAAACTGATTAAAAAAAGAAAAAAGAAACATAGAACCATGTGAATGGTAATTACGACTACTTCCATATTGAAACGATATAACCGAAAATCCTTTCGTTGGAAAAAATGGAATAAATTCCAAAGATGACATGTGTATGCTATCCTTTTCAAGCTCAACTAAAAAATATTTCATGTGATTTCAATGCGGAAATAATGAAAAATTGGAAGTGTGAAAAGAATTCTTGAATAAGGAGTGGTTATAACAAATAACATCTTAGTCCCATCGAACCAACACATTTAGCAGATAAACACTATGATTACGAGAACTCCCTACATGATCATAATGTTTTTTGCTAGAAGTATGGGCCAATGATGTACTGCTAACCCACCAGAAATATTTTTGGGTGAAAAAAAGGAAACTTTGATAAAGTTATTAATCGTGATATCATATGCCCATAACCTCGGCAGTTAACATCATAATCAATTGAGTGAAAAATCAAAGATATACAAATCATGGACTTGGAAAATATGAGGCGATGGTCCATGGAAACCTATGGTTTCCCTCATCCTAGTAACAGGAGCCGGCCAGGGCTCCTCCCTCTTTCTCCTACGATGTCATCTTTATGCTGTGAGAAGGGCTCAAGCAATTAGTCATGGAGGATCAAGAAGCGGGGGGAGGGGGGTAGGTGCACACCCCCCCGCTAGCAACTCATCTACTTGCAAAGAACACATGTTTCCTAACTCTGACCATAAAATTGACATGGAAAAACATTTTTACCCTGCAGGAATACCAGAAACCCTGACAGAGGAACACAAATACAAAAATGGGCAGAGGAAAGCATCATCCTCCACATGCATTCCTATCACAACAAAAATGCCCAAGATCTATCTTCCCACTCAACGTATCAATGGCGAAATACAATACATGAAGGATGACGCACTCATTGGAAAATTCATTGGTTTCTAGCCCATAGAGAAAGCCTTCATGGGATGGATAGCCTCCAAATGGAAACCAAAAGGGAACACCTCCCTCCAGCTGGGGCCAAAAGGTTTATTCAATGTCATATTTACTTGCCTCGAGGACAAAAACTAGATTATAGAAGGAGGACCATACTTCTTCAATTCTGCAGGCCTCTACCTCAGGAACTGGGTGGAAATATTCAACCCAGATAAAGAGGACCTCAATTGGGCCCTAGTCCAGATCATATTATATTTACTCCCTCAATATTACTAGGATTAAATATACCTCAAAGACATTAGCATTCACTTCAGAGAATTAATCAAAATTGCAGAGGAAACCAAGCTCAATTGCTACACAACATATTCTACGATCTGCGTCTACATGCACTTGTCCAAAGCTCTCATGGATGCAGTAATTTTATTCCATGACCACTTAGAATGGGTCCAAACTATTGATTATGAACATGTGCCTTTTCGTTGTCATAAATGTCATGAGCATGGGCAACTCTTCCGAGATTTCCCTCTCAACCAACCACCGAAACCATGCCCAGCTTCAGATACCACATATCGATATGGATTCACCAATATCAAAAATCACAAGATACATGCTAGGAAAACCACATCAGCTCCCATGGCCCCGCACCCCGCCACTAGTAACAATTTTTACATTCTAGCTCACCAAGCCTCCATGGAAGGCCCCTGCTCAGACCCTCCTGAGCAAACCATTAAGCCCATCAAGCCCACCCTTGATTCAAATCACTCCCAATCTGCACCCCTGCATATTTCTACCTCCCCTCCCCCTAATAGTAATCAAACCCAATAGCTACACAGAAATAAATCCAACAAAAGGAAAAAGGCTGAACAGGAGCAATAATTTTCCATGGAGGAAGAACTAGACACTAAGAAAACCCAGGGGCTGCATGGAAATAAATCCAGCAAAGGGAAGAAGATTGAATAGGAGCAATCATCCGACATGGAGGAAGAACCAGAAAGCATTGACTTTGGTGAGCTCGATATCTTAGGTTTGAAGGAAACATATAAAAGGAAAGAATATCACATGATCCAATATCAGTAGATTCAATTCCTTGAGGAATTTCTCACCATATCCCAAAAAATACAAACCCTTGGTATCGAAGGCGGCACCATACTAGATACAAGAAATATCATAAAGGAGACTAGGAAATGGGGGCGATGCACAGATCTGCAGCGCTTTATCATTCTTGGATGCCAACTCGTTTATTCACGGCGATATCCCAAGTTGACCCAGTTCTATATTACCACTCCACACAGTTCTCAATGAAGCTCATATCATGGAACATTCGAGGGCTCAATATCCCTTCAAAGCACGAACTAATCAAGAGTAGAATCACTCAAGAAAAACCCACTATTTGTTTTATGCAAGAAACCAAATGCTCCAACACTACCCTGAACTCGACCAAATCAAAATAATGGCAAGGTTGTGGCACCACTCCTATTGACACTATTGGTGCCTCAGGAGGCCTAGAAATTTCTTATAATCCTCTCCTTATCTCTCTGACCAATATCCGTGCCACTCACAACTTCATTCAAGCCACTATTCATCTGATAGGCACCAACATTCACGACCGTCTCACCAATGTATACTTAACCCAATATATATCCCAAAAAATCACAATTCTAAACTCCATAGAGCATCTTAACCCTCATCGTACCCACCCCCTCTAGGTTCTACATGGCGATTTCAGCATTATAACCAATCTGGAGGAGAAAAGAGGAGGATGCCTCATGCTCGAGGCAGACATCCACAGCTTCAAAGACTTCATACAGAAAAACAATCTAATTTATCTCCAGACCTCCAATGGAATCCATACCTAGAAAAATCACAGAGGAGGCTCTCATCAAATTGCTTTGTGCCTTGATAGATTCCTCATCTCAGAAAATTTCATCTATCTTGGAAGTGATATCTTCTCCATCATCCTTTGAGCCTCAGGCTATGATCATTTTCCCATTCAGCTACAATGGTCACACCCCAGAGTAGCAAGCAACAAACCTTTTAGATTTGAGAAATTATCACTCACTCATCGAGGCTTCAAGGAAATGGTCACATCTTGGTGGAGTAGTATGATTGTAGCGGAGGGCTCCAAATGTTTCAATTCCAGCAGAAATTGAAGACTCTCAAAAACCTTCTCAAACACTGGAATCACTGATCCTTTGAGAACATCTTCAAAAGCTAGAAGCACCTAGAAAAGAAGATGACGAAACTTTAGCAATGCATCATTCGAGATGGGTTTACTGAGGATATAGCACTCTAGGAAAAATATCTAATGTGTCGATTGGAAGATCAAAGGTTAGAGGAGGAAATTCTCTAGAAACAAAAATCTAGAATACAATGGCTCAAAGAAGGGGAAAAAAATACAAAATTATTCCACCGCTCCACGATTCAACGATGAATGCTCAATTGCATTGTAGTCCTCAGAAATGAACAGGGGGACAAGATTGAGGCACAAGAATACATTGAATAAGAATTATTAAACTACTTCAGGGACGCTCTTAGATAACCCAATACAGAGCGTAAAGCTACGATAAAAAAAATTACTCAGCAAATTCCCCAGATCATCATAGAGGAACATAATAAAATGTTGTCGAGAATGGTCACGTTGCAAGAGGTGGATTAGGCAATTTGATAGCTCAAGGATGGGAAGGCCTTGGGACCAGACGGTTTCACTTACAACTTATTTCACTTCTTTTGGGAAGATATCAAGCAGGAAGTTTGGGACCTGGTTGAGGAATCTAGAAGCACGCACTAGATACTTCCAGCCCTCACTGTAAACTTTCTTACTCTAACTCCAAAAGAGGATGAAGCGTCTACCCCCAGAAAGTACATACCAATATCCCTATACAATGTTATCTACAAGCTCATATTCAAATTTATTGCCAACAAGATCAAACCTCTTCTCTCGCTGCTCATATCTCTAGAACAAATAGGATATGTGGAAGGAAACAAAATCCTGGATGGCATAATCCTAACACATGAAGTCATCCACTCACTGAAATATGAAAAAAACTGAGGTATTCTCCTCAAAATAGATCTCTCCAAATATTTTGATAAGCTCAAATGGGACTATATTAGCCACATACTTTAGGTCATTTGATTTAGTCTGACTTGGATCATATGGATCATGAGCTTGATCTCCTCCCCCTTATTCTCCATTATTGTCAACCACTCACCCTCAACCCCCTTCTCTCCCTCAAGAGGCATCCATCAAGTTGACCCCCTCTCCCCCTTCCTATTTGTCCTCATGGTGGAAGGCTTGGGGCATCTTATCCACCAAGCCATCAAATCTCAATCCCTCAAAGGAATTTCCCTTCATAACAACCTCCCTCTCTCACATCAGAAATTCATGGAGTACAACATGTTGATGGGTCAAAATTTAGTCCAATAAGGCCGATCTTTCAAATCTTTACTTGATTGATTCTTGGAGGCATACAAAACCACCATCAACGCCGATAAATCACAACTCTTCTTCTTCAATACCTAGGTCATCACTCAACGCAATATTTCTAGGATTCTTGACTTCTTCATAGCCTCCTTTCAATCCAAATACAGGGGTGCTCCACTCACAGACTCTTCCATTAAGCACTCATCCTAGAAGGAACTTCTGGACAAGCTAGAAGCCAAACTCTCTTCCTAGACCCACAGAGCTCTCAATATAGCTATTCATCTAGTTTTGATCAAATATTTCCTCAAATCTATGGCTTTGAACCTTTTCTCAGTGTTATCTTCCCCTAAATGGGTTCTAAAATCTATTCGAAACCTGCAAAATAATTTCCTATGGGGTAGCAAAAAAGACAACAAGAAATGGGCCTTTGTCAAGTGGTCCAAGGTATGCTCACCCAAACGCTCAGGAGGCTTGGGGCTTTGGGATGCTGACCATAGTAATGCCATCATGGTATCAAAAATCTAGTGGAAATGGGTTTCCAAATCCAACTCTTCGTGGGCTCAAATTTTCACATCCAAATGCGTTGGCAACTAGTCTCATGAAGATATTATTAGATACAATTATGATAACATGGTATCCAAAATTTGGAAAGAAACTAAGCAACATAAATCTCTCATCCAATCACATAGTTTTTGGGAAATTCGATCAGAATCATACGCACATCTCTGGGAGGACTCTTGGAAAAAACAGCCCAAGCTAGCTACTTTGTTTCACAAACCTAGATGGAAATACACCCTCCAATGCAGGGAAAAAAACCAAATCAAGCACTTACGGGCCTTACCAATTATCAACGGCTTCCTTCAATGGCTTCCCACCTCTCAGTGGCAGTAAATTTGGTTCAGAGAATCCCATGATGACATTGGTAGGGAGCTTAATAAATGGAAAATCAGATGTACAGAAGGAGATGACATCCTCAGATGAGGTTACACCACCCAAGGAACTTTCACCACCAAGGTGGCCTATCACCTACTTCACCCTAGTGATCCTAATCAATCTGGCACAATCTAGATACAGATCTTGAATCCCAACATATGGCCAAAAGTCTCCAGCTTTCTATGGTTCCTCAGCAAATACGCATTCTAACCTGGGATAATCTCCTGAAAAGAGGATACATAGGCCCATCATGATGTCTGAACTTTCAAAGACAGGAGGAAACCATAAATGAACTATTGGATACATAACCCTTAGAAAGCTCTCTTTGGGACATAATAGTCATTCTCTGCCACAGAATGGACAAAATACGAGGAGATGTCATCAACTCTTTCCGCCTTTGGTAAAAGACCCCCTTCAGTAGCAATCTTCTTAACACTCTTTGGGTTCTCATCCCAGGGCTCCTCCTATGGACCATCTGAAAGGAGAGAAACAAACATATCTTCAAGGATCAAGCAACTCCGCAAGAGATAATATAGACCAACCTATGTAAATATATAAAAGAGACCCTTGCCCTGCATCATTTGAGGGATACATATTTCCCATCTTAGCCCTCAGAGCGAAAAACATGGGCCAACTGGAATCTTTCTATCCCCTGCCACTCTGTGGGATCTCCCTCATCCAATCATTTTCCAAATTCTCCTCACTCTTGGAGTCTTACCCCTCCGAACATATACAAACTCAACTTTAATGGAGCCTCCAAAGGTAATCTAAGTGAAGCATGCTTTGGAGAAATTTTTAGAAATGCAGAAGGATGTCCCTCACTCATTTACTTCGGATCCATTGGATGGAATACCAAAAATTCAATAGAAATAGAAGGTCTTATGCAAGGCCTACACCTTTCTCATGACAACAATTTATTCCTTCTACAAATAGAAGGGGACTCCAAAATTATAATCAATATTTCGCATCGACTTCTCCAAGGCTCCTCTGTCGCTAGACTCTCAATGATCTGGAGACTAGCTGCTCGAATGGAGCACCTTGAGAAATGGATGGATTCACACAAAGCCATCTCATTCAAGCATGTTCTCAGGTTAGCCAATGTAGTAGCAGACCTCATGGAAAAAAAAGGGGTGGACCATGATTCCCCCCTTCTCTCTTGCAAAGTACAAAATGTCGATGATGAATGTCTTCGCACAACATGCACTTAGCTCGTGCACAAATACATTCAACCCTCGGATGCGGGTGATCTATAATGACATGTTGGATCGACACTTTGGCTCTTCATTGCCACATATTTGTCCTCTCCACTAGGTTGCACCTGCTCCAAGCGTGAGAGCCTTAAATCTGCCTCGATGGTCTGCAATTTGGTGCTCTCCTTAGCATTCAATTTCGCTCAAGGCACGTTCATTTAGGTCATCTGAATTGCAGAATATCTCTGGCATTTTATGGGCAATGGCATCATTCCCAGACTGTATTTTCCCTGCTCTTCCCTCCATCTATCCCTGAGGATTTCTCTCGGTTGTGCTAGTCAACGCTATGCCTCTGCCCCTCAACTTACATCTCAATCACCCTTTGGTCATTCGTTTCTTGCTACTCATGCTTCCACCACTCACCCAACCACCTGTTTTCACCTGCCGTCTCTGCATTCCCATAATTCCTTCGATACTATGCCTTGCCACCACCAAATGCGATACCCAAGAGGGAGAGGAAGAGGTTTGCCCTCTCGCCCTCCAATTCCAGTCATGGAGGAGCACTCTGTGGATTTTTTAGTGGCCATGGAAGTTTTGGAGGTCTATGACCCTTAGCTCCTCTTAGCCCAACTCTCTATTCTATTTTCGGAAGCTCAACCAAGAAATTTAGGCTTGAGGTCTAGGAAAATGGCACACAAATCAACTTTCTCCCACCCTCCCACCCCGCAGGTGAGGAAAATGGGGGCTCTCCCTGTCAAGAACCTGGAGGAAACCTCTGATCGTGGAGGGAGCAGCAGCACAACCAGAGGTGCCAGGAGGTTAGATAGAGCAAAATATACGAGAGACTATTTTATCTCTACACTAAAGCAGGATTCACAACTATCCAAGAAAGAGGATGACCCCTCTGACTAAAATGGCTACATCATGGAAGAATTACTTTAGGATGCGAAGGACCAGAATTTGTAGGGTCGTGGCTCCTATTACTCAAGTTTTATGTTTACTCTAGTCTTTATGCTTATTTTCATTTCACACAACAAACTTAGTTCTTGGGATCTATAATTAATGGATGGTTTCCCCATTAGGGTAAACTTTCTCTATGCTCTATTTACTGTTGTATGGGTTGGTTTCCCCCCAAAGGGAAGCCCCTTTTTTTATTTTTTGAATTCTCTCTTCCAATCGAGCTTGGCTAGTCTAGAAAACCTAGTATGGAAGTTGGAATATAACTTTTTGTACTTGTATATTGTATAATAGAATCTAGGCTTACGCTGGAAAATAAATAAATAAATAAATAAAACATCATAATCAACAAAATGAAAATTTTGGTCAATGATCCACCAAGAAAATGAAAAATTTGGCCAATGATCCATTGCATTGATTGAATGAAAGCAAGATTTACAAAATTGAATGGAATTAATGACGAATAGACTCTATATTATTTAGAATGAAATATTAATGTTTATTATTTATTTTTTATTATTAAATTCCTTATCGGAATAACTTAGTGTTTCTTATTTAAATAAAATAGTAATTTTTCTTATTTAATGTTTATTATACTTTTTGTATCCCAAATTAAACCTGATTATGTGGAAGTTCTATGATTGTGAAGTGTGAAATCGTGAAGGTTTCCTCCGTACAATGTATTTCCTCTGCACAGATTCCACACATGAATTTTTTCTCCGCATAACCTCCATACAGAACCACCATCTCTGCACAACTTCCTCTGAATATCTACTTTGACACTGAATAACATCCTCAGTAATTTTCATTCAAAAATTGAAATCAATTAATGATTAAATAATTTTAAATGAATTCCTGAATAAGAACTAAAAAATGAATTTGTATGTTTATTAACTTATTAATCCTCCTCACAACTTCATCTGCACAACTAATTCCACTATGGAGTGCCATTCTAGACTTGTAAAGCAAGAATTGTGTGCTTCTCTAGCTAAAATAGCTAGTGCTCTCGAATTTCTCACCAATTTGATCTTAAAACCTACTTAAATGATTAAATTTGAAGTGCATACCCTTTTCTACCTTCTAAACCACAAAATATAAATAATAAAAAGATGAAAATATCATGGCCATTGACCAAGGTTCTCCCTTTCTCAGCTTGAGCCAAAAGTTAACGAAGTCCATCTCACTTCTGATATCAAGGATATGTACTAATTTAGATAGTTGTTAGTATTTTTTTTTTCTTCTTCTGTTAATAAATAAAATGAGTTTAGAGTATCTTCATGTCAATTCTTATTTAAATTTTTGAACATTAGAACAAGTAATTATGACTGGATTCAGAAATAACAACTAATGTACTTGCATAGCATATGTATATATCTCTATAAATCGACACACATACCCCATCTTCTACATAGTCAAAGCTTCAAAAAACGAAAATAATAATGATAATAATAG
The DNA here is from genome assembly GCA_034641835.2 of Pinus albicaulis. Classification (NCBI taxonomy): domain Eukaryota; kingdom Viridiplantae; phylum Streptophyta; class Pinopsida; order Pinales; family Pinaceae; genus Pinus; species Pinus albicaulis. Next base: position 62,837 of record JAXQQM020072955.1, read on the forward strand.
TTTAACACTAATTTCTCTTTCCTCCTCAATAAAGTTTCCAAGATAAAAATTTAGCACAACAAAAGCTTTGCACAATGAAATGTCTCACACATACCCCATTTAAAGAAATAACACAATCAGAGCACTCACAAAGCCCCCTGTTCTCCCACACAACTAATTTTCAAGGATTTTATTGCTAATAGAAAACTCATATGCTTCCAATATAACAAAAATGGGCATGTGCCACATTTCATACAAAATCAACAAAAATATGACATATTAACATTAATAGTTTAACAATAATTTCCATATGCACCACTTGTTCTCCCGCACACACCCAAAGTAAAAACCCTACATAATGAAAATTAACAATATTTATCATTATTCTCTCCTCTTAGATACTTCATACTCTGCACAATAAAATTTCCTTTTCACAGTAAAATATTTGCATAAGGAAACATAGTAATGTTCTCTGCTTTCCTGCACATATCGTGTCCTCCATAAAAATTTATACGATATACAATTATGAAATGTGAAAAATGATTAGATTTGTTTGAAATATGGACAGAGATACTCCATCTTCTGCATTGTCAAATATTTTCACAATGAAACATAGTAATAATAGAATATTAACATTAATAGTAAACAATAATTTTTACATGCACCCCTCGTTCTCTAGAAAACACATCGTCCTAATAAAATCTCCACACAATTAAATCTCCCATAGAGCCCATGGGCACATATGATTTATGCACTTATGAAACCCCTCTTTCTCCCGCACATACAATTTCACAAAAAATCCAAAACTCTTACAGATTAACATTAATATTTTTACAATGGCCTATGCACTACCCTACACAATAGAAATTTACAATATTAATAAAAAGCATACTCTCTACTATGCACTGTAAAAATCCACACAATCAAACATAGTAATATTTCTTGTTCTCCCACACATATCCCTTCCTCCACTTGCAACTCTGTGTCAAATTTTTTATCATGGGAAAGATAAATACGATCAGTGTTGATGTTAGAGCACTCACCGACGAAATAGCCACTCACGAATATTTTTTTTTTTTAATTATTTGGCAAGGACTTACTGATATCAAAAATAAAAATCTCTTCACTAGGGGAATTGTGTCCCATGCGAATTTTCTAGGTCAATTGGAAATTATAAATAAGATTTCCAAAAAATTAGAAAATTATTTTTGAATTAAGGTAAAATAGAAAAATTCAACATTTTCTTGAAACTTTGGTTGAAATTGCAAAAAATAGCTAAATAAGACACCTTCAATGCAATTTTACCACGAGGGAGAAAAATGCTATAGTCCTTTAAGAGGCAAAGGCTAGTAAATCCTTATTTTATTTTAAAGAAAATTAATCCAGAAAAAAATACCCAAAATAAACATAAAAAAATACATTGGTTTTAATCAATTAAATAGTAATGCAACCATAATCATTGAACAATAATACAACAATTATTGTTAATTAAAAAAAAAAAAAACATAAACATACATATAAATAATATCATCTTTTATTATTTTTATGTTTTTATTAAAATTAATATAAATGTAACATCCTAAAAAATCTAGGATATACAACTCCATCCACACGATTCTAAAACATATTCACTAATTTATAATTTAAACTATAAATACCTTAACATTGTATGCTTGCACATATAGTTAAAAATGTGGTCAAATCAATATGAGCACTATTTTTCGTCTTCTACATGTGATTACAACCAGAAATACAACAATCACCCAAAAATCATATGTAAGACTTACTTATTTTAATAAATTTTTAATTTTAATTTTATATATTATTAATTGTTTTAGTAATCCAACTTGTTTATGTTTTAAATTTGGTTATATATATTATATATTTAAATTTATTCAAATATTTTATTAGAAAAAATATTAATCACAAATATTAAAGATTCCTCATTACCGTCAAAATAGTAAAGATCATTTTAATGATGATATAATAAAAATATATTAATTTACTTCTTTGAACACCATTTATATATAGACATGATTTAAATATGAAAAATAAAAGAGACTTAATTAGCAAAATTTATTTCCTATATTTTATAATTTTAAGTTTTTTAATATTTTAATAAAAAGATTAATAATAATAATTTAATAGCAAATTTATTTGAAAAAATAAACTATTTTTTTTATATAATTTTTTAAGAAAAGGAACAACCAAATAAACCAAAAAATTCCATATGAAAAAGAAAGGTACACCAAGAGGCCTGAACAGAAACAACGAGATAAATACAAGACTATAAAGCTAAATATATAATTTAAATTTAGCTGCATGCAAAATTATATGGGAAGGACGTGTTCCACTGCGTTCCACTTTTGCTCTCATCGAGAAACCTCTTAATTTAAAAAACTATTCGAAACATGATAACATTTTATCATTACATCGTCATTGAAAATATCTGAATTATAAACCGAGTGGCGTTCAATGTTTTCATATTAAAATATTTTTATTTAAAATTTGAAATGTCATAAGAAGAATAGGTTAAAAAGTTGTTAACCTATTTTTTCAATAAAATAGAATTTCATTCTAATTTATTACTTTTAAAAATTTTGATGATTCAATTTTTTGAAATATTTAATAGAGACACCTTTTAACCTACTCCAAATAAAATATACATAATTTAAAATTTCCAAATCTCAAAGAAAAGTATTTTTTAAACCTATATAATATAAAACCCTGGCACAGTTAGAACGTGTTGCAAATACCAATGAGTAAGGCAGTAAAATACATGGGAATTTGGAGCTACTTTGGTGTCTCGTATATGGTCAAACTTCAATGCATCATCAACCTTTACATGCATATTAATTTCAAATCATTTCAATTAATTTTTTATTTCCCCACCTCCTTTTCGAATCCTTTCATTGAAATAATTTCCAAAATTTTTAATGTCCCCATCCCCTTTCTCAACATCTTGTCCTTGGAATGCTATACAAAACATTTAATATGTGTCCACATCCTTTTTCCATCTCTTTTCATTGTAATAATATGGAAATGATAGCAGTGAGGTAGACCGGTGAACATTAGATTCTCGGTATTGCGTCAAGTTTTTGGTGGTTATAAAACATTAAATTATAGGTCGATGATGTTGTAATCGATGATTAAAAAAACCTTTAAAAAACCTTCTCTTATTTATGTGTGGATGTTCTTACATGATTTGTCAGAGCATGGTGATGGTAAAGGTATTTTACTAGGGTTGTCTCTCTAATTTACAGACATAGTCAGTAGTATATGCATTGTTTCTCTTCTTCAATTAATATAAATTAGTTTAATTTATTTAAAAAAAAATTACTAAAGAATCATTTTCTTTACTAAAATATTAGATTTTGTGAAATTGTTTCCCATTTCACATAAAAAAAAATATATAATAATTAAATTAAAAATTATATATATAAAAATATTAATAAAACAAAAAAATTATTTTAAATCCAGTTATTATTTATGAAGAAAAGATAAATTTATCGAGTTAAAAATAATTGTAATTAATAAAAATACATTTTATTACGAATTAAAGTGATTATTCTCTTGAAACTTGCAATTCTCAGACCTCCAAAGTTGAGGTTGATTATTACTTAGTGTATTTTTTGTTTCTTTATTTATTTGTTAGTTGATATGTGTGTTTTAATAATAAATTAACTTCATAACAAATAAGAAAAGAGTTACAAATAGTAATTACCTCATTTTCTAATAAAACTTTTAATTGTAACATATTGTTTTTATTGGTGTCAATAAAAATGGAAACAAATTTGTTCATCTCTATGCATTCTTCATATTCCTTTGCATTTCTAGTGGATATTGTAGTTTTGTCCACTAATTTAAATACTACTTGATTAATTAGAATTTGTAAGTTTTATGATTTTTTATTGTTTTATATGAAAGAAGAATTAGTGTTACTAGTATTTTGATGACATCAGCGAATAAATTCAAGCACTTGATGGAGCCCACTATTTAACTAATTGTTAATAAACTATTCGTTGGAAATGAATTTTTTTTTATGATGTCATGGAAAACCTTGTTATTCATCATACCATTGGTTTCGTAGATTTCAACACGACTTTTCCATGGTCTCTCCTCTTTCATCCTCTCTCTTGCAAGATTGTTAGATTGAATTTGCAAATGTTAAGCCTTGGGCCTTTATGTAATCAATTGGCATGGAGACTAGCTCTCCTAAAAATACACCAGAGGCATGAGATTGGTTGCACTCCTCATATTTCCCATCAATATTGAGTATTTTTATGACATTGATCTGATGGATGATAAAAATGTTCTCATCACCATATATTTCCAAATGGAATTCAGAAAATGTAAATATGAAACTTGCATCAATAATTTGAAACTAGGTTTCCAACTTTTTCATGAGGTAATGGAATTCAGAAAATGTAAATATGCAACTTGCATCAATAATTTGAAACTAGGTTTCCAACCTTTTCATGAGGTAATAATGATTAGGTCTTTGCCTGAATTCTGAAAGGATGTTCGTCATTATTTCACATCTTAACATGTCGTATGGTAATTGTTATATGTATAAGAACACTTGATTCTCACTTTTGTATAATATTTTTTTTTGTGTAAAACTTACAATTATGCCTATGGTGATCCTACCAACCTTAATACTTTCTTTGGAGATAATTATGCCATCACCTTATCCTTTCATTAATAAAAATGGAGACCTATTTTGTTGGACATATTCAATGTTTAAATACATAGAATGTTACATTTTATAATTTAATATGATAACTACTAATTAATTTGTAATTTATTATTTATAAAACATATATATATATATATATATATATATTTAAAGATGATTCTTTACTTTCTATTATATTTTAAACTAAATAAATAAATATATATATATATATATATATATATATATATATATATATATATATATATATATATATATATATATATATATCTACATTTCAACTGCATTGTACCACAACTAATGTATTTTTCATGCTATACTTGGTTAAAATCCTTTTATTGTATTTGGTTGATCTAGTATTAAAATTATATTTTATGCTATGTAAGATTTGTGATTTTGCATTGTGACATAGTATTTTTTTGTATTTCATAGTATATGTATTTTATTTTGAAGTGAAATATGATGAAGGTCTTATTTATTGGATATGGAGAGCCTTTGGGAATGATTTAGGAGAGAATAATTCCTAAAGGACCAAAATGTTGATGAGTTAGGAGGTTATGAAGCTACATATTGAAACAAACATTTGAAACTTGATGTTTAATATGGGTGTACATATAACATTCTAAGAGAAATTTATTTTCATACTCAATCTTATATTGTCACAAGGATAGAAAAAATAATTAACCTTTGACATATTGTGGTTTACCAATGCTTAGTTCACAATGGAGCTCATGAGAGTTCATCTTCATTTTAGGAATGTTGATTTCTTCTTTATGTTATTTAAAATACATATCTTTAACCTTATGGATTAGGGTTAATCATCTCAATATAGTAATATAAATTTTTTATTAAAATCTAATTCATTGTCACTTCATTATCACACCATATTTTATGCTTAAATTTAAGTGTAATATATTGTTTGTATTATTGAATTTCTGTAAAGTAATCTTTTCCTTGCTTAGTTAATAATTTTGGGAACAGAAGACATATTTTCTCCAACCTTTCCTTATTTGTAAGTGGTTTTTACCATAGCTCGAGATACTCTTAGAAAACATATTGTCTTCCATGTTGTTCGTCTTATTCATAGACATCAATTTTTATACTCATAGACATGCTCCGGATGTGGAGAGACTTGCTTCTATGATCATAAAAAGATAGGGGGGATGCCTTAAATTTTATGATTATAAGTTATAAAAAAATATGACTATAAAAAGATAGGGGGAATGACTTAAATTTTATGATTATAAGTTATAAAACAATATGACTATAAAAAGATAGGGGGAATGCCTTAAATTTTATGATTATAAGTTATAAAATATTTATGGATCTAATTGAACATTTTTTACAATTATATAAGATAAAAGCATCAAGAAAATTAAAAAACAGGAGTTTTTTTAATCATATATTCAAAATTATCATAATTTACAATTGTTTTCACGGTCAAATTAAGCTTTCTTTACCCTCAATTTCTCTTTTTCTCACTAATTTTATTTCAGTTAAGCTTATTATGTAGATTTATTATGTAGATTTATTTTGTGATGTTTTTGTGAAATCACATCCGCCAAGTTATCCTATTCATACAAATGATTATCATAAATTATATTTTTGGATTCAATTATCATAAGCTTCATCTTATTAGTGTTAAAATTAATACCTATACTGGAGAAGAAATCCTTGAAAATTTATAGATTTTCATTAATAGCATAAGGAAACCTTAACACAAGAAAAAATTCATCAATAGAAAGAATAATGATGATAACAATTCTATCAAAAATCATGTTCACATACAATTCTTCTTCCTAACATCCATCTAATTTGTGGATGTCTAAACCAAAATGTGTAGTTGGAAAAAAAAAGATATTGCTGAACGCTAATATTTTAGTTAGTATCTTTTTGCCAACCATTAATGCTCCTAAAATTTGAAATAACATTCTTGTACCACTGTTTCTCTTATTCGAGAGAAGATTTACCTTTTCTAATCTATTATAAAGGTTAGTTATAAGAATGATCTAAAATGAATTTCTAAATTCACTGAACAACACAATGATAGGTTTTGTTATTATTTTGGAACCTTCATAATGATCCTCTCTCTAAAAAGGTCATAAAACTAAATGATAAATCCTACAATTGGTTTGAACTTTAATCTATTTTCTAGGATTTAGATCAATATGTTCATGTTCTTCTCCATAGTAATTCCAAATGGACTAGTTAAAAGAGCACTAATCATAATGGTCATATAAATAGGGGGTTCTTCTCATCCCTAATGTTAAAAATAGGAATATCAAGGCTTTGGTTCCATGATTTAGGGAAATTGTGCTTCATTTCTTGATAGAGAGACTTGTGAGTATGGGGGAGGAGGATAGGATCTCAAGATTTTATGGTTTTAGCTTGATAGCCTTCAATATAATTAACTTTTCCTTTATTCAATGGCTCAATATCTATGTTTTCTCATGATATAACATCTTCTTTTGTTACAAAAGTTTGAATTTTGTCCATTAAATTAAAGGATTCATAATTTTTTTAAGATATGAATTTAGGTTTCTTAAAAAAAAATTATTGTTTTCTTTAGTCTTACATTTTATAATTGGCCTCCAAAAATTATTGGGGTGTAGTTTTAATAGGTGTAAGATATCCTCTATATATATGGTACAATTTATTTTACATAAGTACATGTACGAATTTGTATTTTTAGATTTTAAGGATCCATTTAATATTTAATGACTATTTTAGTGATCTTATGCTCTTTATCATATCAATGGTTGGTTGTTCTCTTTTATTTTTTGGATAACACCTTGGAAGAGAACTTTTCCATCAAACTAGAGAGTTATGTTATAAACTTACAAGTGAGGCATTAAACATTGTGCTTAATTTGTACAATCTTCAAATAATTATTTAAATAAAATTTACTTTTGTTGAATATCAAGTAGTTTTGATTATTATATTATCATATATTGGGATTTTTTGCATGACAAATTTTAGTGTTAGGATTAAATAAGAAATGATATAAATATGGCTTATAGTCATATAAGAAGTCAAGCTTTTCTCTTTGGTTATATATGGGGATATCATATATCACATAACACATGAGAGTAAAACCAAACCTATGGATACAAGGCATCCAATTTGAATTCACTCACTTAAATTTATCATTACAAATAGTTAGTGTTTGGAAAACTACAAAGTAAAAAATAAAAATAAAAAAATCATAATCACTTCTCCAAGTAATCTTCATATCTTCTTAATTACCAGCTAGAATAAAGTCCTCAAAATTTAGTGTTGAAATACTCACTTAAAATAATCTATTGACTAGTTATTCTTACAAAGTTGAAGTATCCTAGCAAAAATCACTTTAAAAACAACTTTTAGATAATTAATTTTTTTTATAAAAATTATAATTGTTAAATCCAAAATAACATAATTATATATAAGTTTTCTTAACATAAATATCTAAAATCTACATATGTATATAATGTATTGATTTAATTTTTATTTTTTTTACAAAATTCAATATAGTTTTTTTTTTTATAATTCTTTATAGAAAAATTTGATTCTATAATAACTATAATATAAAAAATATCATAATATCAATAATTTTAACTAAAAATATTTATACTCCTGAATTTCGACCAATATAATATCAATTCCACTCCAACTCAAAATCAACAAATATTTTTTTGGCATAAACCTAAAATCAAAGTCCCATATTAATTTATTTACATTTCACAATTATATTATTTATATTTTACAATTATATTATTTATAAGTGTCAATTATAGTAATATAATAAATTAAACAAAACAACTTAACTTATTTATAAATTTCCAAATTTATTTTGCTTTAACATTATAAATAAATTCATAAACTTCACAATACTTCAAGAGTATTTTTAAATTATTAACCAAATGAAATTTCAAATCTTGGAAACACTCAATGTTACCACTTTTAACATTTTGGATCGATGTAGATACCGTCAAAATACACAAATAACATTTTTGAATTGTTAAAATTGGAGGCCATTTTGGAATTGTTTTATTATTTTTTAAAGCTTAAAATTGCAGGTTGTTTTTAATAGGTAAAATTGATTTTTTAATAATGTGAAATTGAAATTTGAAGTTAAAAAAAGTTGAAAAAAAATTAAAAGAAAACAAAATATATATAAGGTTGATTAAATCTTAGAAAAAGAATGAATTTATTTGATAATTTTTTTTTATAAAGAAATTAATAATTGAATTAGATTCATATTTTGACCGTATCTTTTTTATTTTGACCACCATTATTATAATGTTTAAATGATAACATATTTCTAAAACTACTCAATGGCTAAATCTAAATGTTTAAACATTAATTAAGAAACACTATTTTATTATTAAAATTGGATTAAATAATATTTTTGAGCATTCAAATTAAGTTTTATCAAAATGAAAGAAAAATTTATCTATTGAAATGAGAGGAGCCCAAAAAAAGTTTATGAATTATTCAAATTTTAAAAAATATGAATAAATAATTTAACCAATAATATTAAATTAAATATCCCATCATAAATTTAAAAATAGGTTGGAAAAGATCCATTAGAAATCATGACAGGCGATATCTATAAAATACTTTTTGCTATTTTCCAATTAGATAGGGTGGGTTCTTCGACAACCAGCATAGACTTTAGGAATATGGTTTTTGGAATCTGTTTAGTTTTGTTATTTGTTTTTATAATCGGGTAAGTTTGTTATTTAGTTGTAAGTTTTCAAATGGTTTATAGTCTATAAATTATGTTACTAGTTGGATATTTTACATAGTTTTTTTTTTTTTTTAAAGTTGAGATGGATTATATTTTCATTATATTAAAGAGTGTCTTACACCAGAATCATTATTTATCTAAGACTTATCACACCTGATCATATAACAAACTTTTATATATATAGTTGTTTAATTTAAAAATATATATAATACATTATTTCTAAAATATATGAATAAATAATTTATATACATTACTTGGTTTGTAAATTACATTTAAAAAAAAAATTTAAAAATTGATATCAGATGAAGTATCATTTCAAAGGCGTAACGAATCACGGCAGAGGAAGGAAAAAAAAAAATGCACAGAAAAAGAGTTTCCAATATCTTTCATAAAACTTTTAATATCGCAGATTCTGAGTCTGGCCAGAAAAGATGGTAGTATTCTAAGCAGCATATGTTTTTAAGTATAGTCAGATGTATTTTTTTTATTTAATTTGGTAGGATACCTTTTGGAATTATAACCTTAATTAAATTCAATGTTTCAAACACCTTGGAATCCTAAAATTATTTATATATTTAAAAACTAATTTTAAATAACAGAGGACTTCAAATTTAAATTGAAAAAAGAAGAAGACCAGAACAAAACACAAAACTAGTTTCGTCCGATTGGGTTAGACATGAACGCAGAAAACATGCCCCACAAACGCAAGAAGAAACATAAATACAGCAGGAATGTGGGCGGTTTAGCCCACGCCAAGCTGATTAAGTCAACATAAATGATCAAACAGAGCTATTTTTTCTTTTTTTTTTACATTTATCGGAATTTCCAGTCTGGTGAAAGTTAGCAATTGAAATCTCCTATTTCATATCTACAAACTCTGCAAATTAAACAACACTGCTGGAATTTTATTTATTTCAACAACACTGCTGAAATCTACTACTTCATATCCATGCTTTGTGCTTCTTACGGTATCTGTTCACCGTTTTCCAGCACATTTTTTCCTCTAACCCTTTCCTCCCATTCATCCTCGGCTTCCAGCAGCAGCAAGCTCAGCGGCTGTGAGCTTGATTTCTGTAAATGATCGATATCATTAATCCAATCTAGGCGTTGCTCGTTATGGAATAATTCTTCCATTCCTTGCTTGTCAGCCACTGTAAAATTGTCAACGCCCTCCATATTGCTTTGATCAGAACAGATACCTTCAAACTCATTGGTCTCTGTAGTGGGGACACTGTAGAACTCATCTAACCCAAAATCTGTTGAGTAGTTTGAGGGATAACAGAGTAAATCAGAGTCGGGAGACGATAACTCGTTCAAATACAATAAACTCTCGGCCATAGTTGCTGCACTAAAATGATTGGATTCTAGAGATTGCTGGTCCGCTAACCTCGACATTGCAGCTTCTGTTGCAACGAGATTGTCAACTTTTGCAGAGGTAATGGGCTTTGCTTCAGTCCCTGTGATGGAATCGTTCACAAGTAGCTGGTACCGTGACTTGGAGGAGTTCATAGTTTCATCTGATCTATGATTACTGTAGCACTTTGGTCTTCCAATTCCAGAGGGACTGACCACTGTCGTTATTTTCACAGGGTTGGCTTTAAAAACTTGATTTGGCAGGGGAGAAGGAGATTTTGAGCTCAAAATCTTCAGTTGAGATTCTTTCATGGGCAGCAGCTTCTTGCTCATATGAGTGTTCCAATAGTTCTTGATTTCGTTGTCTGTTCGACCGGGTAGTCTTCCTGCTATCAGCGACCATCTGTATATTTTACCTCACTTTAGTTACAACACTATATATATCATATAAGGAATATACATATATTTCATATGAAGAATCACTAATATACTTATTGCAATAACTCTTATTGCATTAACTTTTATTGATATTCCAAATATTTCAACCCCAGACCTCAGATATCATTGAAATCTGGTAAATGAATAAATGGTGTCTAGTCACTTTCAACATACCGATTGCCAAGAAGGCGATGGAGCCGAATTATAAGTTCCTCCTCATCGGGGGAAATGTTTCCTCGTTTAATGTCAGGGCGAAGATAGTTCAGCCATCGTAATCTGCAGCTCTTTCCACACCGTTTAAGACCTGCAAAACAAAATCTCTAAGCTCATCTAGCCTCTCAATACACATTTGCACCTTAATAGAGATTTAGTGAGACTCACCTGCTCTTTTGGGGATATTTCTCCAGCCACCATCGCCATGAATTCGAATGTACTCTGAGAGAATCATATCCTCCCTTTTGGTCCAGGCCCCGCGGTTGAGCCCTTCCTTTGAGCAGCAAGGAGATCTGCCCATCTTCTATTTTCTTCTTCTGTAACCCTAAGAGACTAAATTTACAGCAGTCGATCGACTAGGTCTGCCGGGAAGAGCCACAGTGCTGGCCTCGTCGATTCCTTTTGCTAGGACCGGCGAGTATATATAAACCTGCACCATAAGCTTCTCCCAGATAGAAACTATTGTGACAGTAAATCCTTGGGTAGTGATGACCATGTGAACGGATGGATATTATAATTTTTGATTTGGACAGGTACACCTCTCATTGATATTCCTCCACAAGGGCAACTTGTGTTATATCGGGAAAATCGCACGGCCATCAGCTGTCCTAGAGACAGCTATTTTTCAAAAGTGTTCCATAATAATCCAGATTTCTAGAGTGCAGAAAAAACAAAAACCTCGTTCAGAGATGAATGGAACGACGCCACGTTTTTTAAACCATTAAATTAGGAATTGAGATTTTGTTGATTGGAATAGTGGTTAGTGTAATATCTATACTTTAGGTGTTTGAGTGGCGGTAATCTTAAAAAAATCATAATAATATGAAAAATTTTGATAGCATTTTTTGAAAATCTAAATTATAATTATTAAATTTCATGATTTTGGGTGTTTTAAGGGTGTTTGATTGTGTGAATCCATTTTTAACATAAAAGAAAACGTTTCAAACGTTCTACTTATTATATGTTTTGAAAAAAAAATTCCAGGATTCTACAAAAACTTGTCAAATAGCTGGGTGGAGGTGGGCCCTTTGTCCCAAAAACAAACAAAGAGGTATACATCAATTTGATGTCTTACCATTCAAATAAGTACATAGAGGTCCATCCTTTGTCCCACAAAAAAACAAAGAGATATACACTAATTTGGTGTATGGGTTAACACTTTAAAATTAGATAATAATAATAACAGTAATAAATTTTTTCTAGACATTTCACAACTGCTACAAATTTCACAAGTATTATTATAATTTTTTAATTCTTTGAGTTTACTAAAACAAAAATCCCACGATTAAAATAATAATTGCTATAACCTTTATTTTGTTAGATCTAAGTCTTTTGTGATTTATAATGTAGATACATATCTTTTGGATTAAGCTGCAAAATCTTAATAATGTGATTTTTTTAACCAAATTTTAATAATGTGATTAATCCGAAAAATATTTATCAATTTTTATTATTTATTTTAATGATTATTTATTTAAATATTTTAAAGAATCATCAAATTTTAATCCACATTAATTTTTTTTTAATTAAAATTTTAACTTTTAAAAGAATACATTATTTTATTTATAGTTTTTATATTAAAATTTTAACTACCCATTTTGAAAATATAAATAAATAGAACCAAATTTTATTTCATCTTAATTTATAAATTAAATGAAATTTAATAATAAATTTGAGAAACCTCTAATTTTATTAACATGAAAAGGATTTTAGTTAAATAACTATGTTATAGTGTTTTATTAAAATAATTTATTTTTTTTGGTGAAGCTTAAGATTGGATTACTAACAAAATTCAAGTATATTAAAGATGGGTTGACTTAAGCTATTCCAATTAACATGAAAAGGATTTTAGTTAAATAACTATGTTATAGTGTTTTATTAAAATAATTTTTATTTTTTTTTGTGAAGCTTAAGATTGGATTATTAACAAAATTCAAGTATATTAAAGATGGGTTGACTTAAGCTATTCCAAATAATTTTGACAAATTAGATTAATTGAAAATTAATTTCTCAAATTATTAAACAAACTTAAAAAAAACCTTAAGAAAATCATAAATTTATTTAAATATAATAAAAATTAATTAATTTTATTATACCATTTTATTTTAAAATTTTAAAATAATTTTATATCATATTAGTTTAAAATCCAACTAAAATTTTTAGAGACAATTTATTTGAATTATTCAATCTATATTATTTATATAATTTAAATGTATTTTTCAAAAAGAGTGTTTTTTAGAGTTGGGAATATGCCTTAAAATTATTTCTCTTTACTTAAGAGTTAGATTTTTTTGGACACAAGGAAATAGGTTAATGACCCAAGACCCATAGACATATGGCAAGACTGAAAGCCTACCTCTTACTGACCACCAACACGTTATCCTAAGTGGCTTCTTTTTCCTCACTGCTAATTTGACAAAAACTTTTGGTTTGACTACTAAATTATAATAAATATTATCACCTTATTTAAAAAAAATAAAAAGTACAAAGCCTTTTATATATATTAAAAAAAATATGCCATTAACGAAAGTTACAAAATCAAATTAACTATAATTTCATTTCCGTAGAAAGAGCCCAAAAGATAAAACATATTGACTGAACATTTTTATCCATTGTTATTTTAAAATGATTAAGGTTATTATATAAATAAAAGACACTAAATGTCAACCAACCACAAAAATAAAAGTCTCTATCGTACTCATGTCCCCAAAAAATGAAATTACCTATCAAGTGATTCTCTGACACGTAGTAATATCATTGGCTGTGAAAACCAATAATTCAAACTTTATCCCATGCCGCTGGCTTTAACTATTACTGAAATTCGCGCTCCATGAATTCTAGAAACAAACGTGACGACCTAAATTATAATCGCTGAAATTCACGTATATTATTAATGGACCGGAGACCAGGAGAGAGGCAAGTAGCCTCACCTGCCATTCCATGCACAACTAACGTTCTGAGTACCGAAGGTCGACGATCCGGATTAAGTCACACCTCTCCCGTTGAGACGTCACACCTCGCACATCGAAATTCTTACAGCGCCACGCGTGAACAGTTACCTGGATGGAAGCCTATTTCAATATTTGAATGTTGTGATTCCGGCCATTAGCGATTCATGGGCTCCATCAATAAAGAGAACGCAATGTTCGAGTTGGACTCCCAACTACTCCCGTTGACTGTATTCTCTTCGTGGGCTGAGATCCGCCCGTGCACGGACCTTCTTCTTTTTTTCTTTCTTTTTCTCATCACTGTACAACTTTCTCTGCTATCTGGCTCTTCTAGTTTGATACTGCTAACAACTTTAAAATAGACTGGATACCTAGTGATATGTACAGAGTTTCCCTGTGGTTTCCCAAAATATGATGATCATTATTTGGACGTTCCAAATACCTCTTTGTTTGGTGCTTAAAGGCATTGGTGGGCGCAGTTGGTGTTGGAATTTGATTGGTAAAGATATTTATCATTTCTATTTACATTTATTTATGAAAAAGTAATTACTGAGAATAATTGTTATAACATATCTTCTTTTAACTGCAAGTGTCTTTCACACTTTTTTTTCTTTCTTTAATATTTAGAAATTCTATCAAAGTTTGATGACATATATATAGCTTAATTAAAAGAGTTGGTTTAAATATTAAATATTTTTTAAGAATTAAATATATTTGTGTTGTAATTTTTTTTTCGGTTAATTTTAAGATATAGGTTCCTTAGAATTATAAGTTTCAATTATGTGATCTATAAAATGCTATTCCTTCAAAGCTTTCTAATAACGTAAATTTATTTATGTTTTTAAAAATATATTATAATGGATAGAAAATCACAATTTCAGAAAAGAAAACAGAAGCCCTTAATAATTAGACTTGTATATAATTTTTTATTAAAAAAATAAATTATTGAAAAAATTAATTTGAATTATTTATAAGGATTCTTTAATATTTTTATTAAGAAAATGGTATCACAAATTCCAAAACTTCAAAGATATTTTCTTTTAAATAATAAATACTATATCAAAAACTTATTATATCAAAAATTTATTATACCACAAATATTTGGAAGAATTATTAGTAAAATTATATATATATATATATATATATATATATATATATATATATATAATTCTTAATTAGTTAAAAGATGTTGTTTTTTCTTAATAAAAGGAAATAATTAATTAAAGCTAAACTATATATATATATATATATGTTAGGTGATGTTTTTTCATATAAATAATAATTAATTAAAGTTAAATTCCATATATTTAATAATGAAGGTTTTTTTTTTGAAGAAGCTAAATGATTTAAAGGGTAAAAATCCGAAGTTGGGTTACACTTTTGTGAGAATTGGGAGCGGAAATTTTTTTCTCAATAATTCGGCTGAACTTTTGTAAAAGTTCGGCCGAACTATTCGAGAGTTCGGTTGAATTTTCAAAATTAGTTCGGCCAAACTCATTCTGCTGTTTACATTGACAATGTACTCACGGTGTGGGAAAATAGATTTTTGGCTGGAGATGGGAAAACTGGCAACAAAAGTTCATTCGAACATTTAATATAGTTCGACCGAGCTTGTATTTTATAAATATATCAGCCTGCAAACTTTTATAGGCTTTTTGTTCACATTTGTCTCGCGTGTCTTCCTGTCTAGGTGTTGTTGTTGCTCCGTTGCTTTGTCGCGCTCTATCTGTCTAGGTGAGATTTGTTCATTTGCAGTTGCGTCGCGACGACGAGGTGATTTTTGTTGATTTGCAGTTGCACCGTGACGACCAGGTGATTTTTGTTGATTTGCAGTTGATTTTGTAGTTGCAGTTGCTCTTTTTTTTGTAATTTGTTTTGTTGCTTTTTTTGGTTTGATTTTAATTTAATTTTTTTTGTTCGCAAGGAATTTGGCAACGTCTTCAGGGATCTCCCGACTTTGTCCTCGTTACAGCTTTGTTTGTGAATTTCTGTGAATTTCTAGGTATGAAACCAAATTCTTGTATGCCATATACCAGGACTTGTAATGCAATAAATTATTTTGCTGAAATTGAAAGTAATGTTTAATCCTACATTAAAAAAACTATTAAACATGAAGATTAGTGATTTTTCAACATGGTGACCTAGTAATTCTTCTGTAGATTTTCGTTCGGGTGATTTTTTTGTAATCGGATGTGGAAAATCAGTAGCTAGTGTTTCTGCTTTTTTTTTTCAGACAAAAAAAACTCTGGCTTATATAATGTGCCAGTTCATATTACTAACCTGAAACTGTCATACAAAAATCTTGATTGATAAGTCTGTTTGATAAAAACCTAACATTCCTTAGTTATTCTATGATGTGTCATATAGTTCCAGTAGTTGTCATCATTTGTACTTGTGATACTACAGTTAAAAACATGATGATTATTAGTTCTGTAGCCTCTCAAAGTACGCTGCCTGCTAATTTAGATTTCCCCAATCTCCATTCAATAGAGTCATCATCAACATAATTGTTTGTATCGTCATCATCGTCATCATTGTTTTTCTTATGTTCCACTGATTCTTTTGGAACATCTTCTATCTCATTATCATGGGTTATCTCAATAGCGTCCTCTATAACAACTTTTTGTGTCTAATCATCGATAAATCGTGCATATTATTTGGGAAAGAAAATAATAATAAAAATCATCTGACTCCCAGCTACTCCCAGTAAAACACATTAGCCATAAACGTTTCCCATTGAAACCAAAAGTGATTTGATACAAAACATAGCTTTTAACCTTATATAGTTGATTTTTTCAAATAGATCCTTAATAAATTAAAAATATTCAATGTAAAACACATGCATTAACATAAAATTGTGATAGTTTCCCTTCTTTCCAACTTAGTGGACATCCTTCTAGAAAAATCTATTTTAATGAAGCAGATATATCCATAGTGATCCACTAATATTTTTTCACCAACAACTATTCCATTTTGGACTTGTATATCTCAAAACTATGCTCATTGAATTTATACATCTATATCTTTAAACTACTCAAATTTTTTATTAAACCATAGGAATCATTTCGATATATCTCCCATTTTAATGGGGTCTATCACATTTCGAGAAAAACACATTAACCATAAAAGTTTCCCATTGAAACAAAAAGTAATTTGATACAAAACATAGGTTTTAACGTTATATAGTTAATTGTTCTGAATAGATTGTTAATAAAATGGAAAATATTCAATGTGAAACACATGCACATTAACATAAAATTGTGATATTTTCCCTTCTTTCCAACTTACTCCATCCTTCTAGAAAAATCCCTTTTAATGAAGCAGATATATCCATAGTGATCTATTGATATCTGTTCACCAACAACTATTCCATTTTGGACTTATATATCTCAAAACTATGCTCATTCAATTTATGCATCTATATCTTTAAACTAATCAACTATTTTATTACACCATAGGAGGCATTTTGATATATCTCCCATTTTAATGGGGTCTATCACATTTCGAGAAAAACACATTAGCCATAAAATTTTCCCATTGAAACAAAAATTGATTTGATCAAAACATGGGTTTTAACCTTATATACTTAATTGTTTCAAGTATATCCTTAATAAAATGAAAAATATTCAATGTAAAACACATGCATTAACATATAATTGTGATATTTTTCCTTCTTTCCAACTTAATGGACACCCTTCTAGAAAATTCCCTTTTAATGAAGTAGATATATCCATAGTGATCCACTGATATTTGTTCACAAATAACTATTCCATTTTGGACATTTATATCTCAAAACTATGCTCATTGAATTTATGAATCTATATTTTTAAACTACTTGAAACTATTTTATTACACCATAGGAATCATTCCAATATATCTCCCATTTCAATGGGGTATATCCCATTTCGAGAAAAACATATTAGCCATAAAAGTTCCCCATTGAAACCAAAAGTAATTTGATACAAAACATAGATTTAACCTTAAATAGTTAATTGTTTCAATTGGATTCTGAATAAAATAAAAATATTCAATGTAAAACACATGCACATTAACATATAATTGTGATATTTTCTCTTCTTTCCAACTTAGTCCATCCTTCTAGAAAAATCCCTTTGAATGAAGCAAATATATCCATAGTGATCCACTGATACTTGTTCACCGAAAAATATTCCATTTCAGACTTATATATCTAAAAACTATGCTCATTGAATTTATGCATATATATTTTTAAACTACTCAACTATTTTATTACACCATAGGAATCACTTCTATATATCTCCCATTTTACTGGGGTCTATCAAATTTCGAGAAAAACACATTAGCCATAAAAGTTTCTCATTGAAACCAAAAGTGATTTGATACAAAACATAGGTTTTAACCAAGTATATAATTAATTTCTTCAAATAGATTCTTAATAAAATGAAAAATATTCAATGTAAAACACATGCACATTAACATATAATTGTGATATTTTCTCTTCTTTCCAACTTAGTGTACATCCTTCTAGGAAATCCCTTTTAATGAAGCAGATATATCCATAGTGACACACTAATCTTTGTTCACCAACAACTATTTCATTTTGGACTTATATATCTCAAAACTATGCTCATCGAATTTATGCATCTATATCTTCAAACTACTCAACTATTTTATTGCATCATAGGATTCATTTTGATATATCTCCCATTTTAATGGGGCCTATCACATTTCGAGAAAAACACATTAGCCATAAAAGTTTCCCATTGAAACCAAAATTGATTTGGTACAAAACATAGATTTTAACCTTATATAGTTAATTGTTTCAAATAGATTCTTGATAAAATGAAAAATATTCAATGTAAAACACATGCATTAATGTATAATTGTAATATTTTCCCTTCTTTCCAACTTAGTCGACATCCTTCTAGAAAAATCTCTTTTAATGAAACAAATACATCCATGGTGATCCACTGATATTTGTTCACAAAAAAGTATTCCATTTTGGACTTTTATATCTCACAACTATGGTTATTGAATTTATGCATCTATATCTTTAAACTGCTTGAAACTATTTTATCACACCATAGGAATCATTTTGATATATCTCCCATTTTAATGGGGTCTATCAAATTTCGAGAAAAACACATTGGCCATAAAATTTTTGCATTGAAACCAAATTTAATTTGATACAAAACATAGGTTTTAACCTTATATAGTTAATTGTTTCAAATCTATTCTTAATAAAATGAAAAATATTCAATGTAAAACACATGTACATTAACATATAATTGTGATATTTTCCCTTCTTTCCAACTTAGTCCATAATTATAAAAAAATCCCTTTTAATGAAGAAGATATATCCATAGTGATCCACTCATATTTGTTCACCAACAAATATTCTATTTCACACTTATATATCTCAAAACTATGCTCATTTTTCCCAAAAACATTTTTTTGGGGCACTACCCCTGAACACCTGTGTGTGGGGAATTTTTCGTCTATATGAAACCCTAAAGTGGGGGTCCTTTCCTCCCATTTTATTCCCACCACTATGCTTAGAAAAATATATAGTACATGGGGGTATTAACATAAAGAATATAACACATACCAAACATACAGTAATTCTCCTTAATGTGATCATCAATGTTGCAATGGTTAGAATTATTTCTACTACCCTTGCATGGATGTGTAGTGGCTATTTTATTCTTATCCTCTTATTTCCAGTTCTTATTCCCCTCCTTCAAATCTTCTTGGTGCTATTTTTTCTTCAAACCACTTAAGTACCATTTATTTTGGCCTATGGTTTCTAGATAATGTGCGTACACACATGGCTCATACATTATCTTTAGCTTGGAAAAAATCACTTCTTTTTGTAGATGGTTATATAGACCCCACATATACTTAAGGAGTACATTTGGGTTCTTGGGAAATATATCAATTATATGAGCATATTTTTGAATTTAGTACACTCTTATACGGCCTTATGTCTACGTAAAGTAGTGTGAGTAATTCCACGGGTCCTCTACACACTTCATAGGGTATAATTGGGATAGATAGTGTTAACTTCTACAAGTTCTATCGGCAAAGTCTGTAAAGCACGAGGTAGCCTCTAGATCTCATATTTTATGAAAGGTGACATATCCAGTAAATTTCCCTACAGTCAATCTCTCGAATAGATCTAAATAGAAGTTATTGATTTTAATATCCATAAACCACAGCCACTTTAAGGCAAACTGTGTACATGTGTCATTTTTCCCATCAATTCTCATGAAATTTTTTTTAAGCATACATGTCATGTTGGCTTTCTCCCATTAAATTTAACGCATGTTTTTTGTAAGTGCATAAAATAATTTTACAAACCATGTAAATTTAATTTCTCCCACAAACTGAAGGATTTCTCTCATTAATTTAAGGCAAACTTTAAGGCCTAAAAATTGAACCTAAAGTGGTTGAACTCTCATAGGATTTTGAACATGCATAGGATTTTAGTGTGTTTGTTGAGTGTTAAATTCTACAAGTTATAAAGGCAGAGCGTGTAAAGGGCTAGGTAGCCTCTGGATCTCATCTTTTCTCAAAGGTGACATATCCAGTAAATGCCCCTACATTCAATCTATGTAACAGATCTAAATAGAAGTTCTTCATTTTAATATCCATAAACCACTATCACTCTAAGGAAAACCTTGTAAATGTGTCATTTCTCCCTTATCTCATAAAATTTTAGGAAAAATTTAAGCCATGTGTCATTTCTATTTCATTTCTCCCACAAACTCATAAAGGTCTGACTTTTGACATAACTAGTTGTTTTAGTAAGTGTATAAAATAATTTTGAAAACCATGTAAATGTCATTTCTTCCACAAACTAATGGCTTCCTCCCATTAATTCAAGGAAAAATTTAAGGCCTAAAATTTGAACCTAAAGAAGCTTAACTCTCATAGGATAGTATCCCCCAAACTCGAGGCTTTCCCCCATTAATTAAAGGAAAAATTTAAGGCCTAAAATCGAACATTGTTTTAGTAAGTGCATAAAATAATTTTGCAAACCATGTAAATTTAATTTCTCCCACAAACTAAAGGCTTCCTCCCATTAATTCAAGGAAAAATTTAAGGCCGAAAAACTAAACCTAAAGTGGCTGAACTCTCATAGGATAGTATCCCAAAAATTAAGGCTTTCCCCCATTAATTCAAGGAAAACTTTAAGTCCTAAAAACTGAACCTAATGTGGCTGAACTTCCATAGGATTTTAGTTTGTTGGTTGAGTCTTAACTTCTACAAGTTCTAAAGTAGTTTGTAAAGGGCTAGGTAGCCTCTGGATCTCATGCTTTGTTAAGGCGTGTTATTGAACTAGATGCTATTTATGTCATAAATTGTAAGGCAAAATTTCATGAAAACCATGCATGAACCATGTATATGTGTCATAAATCTCCCTTAAACTCTAGGAAATGCAATCTTAAATGCATCTCATTTCTAGATGTGAATTTTACCATAAAATTTAAGTCAAACATTAAGATAAACCATGCACATGTCATTTATCTCATGCACATGTGTCATTTCTCCCATGCATTTGCAATAAATGTCAATTTAATATATTTTTATTGAATTTGTTTTTTTTAGGGATAAATAAATCCATTAAATATGGTTGAAAAATAGAAATTATGCATAGATGTTTCTTGCTATCCCAATGGCCAAGAATATGTTTAATTTCAAAGGGCTGAAAATAAAGGTGCTAAAGGTGCAATATATCAAGAACACTAATATAGATCACTATTTTTATGATAGACACCTTGCGGCCTATGGAAGACTTCCATGGAATGATGAGGTTCTGCTTTATTTTGCAAAAGTATTTTATGCGGAATTATTTTTGCAAATGAAACCCAATTACAATGACCTTCCCTTTGAATTTTTTGGTCTTGGGAAAGGTCGATTGTGTGACCATAGGGGCGCTAGGTGTGATGTTGATTTGCGTCGCCCTGAGCCATCATTGGTTAGTTGAAATTTTCATGTCAAAACTTCGCAGTCAGAGATAGAAGCCACTTCTCAAATTAGTTGAGAAGCAAGGGATACCATCACTGGCAATGTTCACACTGGATTGGGTGGAGTCTATGCTTTTCTCAATCGACAAAGAGCACGTGAGAATGCATACGCTAATTTTATGTATTATACAGATGAAGATATTGAAAACATGAGTTTTGAAGATCTCAAAACATATCCAAATAATTGTCACAGTGGTTGGCAGGACCTAATTGTTCACGAGGAAGAGGGCATGGGAACGGTATGTGTTAATGGTTAGGGTTCAGTTATTTTAACACATGTACAATTTGTAATAAATACATATATACATACATTTGTTTGTGTACATTAATCTAACAAAAATGTATCATTATATGTTAACTTCATTTTTAGTTGTCACCTTTGATGAATGAAGAAAATGTTAGTATCACGGTCAAAGCCTCTAGTTCAAACAATCAAGATGGGTCTCACCATCAGTCATATAATAAAGATGGTTCTCACCATCAAGATATGTTGACAAATGTTAGTGTTTTTTAAGTGAACATGATCATGTACAATTATTTTTTATCTATTATTATACATATAAAAACATGATGAGATATTTTTAAAATAAATAATTGTGCACACATGTACATGTACACATATATAATAAAAAATTTTAACAGATTCCGATTCCGTCCGATTTTTTTGGGATGGAAATACCTTATTCTTCTTTGTGAGATGTACCTTTTGCTTCCTTAGGAGATGTGCCAAATCCACAATCACAAGTATGGACAACTTTTCACTTTTAAGATTTATGCTTTTAAGTTATATATTCCACCTCAAAAAGTTCCATTAAAAAATTAGATATATTTATATCATGAGCTATTTTAAATTTTTTGAATTTTAGGTTTTGGAGATTTTCTTTAACCACTCTTAGGAGATGTGCCAAATCCACCAGCACAAGTATTCATTTTTTCACTTAAATATATATATGTGTGTGTGTGTGTGTGTGTGTTTAATTTATAAGTTATAAATTGAAGTTTAAAAGTTCTATTATAAATTGAGATCTAGAGATTTTGAGTTATTTTAAATTTTTTGAATTTTAGGTTTTTGGAGCCTCTCTTAGGAGATGTGCCAAATCCACTAGTAGAAGTATTCAATTTTTCACTTAAATATGTGTTTTTAAATTATAATTTATATGTTTTTTTCCATAAATTTCTATATATTCTCACTCAATTTTAAAACATCAAATTTTAATGTTTGTACACATTGTGTATAGGTTCCCCATGCTTCGCAGGATAGGTCAAGGATTGAGACTTTGTTGGGAAAGACACTACATCCATATGTATTTGATGGATGATGCACATGCACACGTGCAACATTATATTTTTAGTAGATTTATTCTTCAGTTTACTTTTTATATATCTAGTATTATCTAGATGCAGTCATATATAACTTGATACTAGATAATTATGAGATCTACAAATTTTGGACATATTTTATGTGAACTACATTTGGTACATGTGAATGTGATATATAATATTTTTAAAACTTAAGTTCTTGATGCTTGAACTACATTTGGCATGTGATGTGAAGAAATGTTGTGTTAATTAATTAATTTTTTTTTTTTTTAAGTGCTATGGTTGAACTACATTTGGCATGTGAAGTAATGTTACTTGATACTTGATACTTGTGATCTATAATGTTTTGTTTTTAAAACTTAGGTTTTGATACTTGTGATCTATAATGTTTAGTTTTTATAACTCAATTTTTGAATGGTTGAAATACATTTGGCATGTGAAGTAATGTTGTGATCTATATTAATGTTTTGCATTTGAAAAACTCAAGTTTTGGATGGTTGAACTATATTTGGCATGTGAAGTAATGTTGTGTTATAATTTGTTTTGTTTTTAAAACTTAAGTTTTGGATTCTTGAACTACATTTGGCATGTGAATTAATGTTGTGATCTATAATTTTTTGTTAAATTAAAACTTAAGTTTTGGATGGTTGATCTACATTTGGCATGTGATATAATGTTAAATGTTTTTATTGGATAGTTGAACTACAATTGGAATGGCATGTGAAGCAATGTTGTGATATAATCAAAAAGTTTTTAAAACTCAAGTTTTGGATGGTTAAACTACATTTGGCATGTGATTATGATATTATGTGTTGTTTTTAAATTTCAAGTTGTCATTTTCCAAAAAAAAAAAAATTCACATGAATATATATACATGTAGAAATGGTTTTACACATGTCTGAATATATATGTTAAAACGATTGAAGTACAATACATATTGATGTATACACACACACACACACACACACACACACACACACACACACACACACATATAAACAATCATAATATTCTAGGTTTTCTTAGATGTATTGAAAACAGTCACAAAATTTTAAAAATGCATTCTATAATGTATATATATCTAGTACTTCAACATTTTTCTTCAATGCCAATAGAATTTAGCTACTTTCATTTAATTTCATTCTAGAACATATATATTCAGTATGTGAAACATTTTTAATCAATTCACATAGTAAAACTACATCAACAGTTAATTGCATTCTAGAACATATATATATCCAATACATACAACATTTTTCATCAATGCACATGTTGAAAATCTACCTTCAGTTAATTGCCTAGAACATGTATATATCCAATACATGCAACATTGTTCATCAATGCACATAGAAAAAATACTTTCAGTTAATTGCATTCTAGAACATATATATCCAGTACTTGCAACATTTTTCATTAATGCACATAGAAAAGCTACTTTCATTTTTAGTTGCATTCTAGAATATATATATATATATATATATATATATATATATATATATATATATATATAGAACATATATATCTAGTACTTGCAATATTTTTCATCAAAGCTACTTTTGGCAAATTGCATTCTAGAAAAAATATATATATTCAATACATGCAACATTTTTAATCAATGCATGTATAGAAAAGTTACTTTCAGTTGATATTAGAGTGCATGTACCAAAGCAATGTACATGTGAAAGCACTTGCACATATAACATAACAATGCAGCTCAAATTTCAGTTGAGTTCTGGAAGTTCTAAAACATGAATCCAAAGAGAAGAAATTGTTGGGAAGTTCATTCAAAAAAATTCCAATGGAATGCCATCTTCAATGATCTATTCATGATTGGATTTTGACATTTTCCATTTCTTAATTTTTCTTTTTTTTCTTTAATTGAACCTCTATCAACTTTATGTGTGTTGCACACACCAAGTGACTATATTGAAAACTTATGACATCAGGTTCATAGTCTTCAAATTAAACAAAATCCCCACTTTTATTAGTTTGTCTCAAAAGAGAACCTTTGAATATAATATATCATCTTTCATATGGAAACCCGTGATCATTATAGTTTTCTAATAATTTATTTTTTCATTTAGTGCAATGCATCAAATAATACTTCACATTTTCATCGTTTTCAATTGGTGCAATGACAACAAAAACATCCCCTTCACAATAAAAAAAAACATAACAAACTTATGTATTTAAATTTATTTCTAGATCTATGTCATTTGAAAAAAAATCCAAATGTTACCTTCTCTAACAATATCAGAAGCTCGATCACCATCAAATGATATTGTAGTCTCCTTTGATTGCATTTCTTCAAACATTGCAATGGACATTTTCCCCTTTGTATTTAGCTCTATATGTTTCCAATCTTTTACATACATTTTGTTTTCACAAACATCATTGGATTTTGTGTTGTCTATGCAAACATGACAAAAACAAGAATATTTTCTTTTATCCAATGCAAACAAATTTGTGGATAACTTTGTTTTAGTTGAATGCAATTTTCAAGTCCCTTTTATTGTTTCAACATCATTTCTAATTTATCTATCTACATCTTCGATCCCAATATACCAAAAAACCTATATATGGAAAATTCAAAGAAAAATGTAAATATGATATCAAAATACCATCAAAGATAATCATTACATAATAAATGTTCATTGTTTAAAATTAGATATCCAATAAAAATTAAATTGAATGTACCTTCGCACTTCCCTTGATCAGTTAGTCTCATGGCTTAGAGAAGTAATGCACCATTGAACAACTTCTTTAGCGTCCACAAGTCGGTTTGCAGAGTGGTTCATTTTATATCTTCAAAGTGTTCGTTTTATGCATGCCCCTGCACCGTCATGTTCTCCTTTTCCATGGCAAGTCTCAAATAAATTCCAACAGTGTTTAATGCAGGTTTTCTTATGAAGACAATACAACCAAAATAATGATCGTGAAGATTTGAATTGACCTGCACATCCATCTGACCATATCCAATGTTCATTGAATTTTATTCCAGGGCTTTTCAAAGAGTCATAAACCTTTCCAAAATAGTGTTGTACAAAATATGTATCATGTGTAGGATCGTCACTGATATAAAAGTGATATTGTTTAATAACATGTCAATTTTCACTGGTGCTTTCTATATGATCGGCGTTTTGTTCAGCATGTCTATATAGAATATGAATGAGCATGGAGACTTGGCCAGAATGATAGTATTCACTCAGAATATCTTTTTGTCGAACAAATGTGTAGTTTTCTGCAAAATCAATTACTGACAAAATGGTTCCTGGTGGAAAAAATTCATGAGATTTTTTGAATTTCAAGTATTTCCATCGAGCTCTATGGAAATGCTTGGTGTATTTATAAATTTCTGCCTCAAAATTTCTCAAAAAATCCATCACACAAATTTCTTCTTCTTGTAATTCAATTCTTTTATCACTATTTGAACCTTGAATCGATGTATGGATATATTCATATCTCTTCCATTTCACTTTCAGTTGGACAATGATTGATCATTTATATCAATGCGATATTTGTTTTGAAATTTAGTCAAATTTCCACAATCATTGCATTTTTTACCACCAACACATTTCTTTTCATAAAATAATTCATCGCTTTCTCTTTCATATATAATTTGAGATATGAAATCACAGATAGTGGAAGGAGGAGGTGAATCTTTCCAGAATGTTCTACTAAGGAATGTGTCATAATATAACTGAAATTCCACGTGATAACGACAATGACAAGTGTCGCATATGGTGATAGGTTTTACATACCATGGTTTTTGTTGAAAAAAAACATTGATTGAGACATGAATTTCACGATTCTCTTCTTTGAACTTGTTGAACAACTCTATCTGAGTGGTTTCCAAGAAATGTTTTTCATGTTGTTCATACTGATTTCCTACTATTCTTCTTCGCATCACATCCCTTACATTTGGTGAAACGCGTGAATTTTTCTTCCAATATTCATATATTGTTTTTGAACATTTTATCCAAGTTTATCTTCATATGGTTGCCTACAAATAGCTCTCCACCAAGCAATTTCATCATTTACATCTATTTGCAACCGAAATTTCCGATGTTTGTGCAAATTTTTTCATGAGGTTCCTAATGCTCGTGCCATATATTTTACCAAGCGATTCTCTTTAGTACTTGATGAAACCACTTCCATATGTATTTCTCTATGTACAACTGAAGCATTTTTCTATCTAGATCTTCTAATTGAATTTATAGCACTATTTATATTTTGTATCACATTTTCGTTCATTTTTTTTTCTCTTTTGTTCATTTTTGAATACCCAATAAAGTCGTAGCTTCTTTTAACTTCCTTAATGATAGGATAGCTTTCAACATTTGTGCTTGAACTGTCACATTTTCCTTTATGAAGTACTTATCAAAATTGTGTTTAACACGATATCTTATAACATGGTCAACTCTCTTATCTCCATATGTGTGAGTGTCAACATTTTCTAACATCTCATCATCGACATTGATTCATCTATACATATTCGAATGAATAGTAGATAATAAGTTTACATATTCAGTAAATAACTAAATTAATAAATATGTATAATCTCAATAATACATGCATGTGTTCAACACACACACACACATATACTTTGTGATTCAATTTCTTCACTTGAATTTCTTTCAACATTTTCACCATATTCAATCATTGGTTCAATATGTCTTTCACTTTATCTTTCAAAATTTTGTATCTCATCATCAATGTTTTGAGGAGTATCTCTCTTTGTTTACATTGCAAGATATTTTCCAAATTAGTTGATCAAATAAAAATTAAGCTTCACATTTTAAACTAGGAAAATTTTAAATATCAAATTCATAATATTTACATTTACATACATGCTTCAACTTCTAGTTGAGGTTGATTTTCCCTTTCAATATTTGAGAGTGTTCCTCTCTTTCTTTTGGGAGATTCTCTCGTCTCTTCTCTACATTCCTAAGGGTCTCTTTTTCGATCATATTTTCTCGTGCAATTCCTTCGATTTTCCATGATAATAGAGTATGGAGTTCAAAAAATTTCCTTCAAAAATTTAGACAAAAACTCAATTAAAAAAAACATCACAAAAGATTTAATTTAAAAAAAATCATTTTAAAAATTTTGCAAAAAATACATACGTCAATCCAAAACACTTACTTTAAAAAATCCGAGAAAAAATGTCTTATAAAAATGAAACGAAGCTCAAAATATTTCCTTCTAAGTCCCGCAAAAAAAATTCATTTAAAAAGTCAGACAAAAACTCATTTTAAAAAATCATTATAAAAGATTTACTTCAACCCAAAACACGTACTCTAAAAAAATGTCACTTCGAAAAATACCTCCAAAAAATGTCCATTGAAAAATTAATTCCAACTTCTTAAAAAATGACACTTTTAAAAATACTTTAAAAAAGCCTCTAAAAAAATATCGCTTTAAAAAGTACCTCCAAAAAATCTCCTTTGAATATTAAGCCTAAAAATATTCCTTTCAAAGTTAAGTAAAAAAATATTCCTTTCAAAATTAAGCCCAAAACCTCTAAAAACAATGAAAATTAAGCCCAAATCTCTACCTTCAAAAAAAATGAAGCCCAAAAAACATCCAAAAAATGTATCACATACCTCCAAGAAATTTCCTTTGAATGTAATGTCCTTTGAATGTGCCTCGAAGAAAAGTCCTTAAACCTGAAAAAATATTTTGCAAAAATGTCCTTTGAATGTACCTCCAAGAAAATTCCTTAAACACAAAACAATCCTTTGCAAAAAATTTCTTTGAATGCACCTCCAAGAAAAATCCTTAAACCAAAAAAAATTCTTTGCAAAATCAGACCAAGACCTTTGCAAAATCAGACCAAATGTGTGAAAATATGTGAAAATAATGAATTCTTTTGCAACAATTTATATTGCTGCGAAATGTTTTTTTAGAGGGGCTTCGTGGTATTTTCCGTCCAACGGGAAGTCAGGTAAAAGTTTGGCCAAACTTTTATGTCGTTAGACTTGATGGGCCGTCGACATGAAAAATAATTCGGCCAAAATTTAAGATTTTGGTAGAACTAACATGACTGCAATTACCCAGATCTAAGATCTGAACACATATCTTCAAATTTGGATTGATTAAACTCCATGAAACGTTATGAATTAACTGTCAAAACTAAGACAAGCATTTTCAAAATTCAATCTACTTTCAGGAAATATAACTTTTATGGAATTTCTTAAATATTTACTAATTTTAATTAATTTTATAATAAAACGGGTGCAAACAATTTCTGAAGGTCATTATGATTCATTGAAATCATAATTTTGTATCTTCCAAAATACATTGTAAAAAAATTTGAAAAAATTATGGTGCATTACATTGGTCCGTCATCTATAATGGGTAGTTCTTAGATTTTTAGTTTATAACTTATATGTTAAGAAATTGCGTGCGTCGCGAAACATATTCAAAATATGTAGTTTTTTCATATAGGACCAGTTCAAAAAATT